>JAMPIV010019858.1:0-82059 GCA_024509875.1 Oreohelix idahoensis | reverse complement strand
GCTCTCCTCCTCACTACAATCTGGGACACAACATAGAAATTGGTTTAATATTATATGTCACGACACAATATGCATTGACTTAAATACATTCTGTACAGTATACTTGTAATTTCAATTGATTGTGATTCCTGGTTTCCTTTGTAGTTGAATTCAGGACACATATTCAATTCATTGACAGAATAATGATACATTTCTATATTGTTATTTGAAAAGTTACCGTTAATCAGCTGATACTTCTTATCACCGATATTTCTTAGAGTGTTATTTGTTATGTGAGTGTCACTAGTGGTGTCAAGGGAGTTTGTCGGTTGCGACTTTACACTTCATCATACACATAACCCTAGACACATAACGTAGCATCACACTATTCCAGAATAATTCTGACTGAGATATATAGATATGTGGTAGCAAGTAAGGTTATCTATAATACACTACTCTTAATAGATATAGATACCTTCACAGCTGATCTCAGTCAGTACACTAAGTCCCCTATAAATATTTATAACATCCCACTTCACCACAATAACACAAGGTTGTGTAGTTTAAATCATATTAATTATTATACATAACACAAGGTTGTGTAGTTTAAATCATATTAATTATTATACATAACACAAGGCTGTGTAGTTTAAATCATATTAATTATTATACATAACACAAGCAACGCAGGGTAATATAACAACAAGGTAAAGGTTGTCCTATATCAGATACTGCCATGGGGGAAGTGAAGTGTTAGAGACTTCTTTATTTAGCCCAGCTTCGAAAGGTGGGATGAGCGGTTCCCATCGTTGCTGCTTTTACCTTTCCTAACTCAAGAACAAAGACAGGTACCCATTTAAATAATCGTCAGATCTAAAGGTCTTTTATATTTGGACATGCGCCCTAATATAACCGACTAGGTTGAACGGGGCGCGCCTCGCCAAAACGAGGCAAGGTTTTACTATAAGAAAAAAGTTACCCATTTACAGCTAGGAAGACAGAGGCGTGATGCCACCTTGTTTCGAACCTAGTACCTATGCCCCACCAGAGAAAAACCGCTCTGCCAGTCGTTGGGTAGTATATCAACTAAAAATAATAGTGTCAGCTATCATTAGATGGAAACTTAATCCAGTACTGCACACAGAAAAGTTGCAGTGTGCATCAATGGAACTGAATAAAGACAGAAATTCAGAGGTAGAATTGAATAGAAATTGCCGGAGAAACATTTCGTGTTGTGAAGAGAAATGCTTGAATCTGAAAGACCTGCTTAATTTATCGTACTAATGGAATTAGGGGTTTTGAGTCGGGTTTAAAGGGTTGGAAATTGGAAGAATGAGTTAGACGTTGTTATGTATACTTAGTTTAAAAAAATTATTGAAGGGTGTAGTATAATAAGTAGATTATAGAATAGAGGAAGAAGATAAAACATATACATACATAGCACAACATAATTACATACATACATACAAACGCACACACGCAGAGACATAAATAGAGAGAGAGAGAGAGAGAGAGAGAGAGAGAGAGAGAGAGAGAGAGAGAGAGAGAGAGAGAGAGAGAGAGAGAGAGAGAGAGAGAGAGAGAGAGGTGATTTTTCTAAATGATTCAAAAGATCAAATTTTTGACACTGAAAAGACGCTAACCAACAAATTAAGAACTTACAATGTGAATTATATGGAAGGAAAAGATCCCAAGGGAAGGTTTAAAAAAAGAAGGGGATGGGGGGGTGTGGGTACGGGAGGAAACGTTTCCAAAAACACGGTTGCAATTATGAAGCGGACATGAAAGCCAGCAAAGGACGGGGCGAGAAAACATGAAAAACAACAACAGATGGCGTGCCGATGTTTTGTCGCGTGAACCAAAAACGACCACCAAAAGGAGGGCAGAACTTCAAAGCAAAGGTTAACGCCGCCACGAGTCGGTCAGAGGTGTGCCAGGTCACATGTAACGTGTTGGTCATGCCAGCATTGGATGCAGTTATCAAGAAAAGATGCACGTTGACTGCTGTCGGGGACTACCAAATATTAAACTAAGTCAGAACTTTTACTCCTTAAGGATGGGTGTGCCTTGAAATTATCGGGTGTCTCGGGGAGGCAGATAGAATTACTTGTGCCTCAGGCATGGCATGTCGTAAGAGACGACTAATATGAGGTTGTACATGAGGCTGGCAACACCATCATTAACTCTTAATGTCCGCAATTATTTTCCACCCTGTTTCGTAATTTTAATGCGTTATAGACTAAAAACAATGCTCAGAGAGTTGTTTTGGCACGGGTGTCAAATCTGACCAACGCTCTGAGCGTTGTTCCGGAGTCATAGAGTTTAAAACACATTGCTACAGAAACTATCACTGCATAAGCACATGAAAGCCTTGGATAATGCTTCCTGCAAGGGAACCAGCTTCAGTGGTAGCCCAGTTCTTCATAAGGAGCGAAAGATGATAATGATGATTTCTAGGTATGCGTCTGTACTTTTCTTCTTTGACCAAGATTGCTGAAGCATTCGGATGTACCTGGGTTCGAGTCTCCTTTAAAATCTATCACTTGTAGTTTTTCTGTTGTCTAGTTTTGCTACTTCTTTATATCTCACACGTGCCAGAACTGACATCCTGTTATGTGTAAATCATTTATTTACTGTTGACAGGCCTCGGGATTGCCTCGTTATTTATTTAAATTCTGTTGCCAACAGGCTTTTCCCCTTACTTCTTCTTCCTCGTTCGTCCTGAAAAGGACGTTGGTTGCGTTGTGTCTGTTTACGCCGGAGCTGTGATATCTGCACCTTTCGGTCGACACATCCGACTTCAGCACGGCATTTTTTGGGACCGGGTTTGCCTTCCCTCTGCGATCCCTACTCTCTCAGCCAGACTGCAGTGATGCAGTCTGTTTCCAGGACCACCACATGGAGGTGGAGTAGGGTCTTGGTCAGCTCTGGTTCGCTGACCCTGATGCAAGCAGTCAAGCTATGGGTCGCTGACTGCATTCTCTATTGCTGCATCTTTGGGTCCCTTTTCCCCTTACTCAACCCTGCTGTTGATAATGTTTCTTTAAATCTTAAAAATCGCGAATAAGATATCACGCCTTGTATCTCCATTTACCTTTCAACTTTACACTTGCAGTGGCGGATTTCAGAAGTGTCTCGGGGCGCGCTGCTCATGTAGGAGACTTCTATTCGTGGGACCTATCTTGGAAGAGTACCAGGTCCCCATAAGCCATGTTGTTATAGTGCGTTCTAAGTGGCACTAAGCTTGTTTATAAATTAGTAAACAAATATGTAACCTATCGTTTGAAAAGTAAAAAGGCAGTCCCGAAGCAGATACTGCCAGAGCGGAGTGAGGTAGTAGACTTCGCTATACTAGGTCTAGCTTCGAGAAGTGGAGGTGACCAGTTCCCTTCCTATAAGCCTTTTCCTTCTCTAACTCAAGAGCAGAGTCAGGTCCCCATTTTACAACTAGGTAGACTGGAATGTGACACCACCGTGTTTCGAGACCGGTATCTATGCCGTGAGAACCCAGCGCTCTAACAAATAAGTCAATCGGACAATCTTCACAAATTTTATACGCTCAAAAACTATATATATATATATATATATATATATATATATATATATATATATATATATATATATATATATATATATATATATATATATATATATATATAGATAAAAAACACTTTTATGAACCACCTAGCATATATATATATATATACACACATACGGACGAATGTGTGGATTGGGCTAAAGCACAGGAGCTCTCTATTTCTTTCTCTCTCTTGCTCTCCCTTCTCTCCCCCCTCCCAACCAGTTTCACCACTGGTGTCTTGGATGCAACTCAATGAATTTAGTTTTAATTGAATAATCTTCATCATAAAGTTATTATCTTTAAATTAGTTCGATCAGTTTTTATTCATTCATTCATCGTCTCTACATTAAATTTACACGACATCAAAGAAAAAGAGGAATTCTTAATTTCCGGCATCTTACCGCAGAGTTGCAATCGATTTTTCGATCACTTCCAGATGAGCAATAGCTCTGAAACTTGGCATAGTTGTGTATTCTCGATGACAATACAATAATCAGTCGTAAAAATAATAAAATGAATAACATTAAAATTAATATTAATTTTGTTTGTTTGTTTGTAGTGTTTCATCAGTGAAATGGGCGATAACTGCAAATAATCTAATTGTGTTCTGTCCAACAAAATTGTCTTTCTTGAGAGAAATATTGAAACTTCTCTCTCTCTCTCTCTCTCTCTCTCTCTCTCTCTCTCTCTCTCTCTCTCTCTCTCTCTCTCTCTCCCCCCTCACACACACTATCGCACGCGCGTGCACAGACATACACGCAAGTGACAACTACATTTTAAAACAAAATGCAATCTACAACTCTTATCAAAATTTTTTTTAAATAAAACAAAACAAAAATATTAACTTTCCGTGTAATATACTGAATAATGAAATCCACCTCTTGTGCTCTGGACTTGTTTATCGCAAACTGATAATGTCATTAGCGGATCGATTACATTTGAGTTTGCACAAAAAAAAAAAAAAAAAAAAAAAAAAAAAAACGCCAAAAAGAAGGAAAAAAAATTAAAAAATAATATTTTAAACACAGACTTTTTAATGCACTAAAAAGCCACAAATAATTTTTCACGTTTATAGCTTGCAGTCTAAAAATGTAACATCAAATTGACAAAAAGCCTGGGGCGCTGATTCTACATGAAATTAACTTCTGCTTTATACTTCATAAGACACTTATGGATAAAATATATGATAAGCGCTTAAGCGACCCACGCTTTTTGTCAATTTGATGTTACATTTTTTGACTGCAAGCTATAAACTCCATGAAACATTATTTGTGGCTAAGTGCATTAAAAGCCTGTGTTTAAAATATTTTTTTTTTTAAAGCTACACATATTTATATTTTTTAAACGTCTTCATTCCGGCCTAGTAAAGACGAAAACTGCAATTTCACTGACATCGTTTTGAAACTTTTGTTGTTGTTGTTGGTTGGTTTGGGGGAAAGCGGGGGGAGGGGGGGGGGGGGGGGGGGGGGGGTAAATAAAAGTGGTACGCGCTGGAAAAGAAATACGAGTAGGAGAGAAGAAAGGATGAAGGAAAAAGAGCATAGGGTCGACTACACAAAAAAAAAAAAAAAAAAACTGTACTTAGTTATAATCTACCGTTAGATTACAAGGGATGATTTCATATATCTCTAGGTGACACAGTAGGAAATAAGACGCTTAAGAAGCTAAGGAAGTTTCGGACTATCCTTCTCCAGCTGACATTTAAAAGCATGGAATCCCAACAATCAGGGATACTTTCTTCCGCGCTACCGGTGAAAACGTAGTTAGCTCTAACTTACTATATAGCACTACTTACATTAATTTTATTTATCAACTGCACAAGATAAGAACCCAGCCTTATCTTTGAAATTAGGTGTGCATTAGGTGAAATGTCATTTAGCGTGAATTGACCACTGCTTTGTTGATGGAGTTGCCGGAAACAGATCGTGCGGCAGAGACAAAAGTTGCCTATAGGCAGCACTTCTTCCCAATTCCATATACTCTTGAAGTCTTTAAAAAAAATGTATATATATATATAAAAGGAGGTCATTTGAGAGCTCAGTGTTTCTCTAGTAGATTCCAACAGTTCATCGGTTGCCTGCCTCTGGTGTGGAACGAGTTCAGGTGTGGTCCTTTAAGTCTTTGATAAGAAATTGCGCATGCGGGATTTATTCCGCTTAATGAATGAAAGGTATCAAACGTCTTGTTGTTTCTTAATTATCTGAATAATGGAAAGGGCAATCATGGGTAAATATAGTATCAACACTTCGCGATTACAAAATTTCTTTCTATCATATATAATCTCTGAGCTGTAACCATATGAGCTAGGCTAAGTATTCGAGCTCGATATTTAATTAACAATTGACTACAGTGCGTCTTCCACATGTCGAATAAATGTATATATATATATAAAAAAAAAAATTCCCTCGTTTATCGAGGCGCGCTTTGTTCAGCATAGACACAGTGTCCGTCGGTTATATTAAGGTGAACCTATGAGGTAGTCCAAGAGTTTTATCAAGCGCAGATACAGGCACAAGTGGGAAGAAGAGCATCCAGGCCACACAAAAAATGATCCGTATTACCAGCTCAGAAGAAGTGAACAAGTGGTAATCTTCAGACTTCGCACTGGTCATAACAGATTGAGATACCATCTGTTCAACAAATTAAAGATAGGAACTACGGATGAGTGTGACTGTGGCACTGGTAAAATGACTGCCGAACACCTGCTTCAAAGGTGTCGTAGATTTTCGATAGGAGAATTAAGACTAGGTTTGGTCCCTTCTGAATAGGTTTGAATAGGTGATAGACTCAGTGAGAGTTAGTGAAAGGTAATCGAATTTCCACACACGTGAGATGATAGATTTTGATATAGTGGCTGTCTCTGAAAGCGAAAAGAATTCTTCTCTCTCTCACCTATCTTCTACAACAGTTGTTACAGCGTCAGACAGACTACACCAATATACATATTACGTATATTTCTATCACTCACAGGCACGCACATACACGTGACGACAGGTAAACACACAGACGTGGGAAAACTATAACAATGATATATATTTATCTAGAACGAGCTGACCAAACACGATTATTAAGTTCAAGAGCGATTTTAATATCAGGAAAAAATCGGCTCACAACATCAAAGAAAGTACATCAAGGAAAATACATATACACATAGTCATAAAAATTCAAGGAAATGTTGCAAGGATGATAGCCCCGTTATAGTGTTAACTCTAGGTTTAGCCCGGCCCCGTTAAGAGAACAGATGATGGCGCCCGAGTCACAGATACATAGGGTTTGAGTCTAAGAGTTTTTCTTTGTTTTATCTCGTAATTATATGCACAGAGTTTGGAAAAAATCTGATTTAACCTAAGACAAAACACAAGAACTCTAGCCTTAGCAACAAATTATGCAGATTGAAAAAAAAAATTAGGACAGCAACAGGGTGTCAAAGATATAATAGTGAAAATATCACTCAAACCAGCGTACACTCATTCATTCCGCCATGGCCTCTCATACATGTACTCACGACTTTGCTCGCTGCCTCTTGGAACACACTGATTTTAGATCTTCACACAGACTCAAAAAAAAATGCAGTCTTCTGCCAAGAAGTCCCCAGTTCCAAAAGACGTATTTAACTTGGAGTCTCCGGGAACGACTACTTGGGTGTGCAAATTTGTTCAAATGTCTGATTAAGTCACCTAAAATTATTCCAGGCGCGGGAGTTAGCAGAGCACAGTGTCAATAGCGTAGGTTTCTAGAAATGATGAATGTCAGGTCGGTGCCTTCCCTCAGTATAGGATTCACTTTAGTCACACCACAGATTTGTCCACAAAAAATATATATATCTAGTCGGGAAATGTTAGTTAATACTAGAAGTATTTCGCGCCACCAGGCAGAAAGATTACGTAGAGTTTTTTTCTAGAAGAAATTAAGATCTGGCTCCAAGGTCCAGTATTTATCATTACAGTCTTTGAAAACTCGTTATTGGGAGATAGTATTTCTGGCTAACTCGGGTTGCATATGCACGGTTAGACCAGTGGTACTTAAGAAACCCACGTGGTTCAAAATAAGGACTGTCTATTTCTTCACAAGTATGGAAACTACTACTAGGTGCTGGTAAAGTTAGGGTCACCCCAAAACTTTCACTGTGTGGAGGAAAAATAACACATATAATATAATAAACAGAATCTGTACTGGTTATAACTTACATTTAAACTTGCAAGCAGAGAGCTTTGCTTATCATTTAAACTTCCCATGACGTAAGTTATATTTAAAAATCAGCAATCCTCATGAATTAGGAACACGTGCGTATTCCGTCACCATTCATGAGGCTCGATTCTAGAGTTTATACATTAGTTTAGAAAAATACACTCGACTGAGTATTAGCGGTTAAATTAAATTCATAAATAGCTACAATTGCCGTTATAAGCTAGAAATTTTAATTTTATTCTGCTTTCCACTGAATGCTTCCCTAGAAAATATAATAGCCTACCACTTTATTTCTCTTCTGCGCTAAAGAAATAGATTAAAAATGAATTAAGCGATTAAACACTTTAACACTCACAAAATCTATATATCTATCATATTAATTACCTCAACCACAGAATTACAGGTAGTCGCACAACTTAAGAATAAAAATGCTGAAAATATTTCTGGAAGTCTAGAGTTCGACAAATTGCCGAAACAAACTGAGATCTTCGCTAACAGCTATTCTGTTTACGAGCAACCTATCTACTGTGAGTCTATGAGCGAGAATGAAATTAAAGTTTCAAACTTGGCCAATATCTTTAAAATCGGACACAGGATCCTAATCTTATTTCGCCAAGCGAAATAGTCTCCCCTGTCCGTATAACACCTTCGTCCGCTTATCGCGTGACGTAACAGCCATCAGTGGCCGAGGGCTTGCATGAGTTGCAAATCTCAGACCACCGTCTGCAGTGCGGAGTGGATTTTCACGCTAAGCCGGGTTTTTTTCTGACGAAAAACCTCATGCGTTTACTGAAATGCAGACTCTCTGTCTACTTTCCATGTCCCTCGGGTGAATTTTCACGCCCCAGGCCAGAGACCCTCAGCCGAATGTCTAGCGAATGCTGTAAATTCACGCCTATCGTCCGACCAGCGCGACTGACATGTACGCAATACCACCCAGGTGCGATTCTCAGTTTTAGAGAAAGGAAAACAGGTAAAGTTTGCGAATTATATGAAAATAATATTCGCAAAACGAATGGATGAAAAATATACAGGAAAAAGGAAATACAGAGATAATAAAAGAGAGAATTTCGGGTGAAAGAATAGGAAGAAGATGTAGGAAATTAAATGAATATAAACCCTACGTGACAAAAGGTGCCCAACATATGAGGAACAGAGAAGACGCATATGGCCATCACCAGTACCATTCCTGGAGAAAATCTACGGAGATATCAACAGCCTCAGGCTGACCACTGCTTTCTTTGAACTTATTCAAGTTGACATCTGAGGGTGAACGAAGAAGAAGAAGAAGAAGATATTAAGGTGTATATCCAAATTATAAAATACCGCGTGTCTGGTTATATGGAATAAATACGTAATGGTTGCAGAGCAAAGAAAATGACAGCTGTATCCTACCAAATGTAGCGTAAAATGCGACTGAAGAATGCAGTGCATGGAGTTAAGACGATACTAATTCATAAATGAACAACCACTCCAAGAGCACACAAGAAAGGAAGAAGAATCAAGAATATAAACGTTAAGAAAACATTGTTGTTGAGCAAAAAAACAGCCAAAAACGCAAGCGGGTGAAGAAGTATGCTGGCCGTGTTATGAAGGACTACGTTATTGACAGCAGGGGGCTGTCAGGTTTATTAGAATACCTCACATTACAGCAGCACGTTAATCTTGGTTTGCTGTCAGGATGGGCTATGTTCAACGCCTGCGTGGTAGGTCAAGTTACGTGCAGCACCTTGTGCGAAACCGTGAAGCTATAAACAGCATCGTTTATACAAGTGGTTCTCAAACTGTCCGGTCAGCGGGGGCCACTTCTGTGGGGTCAGAGAAAAGGCAGACCCACAAGCTGAGCTAATTTCTTAATCGGATCAAAAAAAGGGGGGGGGGGAGAGAGGGAGGGGAATCACTATATTTGTTGTAGTTGAAAATATTGATTATTGTTTTTAACGAAGGTGTATATTCTGTAAAATATTTATATTTCACAGATGCATGTGAAATATGGAACTCATAACTCATCTATCTTAAAGCCTCAGCCATATTGCTTGCATTTTAGAATTTTTAGGTAACTAGTTCTTGCTGCGGAAGACCAGTGGTTCTTGGACCACACTTTGATAACCTCTGGTTAGAAGTCACTGTCCGAGAATGTTTTTTCCCCCTCTCCCCCCATCTCCTTGACACACCCCCCCCCCCCCCCCCACGCTCCTTTCCTCTTCTCTTTCTCTCACTACCCCCACCCCTACACCCTCCCCACGATTTCGACAGAGAAATACAACTAACTAGACAAACGTCCGTTGTTTCAAATACTGTTCATTTGAAGATAGCCTTGGGGAATACTCGTAGATGGAAACCAATTGTTTGGGGAGGTTGTTCCGTTAATACCCGTTGCGGGGTTAGATTTTATCCACGTGTTGTTTTGCTGTACAGATTGCTTTTGTTTTCGCGCCGAGTCAGGTTTAGGAAAAAGAAACCTGTAATTTTTTTCTCCCATGTAGTCTCGTTTTCTTCATTCAAGAGAATTATTTTTGTCCATAACTGTTTTACAGTGTTACCTGTGGTGTGGGCTTGTTGCGTATTTACTATTTGGTGTAGCGTTGCATGCTCAAACTCCAGAGTCCAGACTATAAATTAGGGATAAGTAATAAGCGAGATATGTTTGGCCCGAAGAGAGGTTTCAGGAGTACAAAATATTTTAGTAACAGAGGAATAAACAGGAAGGAAAGAAATGACCAAAAAAAAAAACCGACGAAAAGTAATATGAGGAACGAAATTTTTTTCTTTTCTTATTTATTAGTGTGGTGACAACCTCGTCTCACATTTTAGACAATCCGCAACAAAATCTCCCATAGGAGAAGAGGAATTTTCCCCCAGCGTCTTCTTTCTATATCCTCATATGTCCCTCATGACAGAATAACGAATTAAGATTATTAAACAGGAAGAGATTGTCAGACAGACAAACACAACTGTAGAAGTAAGATTACAGAAGGAACAGAAATGGGATTAGCTGACGTGATGTGAACATTTACGCACCGGGTGACCTACATGCGCGGATATCATAGATATATACTGAGCCTGGTGATTGATTCACGAGTTTGACTCTCGGTACATGTGATGTCATAGATACAGACATTAGAGGCTCTTGGCCTCTCTCTCTCTCTAACTGTTATTGTACTGTTACAATGTTGGGATTTTATTTTATTTTGTTATTTTATTATTTAAGTAATATTTAGGATACATGTGAGAATAAATGGATTCAGTATGGAAGATGAGAGAAAGCAAGTGCAGAATGTTAGACGGGCCTGCGTGCCCAATTCTAAACCCTTTGGAAATAAAGTTCGTTCGTTCGTTCTCTCTCTCTCTCTCTCTCTCTCTCTCTCTCTCTCTCTCTCTCTCTGTGGTAGGAATAGTCATGTTAATTTCTGAGGTTGCCGAAATACAAGTCGCACTACTCCCTACTCATGTAATCGAATACTTCATGAATGCTGATTATCTCTCTTTCTCTCTCTCTGATTATGATTCAAAAGCAATATATAACATATACTGCGTGTAGATTTTGTCCCGTATATTCGATGGGGATGGGGTGTCTCTGAGGAGATTACTGCACCCTAAAGCATGTCGTTCAAGGCGGATAATGTGAGTTTTGTGCTTGGGGTAGCAACCTCATCACGTAAAACTAATTGTCACAGGAACCACTGCTGTTAGAGCATGTTTGATGCAGGCTTCTTACGAAGGAACCAGTTACAGTGGTGGCTCCCCTGCTCCGAAAAGAGCGAAAAAGGAAAATAATGATGATGTGGCGTTTGATGATTTCTGCTTCTTGTTTCATCATACGTTATTTCTGCTTCTTGTTTCATCATACGTTATTTCTGCTTCTTGTTTCATCATACGTTATTTCTGCTTCTTGTTTCATCATACGTTATTTCTGCTTCTTGTTTCATCATACGTTATTTCTGCTTCTTGTTTCAACAGACGTTATTTCTGCTTCTTGTTTCATCATACGTTATTTCTGCTTCTTGTTTCAACAGACGTTATTTCTGCTTCTTGTTTCAACATACGTTATTTCTGCTTCTTGTTTCAACATACGTTATTTCTGCTTCTTGTTTCAACATACGTTATTTCTGCTTCTTGTTTCAACATACGTTATTTCTGCTTCTTGTTTCAACATACGTTATTTCTGCTTCTTGTTTCAACATACGTTATTTCTGCTTCTTGTTTCAACATACGTTATTTCTTGATTTTGATTGGGTACCGGTACTGTAAACATGTGTATGTTGTTGTTATGTTATCTTTATAATGTTTCATTCATTTCAATTGATACTTAAATTTCACCAGAGAATGAATGGATACAGTATATAAGGTGAAAGAAAGGGAGTACAGAATGTTAGACGGGCCTACGCACCAATTCTCAACCCATTCAAAATAAAGTTCGTTCATTCGTTCGTTTTCTCTCTCTCTCTCTCTCTCTCTCTCACTCTCTCTCTCTATGTAATAAAAGCTTGCATATTGTGCCCACACAAACATTGGTATGTCTTGTACATTTTGTAACGGATATGGATGTGGAGCTTGAAAAAAAAACCATGCATAAAAAATGGAGAAGAAAACCAGAATAAAGAAAGCAAAATTTGGAGCTTGTAAAACGTCAACAGATTTCCTCATTTTCCGACATATTTTGAAATCCAGACAAATCCCTCCGAGTGGCTTCCTGCGCAGACATACCCGGGAAGTCTACCTGTGTTCTGTCTCACCTTTTAAACTTGACCTTTGCTGAGACTTAAAACATATTTCATCCTGGCATAGTCGGTGTAATTTTATTTATTTATATTTCTTTTTTTGTGGGTGGGAGATGCTGGCTTATACTTTCTTTAGAAATATCATTGCACTTTCCACGTGAGTGGCTGCGATCTCTTGTACAATAGTTCTATAAATGTGTTTTATGGAATGGTCTTTAAATGAGTTAGTTTTTATAAGTTGTCGTGTGTTTTGAGGTAACCGTTTGTTGCAGTAAAAAGTTCTAGTAACATTAAGACGGATCAAACAGTAAACATATATAACTCGCTACTGTTACGTACGGGCTAGCGGTTTTGCGATCTTATGTTGGTGTGGTATGTGGTGAAGTGGGATGTTATAAATATTTATAGGGGACTTAGTGTACTGACTGAGATCAGCTGTGAAGGTATCTATATCTAATAAGAGTAGTGTATTATAGATAACCTTACTTGCTGCCACATATATATATATATATCTCAGTCAGAATTATTCTGGAATAGTGTGATGACTACGTTGTATGTCTAGGGTATGTGTATGATGAAGTGTAAGCCATAACAACAACAGACGGATAAACAATTTAATTTATTCCACCACACTTGACAACACTGTGACCCTCACATACATAAAACACTCTACAAGGATATCTTAAAAGAGTCACTGATAACTTTTCAAATAACAATATGTATTCATTGCTGGCATGAATGAATATGTGTCCTGATTCAACTACAAAGGGAACCAGGAATCACAATCAATTTAAATTACAAGTTATATATACAGAATTTATCAATATGAATATAGTAGTGACATATATTATTAAAGGTATCCTATGTGTGTCAGTTGTGTAGTAGTAATATGAGGTAATACTGGTTTTGTTTTGTTCAAGCTCTGTTGGTATTTGTCATCATGACTTCAATAGTTTGTATTAATGGGAACTAGTATTGGAGATGTTCTCAGTTCCTGATACTAAAACAATTTACTTCCCCTCTTAAGTTTATGTTACAATGTTATTTTAAGATGGGGAACATAATTTTGAGCTCAGCTGGCCACATCAGCTTATCTTGCGTGATGGCGGCAGGAAAAGACTCCTCTGCTCGATTTCTCCCCTGTGCTGTGGAGACACCTCACTGATAGCTAAATGGACCAAGGAGTATGCTGTCCGACTCTGGATTCAGCAAAGCTCTGACCAGGTGCTGCTCAATACCATCAAGACCACGATCCCACAATTCATGGAAACAAACACAGATACGTTGATTAGCAACGAATTCTGGCACAATTACAGGCACAAATTCCCATCTGCTTATGTTCCAGGCTTTTATTTTAACAAAAATGTGAGCTGGCTTCAACGCACTGTTGCTTTATCAAGCTTATATGAACTAGTGGTCTCGAACTAACGCTTCTAAGTGAGTATATCAGCGAGTCTAGCCAATGGAGCCACGTTTCGACAATTGTTTGAAAAAATTTTAACTTCCTGCGTCTCCCCTAACAACCAAAGATAGTATTTATAGTCCGACCAATCGTGTTTAGCCTTATATATCATTCCAGCCAATCAGTTCAAATGTAACTTGTGGCCCTACACGCGTGATAGTAGTAATTGTGTATCGCGTTACGCTTGTTGGGGTGGTATTAATAGCGAGTCGCGTGTTTAATTTTGCATGCGTTCCTGATTTTCAGCCCTCCCCTCTCTCTATCCTTTAGTCCATCTGTTCGTTCGTTACGCCGTGTATAAAATGGAATGAATGAAATATTTAAATTATGTCATTGATCAGCTTGGTATCTCAATGTTTTTCCAAGAAATACAGCACACGTTTCATTGAAGAACGCGGGTAATAATATAGTAGGCTTTTACTATCAACGTGAAAGCGTTACAATTTGCCGACGAAGTAGAAAACAAGGGGGATTTCGAGTACTGCCATTGTGACAGCACTGTTCTTTACCATTCTTCTTCCTTTCTTTATTATATGTATTTATTAGGCTTTATATTTACTTGATAATTTATATATGTGGATTAGAATATTCCACGACATCTCCCCTCTTAAAACAGACATTATATGTCAGTCCTTTATTCTATATACACATAGAGAAATTTATTATTAGTTCTGGGGTTTACGGTGATTCTCATCACACGGATATCGGCTTAAAAAATCCGCTCCCAAATTTGTTTTTCCAGATATATACTCAATGCTAAAATTATATGGAGCCAAAAGTAAAGACCATCGGAGTAACCTGGAGTTCTCATGCCTAGCCTGTGCTAGAAACGATAAAGGTTTGTGGTCTGTTTGCAACTTAAAGGCCTTCCCATACAGATAAATATTGAATTTCTTTATTGCCCATATTACTGCAAGACATTCTTTTTCGCTAGTTGAGTAATTGATTTCGGCTTTATTCAATTTTCTGCTAGCATATGCCACTGGGCTTAATTCCCCATCCAATGCATCTGATTTCTGTAGTAGAGTTGCACCTAACCCAATATTACTTGCATCCGTCCTTACTATGAATTCTTGACTTAAGTCAGGTAATTTCAAAATGGGTTTACTTGTGAGCTTTTCCTTCAATTCTTGGTAAGTCATTTCACATTGTGGGGTCCATGTAATGCGATCTGGATGTCCTTTACGTGTCAAATCAGTTAACGGTGCACATATGGAATTAAAGTTTTTGATATACTTCTGGAAGAAACCACATAATGAGACAAAGGATCTCACGTCCTTCTTGGTTTGTGGTCTCGGGGCTTTCTGTAGTTTCTCTAAATTCTTTGGGTCAGGGGTCATGTTTCCCTGATAAACTGTGTGTCCCAAAAATTCCAATTCTTTACATCCAACGCAACATTTGGTTGGTCGGGCTGTTAAATTTGCCTCCCTAAGTCGATTAAACAGCATGTTCAGAGAGTCAATGTGTTCCTCAAATGTTTCTGTTGCTATCAGGATATCATCCATGAAATTTGTTATACATGGATTATTCAGAGGGTCCAATAATTTTCTCATCATTCTAGAGAAGACACTAGGCGCATTCTTCAATCCAAATGGCAATCTATTAAACTCATAGTGTCCTTCTGAGGTACTAAAAGCTAGGTATGGTCTAACCTCAGGCTTTACTGGAATCTGATAGTATCCTTTACTCAGATCCACTTTTTGAGAAATATTTAGCTTTATTTAGTCTGGCAAACAGCTGATTTGTATCCGGCAATGGATCCACCTGTCCTTCTGTAATAGCATTCAGTCTCCTGTAATCTATACAGAGTCTATGTTCTCCAGAGGGCTTCCTTAAGAGTACAACACCGGAACTATACGAAGATTCACTGTGTGAAATAATTCCCTCCTTCAATAGATAGTCTATCTCTTCCTTCAAAGCTTTCTCCTTAGCAAACGGAATCGAATATGGTTTCATACAGACAGGTGTGGGGTCTATCAGTTTCATATCATATTCCAATAGGTTTGTATGCCCTGGTCGGTCTGTTAACACCTCTGCATGATTATTTAGAACCTGTTGCAATCTCTCTTTCTGAGTTTTCGTTAAATGTGTACTGATTTTCACCTGTGCTGCTGTCTCACAGGGGTGTAATGGATACTCAAATGATGAAAGTGGTTCCTTTTTCATCTCCATGGCGATGGACAAGGTCAACAAGTGTGTCTCCTCCTGATGTTCTCTTTCCAAATATTTCTTCAGGAGATTCACATGATAGATTTTTTCTTTCCCCTTCTTATCTATCTTATAATTTGTTCTAGATACCTTCTCTAAAACTGTATATGGACCCTGCCATCCAATTTGTAACTTATTCTGACTCCCGGGCAAAAGAAGCAGTACTTTCTCTCCCACAGCCAAATTTCTGTCTTTCGCCTTCCTGTTATAATAGGCAGCATGTTTCTTCCTGGCTTGTTTCAAATTTTCATTGGCAAGTTTCCAGCCAGTTTTTAAACGAGTGGTCAGCTCATTCACATATTGGTATGAAGATGTAATGTTTTCCTCTGCCTTTTCATCAGTCCACGTTCTTAACAAAGCTACATATGGACCTTTAATTGTGTGGACCTATTTGTCCATGCACCGGTATGGTCTCTTCCACTCGAAGCTTTATAGTGATGATTTTTCCTCCCAGAATTATCATGCACAAAACGACCGCTACCAATTTTTCTTTTGGGGCTTTCTCCCCACTTAAAATTCTTGATGAGAGATTTCCTCTCTACATCCTCTTCCTCCAGTTTGTTTAAGTCCGATTGAGGGATTTCGGCTTATCCTGGGGTAAGACATCTTTTTGCACTCTCCGCATAGTGGCCATTGTAAAACAGTTAAGTGAAGCTTGTCCGTGAAAAGGGGCTTCCCATTCCATTTGGTCCACTTTATCAAATCTATTTTTCTTTTTATTATCAGGCCTAATTTTGCCCCGTGGCGTGTCCAGGTCCTGATCCATGTTCCCACTTGTGGGTGTTCCCTCATGTGCTATGCTACACCTTTCTACAAAATTTTCAATGTCCCATCTTGCTTTGGGCCAATAATAATTGTGAGCCACCTTTTGAATGATGGTACCTATTTTCTCATGGTCCCCATCTGGTTTCACATGTAGGCTCCTTATTAAGTCTGTCCTATATCTCTTTGAAAGAACCAGCTGTCCGTGACCTTTGGATCTAGCTCCAGTCTTCCTATACATCAACTTGTTTTTCATGTAAAAATCTCCCTTGCCTGGAGTTGTATGACAAGTGGACAATTTTCTGAAACAAGGCTTGAGTGTTTTATCCCCAGCCTGTGCCTTCCTCATCTCTTCTGGAGTGGTATCCAACATAATATCCTCCTCCTGTCTTGAGGTCGACCTGACCTGAAGGGTTGCCATATACACAGGTTTCCTTCTGCAACGGTCAGTGTCATGATTGTCCATCTGACAATTCTTACACCACCTTTTTCCTTGGTTGAAAGATTTTCTTTCATCATATTTCCTTTCATCGAATTGTGGGAATTTATTTTTATTTTCATACCGTGGCCTATCAAATTGGTGCTTACCTTTATTTTGATCCCTAGGATCAAATTTATTAAAGTTCTGTGGTGCCCTAAAGTTATCCACTTGTTTCTTTTTATTACCTGTTACCTCTGCTTGATACCTTTCAGCAACATTTAGCAACTCACCCAGCCTCTCTGCACCTTGTTCCATGAGAAACTTTCTCAGGTCTGGAGCCATGGACTCTCTTAATTGCTCTATAAGGACCATTTCCTTAAGATCTTGGGTTTTCCCCAGAGAAGTCCATTTCTCCAAGTATGTCTCTATTCGTGCAGAGAACTGGTGATAGGTTTCACCTGACAGTAGTTTAGCATTCCTAAATTTTTTCCTATAGAATTCTGCATTCTTTTCATACCTTAACAAAAGAGCCTGCTTTAGCATGTCATAATTTTCCTGATCACCTCTGCTCATTTTTGCAAAAACTTCATAAGCTGCCCCACGAAGTCCTTGAGATAACTTTAAGCTCCACCTTTCTCTCTCTAACCCATACGTGGTAGCTAATAGTTCATACCTATTTAGGTAGCTCTCTATATCATCGTCTTTCTCAACAAAATGATCTAAATGAAAATTCATAGCTGAGGTTGAGGCTCCTTGGCTAGCAGTGGCATCAGAGGCAAAGGGACTGGCACCATTTTCAGGAGCATGGCCCTGAAACTCAAACTCCCTTCGTCGTAACTCATGTTCCCTTTGTAATCTCTTCTCCTCCTTTTCTGCTTCCCTCTCTGCAGCTAATTTCTTCTCTTCCCTTTCTGCAGCTAATTTCTTCTCTTCCCTTTCTGCAGCTAATTTCTTCTCTTCCCTTTCTGCAGTCGATATTCTTTCTTCTCTTTCTGCCTCCAATTTCTTAGCCTCAGCCTCAATCTGCAACCTCTTAGTCTCAGCCTCAGCCTCAAATTGTAATTTCTTAATTTCCCTTTCAGCCTCTAACTTTCTTTCGGCTTCAAACCTCCTTTCTTCGCGTTCAATAAATTTGTCACATTCCGTAGTGACATAGGCAACCATAACTTGCCCATCTAATCCTAACTCTTTTGCAGTCTGAACAGCAGCAGATCGAAACTTGGCCAGGTCCGCCATTGTCTATCAGGTAAATTTATACAATGTCTAACCAACAATTCAATTTCTAAATATATATCTAATGGACAACACAGGCACCGTGAGCTCAACCTTATTTAATTCCACCCAAGGATACCTTTTAATTCTTATATTCCCTGAAGTGAATTACCCCCAATATTTATAATAGGGAAAGATTCAAAATCCCAAGAGCGAGACCCCAATATATGTGGTGAAGTGGGATGTTATAAATATTTATAGGGGACTTAGTGTACTGACTGAGATCAGCTGTGAAGGTATCTATATCTAATAAGAGTATTGTATTATAGATAACCTTACTTGCTGCCACATATATATATATATATCTCAGTCAGAATTATTCTGGAATAGTGTGATGACTACGTTGTATGTCTAGGGTATGTGTATGATGAAGTGTAAGTCATAACAACAACAGACGGATAAACAATTTAATTTATTCCACCACACTTGACAACACTGTGACCCTCACATACATAAAACACTCTACAAGGATATCTTAAAAGAGTCACTGATAACTTTTCAAATAACAATATGTATTCATTGCTGGCATGAATGAATATGTGTCCTGATTCAACTACAAAGGGAACCAGGAATCACAATCAATTTAAATTACAAGTTATATATACAGAATTTATCAATATGAATATAGTAGTGACATATATTATTAAAGGTATCCTATGTGTGTCAGTTGTGTAGTGGTAATATGAGGTAATACTGGTTTTGTTTTGTTCAAGCTCTGTTGGTATTTGTCATCATGACTTCAATAGTTTGTATTAATGGGAACTAGTATTGGAGATGTTCTCAGTTCCTGATACTAAAACAATTTACTTCCCCTCTTAAGTTTATGTTACAATGTTATTTTAAGATGGGGAACATAATTTTGAGCTCAGCTGGCCACATCAGCTTATCTTGCGTGATGGCGGCAGGAAAAGACTCCTCTGCTCGATTTCTCCCCTGTGCTGTGGAGACACCTCACTGATAGCTAAATGGACCAAGGAGTATGCTGTCCGACTCTGGATTCAGCAAAGCTCTGACCAGGTGCTGCTCAATACCATCAAGACCACGATCCCACAATTCATGGAAACAAACACAGATACGTTGATTAGCAATGAATTCTGGCACAATTACAGGCACAAATTCCCATCTGCTTATGTTCCAGGCTTTTATTTTAGCAAAAATGTGAGCTGGCTTCAACGCACTGTTGCTTTATCAAGCTTATATGAACTAGTGGTCTCGAACTAACGCTCCTAAGTGAGTATATCAGCGAGTCTAGCCAATGGAGCCACGTTTCGACAAGTGTTTGAAAAAATTTTAACTTCCTACGTCTCCCCTAACAACCAAGGATAGCATTTATAGTCCGACTAATCGTGTTTAGCCTTACATATCATTCCAGCCAATCAGTTCAAATGTAACTTGTGGCCCTACACGCGTGATAGTAGTAATTGTGTATCGCGTTACGCTTGTTGGGGTGGCATTAATAGCGAGTCGCGTGTTTAATTTTGCATGCGTTCCTGATTTTCAGCCCTCCCCTCTCTCTATCCTTTAGTCCATCTGTTCGTTCGTTACGCCGTGTATAAAATGGAATGAATGAAATATTTAAATTATGTCATTGATCAGCTTGGTATCTCAATGTTTTTCCAAGAAATACAGCACACGTTTCATTGAAGAACGCGGGTAATAATATAGTAGGCTTTTACTATCAACGTGAAAGCGTTACAATTTGCCGACGAAGTAGAAAACAAGGGGGATTTCGAGTACTGCCATTGTGACAGCACTGTTCTTTACCATTCTTCTTCCTTTCTTTATTATATGTATTTATTAGGCTTTATATTTACTTGATAATTTATATATGTGGATTAGAATATTCCACGACATGGTATCAATAAACGAATACGCAATACTTTAAAACGAAACGGCCAAACGTAACTTGTCAATAGTATTCTGAAGTCTCAGACGCACGCGACATCTTTAATGTCGCCCACTTTAACTTAACATAAAATAATTGATCACTATTATATCATAAAATTCACTTAAATCAGCGTTCATCAGACATCTCAGTGCTTCTCTGCACATAAATACTTTATTCACACATTCCTGTGCCACGTCCACGGGCAGTTAATTATTAAATAGCAATCAATTATACTGATTCTGACACGTCCGTATTATTTATATACTTCCTTATTATCCATCTACATGTATCCGACACTTTCCTGAAATATTATATCATTGAGAGACGACTCCTTCACAAGATTCAACACTGCCTATAATACAGCCAGTCTATATGGACATCTTTCAAACACTCTTCAAACATTTCTAGTCCCGACAGACACCTTACACACAATGCTGTTGTTGCTACTGCAAACATTTTACGTCACCCTCACAACCACGCATAAACACATTCGCGTCCATGAACTTTTGTGCTTCACAGCTTTCAAATACAAGACTTTATGTGGTGCGCAAAAAGGCTCATAACAGCTACCAATACACATTGAATTCATTCAATACCATAATACCCGACGTAAGTACGTCGGTCGGTCGGTCACATTTTGCACACCGTCATTTGCGCACTTTTTCTATTTTCGAGAGAGTACATTAACTTTCAACCACAGCTAAGGGGATGCAACTGTGGTTGAAATAATTGTATTGTTTCGCTTATATGTACTCTCCCGAAAATAGAAAAGTACGCAAATGACGGTGTGCATGAACAGTTTGATTATGGCAAGTCAAGATTTTAAAAGATGCACGAACAATTACATGTTGTCATAAAAGAAATGTTAGTTATTTAGTCAATTTACGGTCCAATAGATCATTATCACTGCTCCACATGTCATTTAAGAAGGTTATTCCATGTCTTCATATTTAATACATCCATATAATTTTCACTACAAATATCTAATGACGGTCGCCTGCAATGAAATGACCACAGTGGTAATAGTACCGTCTGTAATACATATAACCGAAACAACGCACTATAATTAAACACCTGTCAATGTTGACGGGTTATTGCTAATACACTAATACATCATTTATCATTATCGTTTTCCCTGTTACTTCTTTTGGGGCATGGAGCCAGCGCTGCATCTGGTCCCTTTGTAGTAAACCTACACCAAAATAGCGGTGAATTATATAGACATGTGTTTTACATAATTAGGTTGCCTGTCATGCATAAACCTCATGTTAATCACATCCTATAAAAGGTAAAGGTAAAAGATCCCGTTACACGTCCATTGATATTGGGAATATGGGTATTAGGCCCATATTTTCTCGACCACCGCCACACTAGGAGTGATGTGGTCAGCATCACGCCGGCCGCCTTAACCTTTCCAGAGTTGCTCTGATACCCAATTCATGAGGCTGGGTCAACCCCGGAGCGGTTTGCGGTCTAAAAGATCCCACTTTAACTGGGGATAATCACACCCTATAGCATACATTAAGTAGCGTAGTTTTGTTCTTTTTTTTCGGGTGTTTGCCTTCTTCTGGCGAGGCGCGTTCCTTTCAACTTATTTGGTTATATCAGAGCGCATTTATGATTCAAAAAAACTCTGTTGACTGCTAGTAGATACTAAGTCCTGAAAAGGACTAACATTATCTATCTGCTAGCATAAAGCCCTAAATAGGACTCGCCAGCTACGCCAACGCCCGAGTTAACGTACATCTCTTTTTGTTGTCTTTGTATCTATCAAGACCCCCGTGAACTACACAGGGCGCTAGAATCATTGCTAGCATTTTCCTGTGCGGCAGATTTTAGCAAAAGACTCAACAATCTCAAATCTCCTCTTAGCTTGGCGACACTTGAGAATACCAGCGAGATTCCGTTACTTGGCTTCAGCTCGGCCGGTATTCTACGCCGTCTGCCATATCTACTCCTACCACAGACTCAACATTTTAAGCCGATGAACATTTTCGGTCATCGGGAAATCGTGAAGTGGACGGGAAATGTCGGCTTACGATCGAGTATTATGACACGGTATTATGATAATATCCGAAGTTATGTCCCTCGAGTGATGCCAAAGCAAATTCATCGACTTAAGAAAAATATTATTGACATGGGGAAGCCGATATGCAAAATTTAATGATCTTACCTTCAACTGGACGAATACGAAACTAATGAAGAGTAAACAAAAATAAAGGAAGAACGACACATGAGATCAGATAAAAGGCTACATTGTAAAAAGCTTCACAGGGCAAAACGGAGTGTACCCGAAACTAACAGACCTTTACACACACACACATACACGTACACACATACACTCGCAGGAACGGAGCACAAATAAGTGAGCTTTGAAGCACTTGACAAAACTTCTGTATCTAGAAAGGCCTTACATACTGGAGATAACTGAAGAAGCAAGGTGACGACAATAGCCATACACACAAGAATAGAAACAACAAGGCGTTTGTTTTTCTTAGACGCACAAAAGGAACAGACATGACGTGGAAGCAGAAATAAAACCATATCTCTTGGCTTTGCTATGTACAACACGAAGAAAAAGAGTAAATGAGAAAGCACCACCAATCTCACATCGGCGTTGTCAGACACAAGACCCACTAACAGTATCACAATATAGAGTTTGCTTTGTATTAAAATCTGAGAATTCGTGAGAAAGAATTAGAAGGAAAAAAAAAAACGCCGAGTGTGTCATTAAACAGCTCCTAAAAAGAAGCGATAGCTTACCAAAAAAAAAAAAGCAACGAAGTAAATCATTCACAATAACAACAAACAACAACTCAAAGAGATACAAAACAAACACATAACTGTTCTCTCTTCAAAGTCTGAATAAACTAAAAGCATTAGAAAAAGATGCATGTCTGCACAGGCCAGCAAAACACGGCGATAAAGAGGTATGATACTGTAAGAGCAATTAAAGAAGCACAAATAAACGCTAGTTAATCGCCAGTGCTTTGCAGCGGCCGCGATAGACGAACAAAGGCCGCCTTTTGTGAAGAATTCCTCGTTTATCAACACACTGTAGAATTAGCAGAATATAAAAAAATAGGGAGGTTCACATTTCATTGTTAGTTTTCACTTCGGATTTCCACATCTCACCCAGTCGATGTGCACCCAAAGAATGGTTTCCAAAAACAGTTGGACATGTATGCATATGTTGGTGGTTTAGGGCGGCTAGAATTCATTGTTGTCCTGGGATTCCACCTTCTTTGCATTCCCATTATTTATCAAGAAAGCAAAAAACAGGTTGGGTATCTCCTTCGCGTTGCTTCATAAAATGTGAAAATACACAGGAGAAATCGCGGTGGGAATTCCTTGACATTTTATTACCAAACCCCCCCCCCCTCCCTTTTTTTTTTTTTTTTGTTGCGCTGGAATCTGTCTGGTGGTCCCCGAACCACCCCCACTGGGGGAAAGGGTAGACAACTAAAGGTGGCGTGTTGAAAACAATAGGACATTTCTGTCAGGGATAAGGTATAACCGCGGTTACCACGGAGTACCATCAACGTGTGCCGATAAAGTGGGGATTTGCATGGGGTGTTTGATAAACTTTTGAACCAAAAGAACATACGTCTCACACATTAGAAGAACCCACATCAGGGTTGTGAGTACTTTCGTATCTTTTCAGCGACAAAGGTTTCTCATTTTGAATACGACTATCTTCAGAATGTATGTCTGTCTCTCTCTCTCTCTGTCTGTTTCTCTCTGTCTGTCTCTCTGTCTCTGTCTGCTTCAGTCTTGTCTCTGTCTGTCTCTCTCTGTCTTGTCTCTGTCTGTCTCTCTGACTGTTTCTCTCTGTCTGTTTATCTGTGTCTCTCTGTGTGTCTGTCTGTCTTTCCCTCTTTCTCACCCAGGAATCTTAAATAACCTTTGAACCTATGTTTTTTTTTTCTTTTTAAATTTCCCTTTTTTCCGATTCTTACTGTTTCCTCTTTCTTGATGTTGTTCTGTTTTGGCTTCAGTGGAACAGGAAGTTACTGGAGCCTCACTCACTCACTCACTCACTCACTCACTCACTCACTCACTCACTCACTCACTCACTCACTCACTCACTCACTCACTCACTCACTCACTCACTCACTCACTCACTCACTCACTCACACACTCACTCACTCACTCACTCACTCACTCACTCACTCACTCACTCACTCACTCACTCACTCACTCACTCACTCACTCACTCACTCACTCACTCACTCACTCACTCACTCACTCACTCACTCACTCACTCACTCACTCACTCACACACTCACTCACACACTCACTCACTCACTATCACTTTACAATCATGGCATCCTCATTTCCCTTTTCACTCCTTACGGAGCACAGAGTACCACTCCAGCTGGTCCCCTTTCTCAAGAACCTTACACCAAGCACTCACGTGCTCATGCAGTGGTGGTTTCCAGAGCAGTTTATTTTACATGAAGAGGCTGCCCAACCTCATGCACAACCTCACATTATCGTCTTTTAAGACATGACTGAAAGAGCAATACACATATTCTTTCTTTGTCTCATCAGAATCTCCGGGGAAATACACGGATATGGCATGCACATCTCATATTTCCAGTTCTATATTTCTTCTATCATTTCTGCTTGCCTCTTCCATATTTTAAATCCGCTTCTGTCATGCTAGTCAAATCATCTCCTGTCTGTCGTATCCTAGTCCACCCTTGTCTCTACTATGTTAGCTATGCATATTCGCTCTCGACCTAAATATTCCCTTCTCTCCGTTACGTTAACTATCAATAATCCCCTCTCATATCCTAGTTATCCTTCATATCTGCTGTGTTAGTATTCCATCGAGGAAGAGGAAGAAAGGAAGAAGAAGTATTCCATTATCCTGTCCTGTCCTATCTATCCCTCCTCTTTGCTACGTTAACTATCAATTATGTACCCCTGTCCTAGTTATCTCCTCCTTTCATCATTATTTCTGTTATTTCCCCTTTCCTACATAATCGCGGCTATTCCGGTTGAGATTTTAACTATCCCTTTCCTTGTTCTTTAACTGCTGTCATTAAACTAAAAATGTTCATGTATGTTTAATCTCTCAGCTAAAACAGTTTACAACATGCTTGCTGTCTATACGAAGTAAACCCACAGCCCACGTTTGTACTGTATAACGCACGTGTGTTATAGAGGGAACAATAACAAGTTTGAAACTACACAATATAGAAAAAGCAAGAGTTTGTCTGAATGTTATTAGAAAAGCACAGCACCAGTGAACGAAGATATAGCATTATTAGCAAAAGTATTACAGTTGATTCATTTATTTTTCTTCTCTTACTATTGCTACTATAACTAATTTAGTGCAGTTCCCAATAAGTAAAATGTAACCGATGAATCTGTCTTGTCATTACAGACAACCCTCGAATAGTTGAGCATCCCGCCGACCACTATGTGGCAAAAAACGAGCCGGCCAAACTTCACTGCAAAGCGGAGGGCGACCCGACACCGGAAATCACGTGGTACCGAAACGGACAGAAGGTGATCACAAACAAGGACGATCAGAATGCACACAGGTAAACTAGACTTTCTTCTGTTCGTATTGCAATTTATCACCATCATCACCTTTCAGCTCCCCATGGGAGCATGTTTTCAACAAAATTCGTGATAAGTTTTCATGTCCTGTGCCATCCGCTCAAGATCTTTCTATTTCTTCTTTATCACACTCTTATATTTATCTCCTTGTTTCTTCTTCATTGTTTTTCTGCCTCACTTTCCCTCTCTTACCTTGGGGATTCCAGAACGAGGACTGCTGTGTAAAACTATCAGGTAAAACTATCAGCAGGTTTCCTCAATGTGTGCCATATCCTTCTCCTGTTCCACTAACACCTGTCTGGTTATTGTCATCAATTCCACATTTTATATTTCTCACACCCTTACCAGTCCTTCTGTTCTACGCAAGCGCCCATTTATGAAAGTCTGATACTTCTTGGTTGTTGTTTGTTTGTTTTGTGTCGTATATTTTCGATAGGGCAATTAAGATCAAATTTTGGCCCAGCCTGAATAGGACTAGAACAGGTGATAGCTCAGTGAGAGATAAGGTAAAGAAATAGATTTTTCACGAGTGAAATGGTGAAAGGTAAAATCTGTCCCTGGATTTGAGAGATAATCAATCCAGCCTATCGATTACGACTGAGATTAGTAGATCAGACAGTTTCCCTATCAATATATTCAACCACTCACATCTATACACACACAGATACGTGTCGACAATTAGACGCACAGACGTGAAACCTATATCTATGGAATTGGGATCTTTTGGGACAAGCTGACCGACACACGTAAATAAAGTTCATGGAAATTTTATTTATCATAAAGAAACTACAACATAACAATATCTTTGAATATCAAAATCAAATACAATGAACATAGGTTAATGAGTTAATTAAAGAGTTAGACTCATAGGTTTAATCCTCCCTCCCTCTATTGAGACAAGATCCCGTTAGAGCAAAGTTATTAACTCCCGAAAGAGTCAAAGGTTTTTACGCTATGGTTTAAAATTCCCTCTACAGTAAAGAACAGAGTTATAAGTTAATCTATTCTGAAGTGAAATAAAGGAGCAGCTTTAGCAAAACTTGCATAAGAAAATACAAAATAAGTACATGGGTTATATCCAAATAGAATTATTCTTCCCCCCGCTTTCTCTCGCTCTGACAAACCTGTGATCACCAATTCAGTCTCCCTTACTAAGGTGCTTTCACCACATCTGGAACAATTGTTAATGGCACCCACAGCCCATCCACAGTTGGATGTTTGGCAAATCAAGCCCCAGTTTCTCCAACGACTAATTAATCAAATGTTGGGAAACGCTTGATTCACTTGTAGGATGCTGATAAAGATCACTTCAATTTTTGGTCCAGGTAGTAAAAATAATTATGAGATCTAAATGTCACAGTGTACATTAGCTTGGAATCTTCAATCGTTACATCAAGTGTCAGGTAAACAAACCTGTTCAGGATCAATCTTCTTCACAACACGTGGTCGTTATACAGGTAATGTCAATGTTCGATTTGGTAGCCACCACAGGCTGAATGTTTATGAAATTGGGAAAATAAATCGGGATATTCTATCAGTCCAGTTATCATTTATTCTTAATATTATTTGGGTTGGTACTCTGTCTCTTTCTGGGTGTACCATGAGACCAGACAAGTCACCTTGAAAAAACCCGATGTTATGTCAGAATGTTCTTTGATAAAGTTTATTTCTAGTTTCATATGGAATGGAAGCCGCTGGTAAGGTTTAGGGTTTGACCCAAATACTGTATAGGGAGAAAATACAAATACTTAGCATAATATAGTATAATTCACAATCCTATCCTTACCCCGCGTAACATAGAATATATCCACTTCGGTTATTTAACTTCAAATTAGAAACTATAAGCATAGAGCTTGTCTCATCGTTTAAAAAAAACTCCCGTGACATAAATTCTAGTCATTAAAAAGAATCAATCATCATGAATTAGGAATAAATAAACATTTCGCCAATACTCATGATGAATCAGTGCATTTACTTAGTTGGTTAAAATATTATCTGACTGGTTACTAGCAGTTAATTAAATTTTTATTATAGCTTGAAGAGTTTAGCTAGAAATATTTATTAGTTCTGCTCTCCACTGTAACACAATAAAACTTTAGAGAAATAATATAACGGACCTAACTAGTAAATCACTCTGCACAGAAAATAACTAGTAAAATATAATTTAAAAGATTAAATCACTCAAACTACTAGTATAGTATTTACCTCAACACCGAACTACTAAGACTTTTCTCCAACGAAAACTGAGAAATTCACTTAATACAAGTTATTGTAGAATCGAAGCTAGCTGTCTAGAGAAATCTGTGAGGTACTGGATAAATTGAGTTAGATTTCTGTGGTATATATATATATATATTAGAGATGAAAGGAGATAGCTAATTATCCCCCGAAAAACCAGACCCTACCAGATGTTTACACCTACGATAAATTCTAAGTTCATTTTTCGGCTTATACGTAATTCAATGCCGAAAACCCAGGATCTTCGTTCTCGCTTAGATCAGACATCGGCAATGCGCTAATCAGTGTGAGTTTTCTTCGTCTCTCTGCTCGTATTCAAGCGAGCAATGTCTTTAGATCTTTCGATTCGCCGTGTTTAATTACTTATCGAACGAACGGATTCAGGGAAAGGTAATAAAGATTTCTCACTTAGGTTCCCAATATCTACTCAAATTTATTCAAATCTGGTCGCTGTCTGATCTCTACAACGATTTGATCTCTGGCGCTGGTGTTAAAATTACAGCTCACGTTAGCTAAAAGGTCTCTGGTAGACTCTCATCAAAGAAATTAGCGAACCGCAATACAATGCGTGCTAAAAGAGAAAAGAGGGACAGATTTCTGAGTAATAGGAGGTTTTAATGTTAACCCAACAGGCGTAGGTGAAGCTAGGTAAAAGAAAAATGAAGATAAAGAAAATAGATATATGAAATCAATTATCATAATCTTTCACATTTTGTAATACGGTAGAATGAAAAAAAAAATTACAAAAACACACAAATAGTAATACGTCTTACAAAGAGAAAGGAAATGAAAAACCTACGTTGCGGCCACAAGGCCGTCGTCAGGGACAGACAAACAAGAGACAGGAGGGAAAGAAAGTGAGAATTAAGTGGAGAACATGAAACTATAAAAATAAGAGAAAAATACTCCTTTATGTCTTGTCACATGTTGGAGCAAAGATGGCTGATTGTTTTGTAATAGCGTTTTCAGTCATTAATATGCTGGAACATTTTGCCAAAATCTATTTAGAATGTTTGCATTACGGTAATGTATTACTTTATTTGTGCAGCGAAATGTTTGGAATCATCTTTTGTTTAAAGAATTGTCAATTCAATCTGGACAAAATGTCCATTGGTTATATTGGGGCGCAAGTCCTAACAGACAATACTTTGTGGTCTAGTCATAAGTGATTGTATTTCCTTGTTTTTTTTTAAATTTCATTCCTAGTTTTGACTTTTTGGAAAAGTGTTTTTTTTTTCTTTAATCGTTTTGATTTATTTATCACCACTATTAGTTTATTCTTTACTTAGTTTTTTTTTAAAAACTTCTTGGAATGGTGTGTTTTTGCTAAAACAGTTGTCTAAGATAAGAAAATGTAATGTTCGTTAAAGCAGTTCAATAAGGTTAGAGAATGCTGCACTTGTTACAAAAGTTTTCTAAAATAAGATAATGTAATGCTTGTTAAAACAGTTGTCTAAGATAAGATACAATTATACTTACTTAGTCGTTCCCCTTCTACCGTGAGGTGTAGAGGTTTGGAAGAGAGAGCGCCAGACTATTCTATCGGCTGTCTTCCTCCTGGCCTGGTTCCATTCTAGTCCTCGATCCTTCAAAGATTGTCTAATGTTGTCCTCCCAGCGGACTCTGGGCCGTCCTCGGGGTCTGGATCCTTGGCTCTTTGTTTCCCATGCTTGTCGTGGTATCCGATCTTCTCCCATTCTGCAGACATGGCCAAACCATCTTAATTGGGACTGTTCTACTTGGGTCTGCAGGGGGTAGGATTTGAGGCCTTGACGTATCGTCTGGTTGCGTACCATGTCTCTTCTTGTTACTTCAACCACCTTCCTCAGATACCTCATTTCTGAGGTTTGGATCTGGCTTTTATGGGTTGTAGTCATTGCCCATGACTCGCATCCGTATGTCAAGACTGGGACATAGGTGGAGCGGTATACAGCCATCTTCGTTTTCTTACCAACCTCTCTCTTGCTGAGGAATCCTCGATTTATGGCCTGAAAAAGTCTCCCAGCAGCTGCTTTTCGAGTGGCCAACTCTTCTTTGATGCCTCCCTTTCGGTCTATAATAGCTCCGAGGTATTTAAAGTGGTCGACCTGCTCCAGGACCTGTTCTCCCAGCTTAATCTGATGTTTTCTTTCTTCTCGTGATATCACCATGGATTTTGTTTTAGAGCTGCTTATGACCATCCCTCTCTTCTCCAGCTCTTCCTTCCAGACTTGCAGGTTGGATTGGAGATGTGCCTCTGATTTAGCAATCAGGGCAACATCATCAGCAAATGCCAGCTCCGAAATATAGACCTGTCTCATCTTCCAGTACCCCACTGAATACTTTCTTGTTCTCTCCTTACATGCCTTGATGACATCGTCCATAAGGAGTATGAAGAGGTAAGGTGATAGGATATCACCTTATCTTACACCAGTGGTGGTCCTGAACTCTTCCGACTTATGGTTTGCTGTCCTCACATAATTTCTGCAAGACTTGTAGAAGCTCTGTATAGCATGAATCAGAGGTGCTGGAATATTCTTCCTTGCCAAACAGTCCCAAAGTTTGCTCCAGGGGACCCTGTCAAACGCCTTTTCCAGATCTATGAAACAAAGATGCATCTCACTCTTATACTCAAGGGCCTTTTCACTCAGCTGTCTGAGTGTGAAGATTAGGTCTTGAGTACTTCGGTTTGCTCGGAATCCGCACTGGACCTCATCCAATTGTGGCTCAGCTAGGCGTCGGAGTCTCTGCTCTAGGATTCTAGAGTAGATTTTACCAGGGACACTGAGAAGGGATATGCCTCTATGGTTTCCACACTGTCGATTGTCATCCTTTTTGAAAATTGGTGTTATGATGGCAATCTCCCAATCCTTTGGTATTGTCTTGTTGTACCACGCTGCCTGTAAAACCCTTAAGAGTAATAGGTCGCCTGATGCTCCCATGAACTTAACCATTTCTGGTGTTATACCATCATGCCCTGCTGCTTTGCCCATCTTGATTTTCTCCAGTGCTGCCTTCAGTTCTTCCATCTTTATTTCATCTTCACCATCATTGGTTTTCTCTTCTGTGCTAGTGTTTATCATTTCTGATGCTTCACCATGCTCACCATCCAGGAGTTCTGAGAAATATTCTTTCCATCTTTCCATTACTTCCTTCGGGGCAGTAAGCAATTTGCCTTGCTTGTCCTTTATAAATTTGAGAGGGCATTGTTTTTCCTTCCTCATGTTCTTTAGGGTCTTATAGAACAATTTCTGGTTTTCTTGTGCATCTTTTCCTAGCTTTTCTCCAAATTCTTCCCAGGACTTCTGTTTTGCTGCTAGCACTTTATTCTTTGCTTCTGTCCTGAGTGTCACATATTCTCTATATTTTTCCATTTGTCCTGTTGTGTTTTTAGCTCCTAAGTATTGTTTCCATGCCATTTTCTTCTCTCTTATTTTCTCTTTGACTTCCTCTGTCCACCAAGGTGTCCTCTTTCTCTTGTTCCCAAGTCGGACTTCACCGCATGCTTCTGCAGCAGCTGTCTTTATGATATCCTTGAATTTAATCCAGAGGGTTTCCAAGTCATCAGGTCGTTCTTCTGTGTTGCTCACCGCTGCAGCAATAAGCCCCTGGTATCTGGTCTTAATTTCTGGCTCTCTCAGCTTGTAGGTCCTAATGCTCATTTCTCCTGCTCGTTTACTTGAGATACAATTATACCGGTTTAAAACAGTTGTCCAAGATAAGCGGTTAGTGGTCTGGTATTAGGCATACACAAATTTTTTAAAGAATCTTTCCTCACGCATCTTCTCTCTTCTTCTCAGCATTCACAACATTTCACTTTCAGACTTCTTCTCAACGGCGGTAACCAGCTGTTTTTCCTGAGAATTATTCATACCAAAACCATGAAGCCGGATGTTGGGACGTATTACTGCAACGCCACTAATATACACGGAAGTGCCATCAGCCGCAATGCCACCCTCCAGATTGCTGGTGAGTAGACAACTGTTGAAGACCGGTTGTGTTAAACTTTTTAAATTTCAGTGTTGTTGGATTATCTGTTTTTTTATTATTACTTTATAACTGTTTCTGGCTTACAGCTGCTGCTGTCTGTTTATTTTCGTTATCATTACGTAGCTCTTTCATTTTTGGGAGAAACTAAAATGGGCTTCTTTGAGAATCTACCATCTCATGCGCTTCAGAACACCATGTCTCCAAATTGGTCTCATATAAAGCCCTAACGTCAGGTGGCTGTTCTCCATGTTCTGCTGTGAAAGTTTTTAAGGAAAGATGTAACCCACCTACGTTTTCACTTTGAGAAAGGAGGAAAAGGGAAGTGTATATCAGTGCTTGCAAGGCAGCCTTTAATGACATCTTTTAGAGATTATTTGTTGTATACAATGGCGTATACAATGGCCCCGGGTGACAGCCAGGAAGGGGTGTCATTGGACACCATTATTATAGGTACCTACTGTTGAAAATGTACGGGCAAATGCTTTTTTGTGGGGGGGGTGCCAAATACTTGAGGGACGCCTCTGGTAGTATGTCTTTAATTTTGTTATTATAATCATCGAAATGTCTACCATGTCATGATAGCGATTCTGCACAGTTATGAAGTGCATTATATACGAACAGCCCCTGTGTACTCCCACGTGTACTCTGAAGAGACAAATTGTGCATGGGGCTAGCAGTATCATATTTAAATACTCACTGCTTGTTTAGAAATTTCTCCCAAAAGGGGGGGGGGGGTCTCGCACCGGTGACCTATTTTCTAAACAATGCCTCCAACCTGTCAGCCCCGAAACTAGGAGTCGCAAACGTCTTGAGGGAATACACCCGTTGCTGTTATTATTTTCAATTGTACTCCATTTATCCGAACCACACAAGTTTAACCTAGCGAGTTCCTATGGTTTATGTTAGGCCTTTTTTTTAAATAAGATAATTCACGTGAACCTTTCGGTATAGAAAAAGGCGTGTTACTTTTGCACTGGGTTAGTTTCAGTGTGAACGCCGCAAAGTGTATGTTACGTAATGACGACTTAGGTATATAGAGCTTTCCTTAAGGAAGGGAAACCCGAGGCCTGTAAACAGTAAATAAATACTAGACAAACATAAAGGTATGTTTTCAGGACATACCTTTATGTTTGCCTAATATTTATTTCCTTGAATGAACGAGTTAATGTCCTGTTTTACGGTTTAGGTACATATTCTCTTTTTTGAAATGAATGAATTAATATCCTTTTTTCGCACTTTAAATGACAGTGGGCCACTATTGCGGTTGTCCTCCACCAGTGGAGCTTGCACTAAAGTAATTCATCATGTAGTCTTGCAGAGATGGAGATTAAGGAGCACATGGAGAAGAGAATTAGAGACATATAAAAGGGATGAAAAAGGCACGGGAAAGACCTTGAGCTGATGGCACGGGATATGAAGACTTGGCATAAGTCTGTGCTATTTAGGCAGTTGAAAAGTGAAGACAAACTTAATTTTCTTTGCGGTGAAAGGTACAGGTTCCGCTACTGCAGTGTTTTTAGTATTTGGTAACCGTTTGATAAAGCCATCTTGCCTGGCCACACACAAAAATAGGATGAGCTGAAGTTTGATGAATGAATGAATGTACTCTCTTGTAATGGAGGTTGCTGTAACAGTTCCTTTTAAATGGTTAGGCAGCTGGCTTAAAAATAATCCTACCTCATTCGCCTTTTACGACATGCTTGAGTCAACACTGGGAATGCTGTTTCTGTAAACAGTCAGAGACCTCAAGGAACAGATGCAGGCTCCTTTCTTTGACCCATGATCAAAATGAATCAGTCCTAGTTGTAGGACTGTTCTTGTCTTCCCTAGAGATTTAAGTAGTCTGCCTAGTTGTAAAAGTGCATATTCTTCCGCGGCTTCGGTCGTTATCATCATAACCCTTAAGTTCCCTAAGGAACACAGTCGTTCAGGAAATTACACATTCCAAGTCATTCTGACGTGAGCAGTCGTTCAAGGTCTTTCCTTATCTTCTTTATTCATTTCACGTCTGCTTTCAATTTACTTCTGCATGTGTATTTTTAGCCCTTCCTCTAACTCTCTTGCCCTGGGGATTCTAAAACAAATACTGCCTTGCAGTGATGTCATCAAGTTTCCTCACTGTGTGTCCTATCGAACACCAACGTCTTCTCACCTCAATGCTCCACTGGCACTTTCTGGTTCTTGTCATTAGTCCTACAAGTATTAGATTATCAACTTACCATTTCATTTCGTCTGCTCTGTGCAAACACCTATTTATGAATCACTACATAGCATTGGGCCGAAGGGTAAGAGCCCAAGATCAGTAACAACAACAACATGAATGTCTGTAACTTCACGCTAGTCGTTTTGGTTGTTCTCCATGTTTCACAACCATACAATAAGACTGCTTTGACATCTGAGTATAAGATTCTTATTTTTGTGGTGGACTAAATGGTTATGCACACCTGGAATAATTGTTACCTTGTTGCAAACAGTCTTTATCAGCCAGCAGTAACACTGAAGTGCATAAATCACTGATTAGTTATCACACGTTTCCACATGCCTCATCTCGCTATAGCTGTCATCGTCTCTGCCAAAGGGTGTCCTGTATAGCGAATACCCTACCCAGTCAGATACAACAAAAGCATGCAGCTCTTTACCAGGGCAGTGGAGTCGGTAAAAAAAAGCGTTCGGACCCCGACTTGGAATATGAATGACTAGTAAGAAACTGAAGTTGGAGCCGGACTTGAAAAATGTCAGGAGTCGGAGTCTGAAATTTCTTGTGATCAAGTGATGAATTCCAGGCGGAGACTCAGCCACTGCACTGTAATACCTTATGTTCTAGAATATTACAAATCGGGCTAGCAGACATGTGTCCGTATTAAGGTATCTGGTTCGGGAATTCCCAGGATGAAATTCCAGGGAATTTTAAGAAATTTGATTAGTCGAGTCCCGGGACAAAAATGGATGGGACCTGGGAAATTTTGAAAATTATTAATAAAAATCGTATAATTAAAATGATTTACGAAACACACACATTGCCTCGCTTATTTACGCTTGGATTTTGTTTGGCGCACGAATGAGTCATGTTAAAACAAAAAGAAACAGTTCGCTGTTAAATCTACACAGTTCATGTCAGTTCGAGTACAAAAGTTGCGCTCAGTATATTCCGATCTTTATCTGTTTTCTAATTCTAATTGGAAAAAAAAATTAACTTCTACAAAAAGAATCAAAGTTGCGCTCAGTATATTCCGATCTTTATCTGTTTTCTAATATCTCCATATTCCTTGCACTGATAAACATGATTTTTTGCATGTGGTCTTATATTTTCAATGTCCCAACGTTTTTATAAAATTCAATGTTGCAGGTAGTGTTCTTTTCTTGCAACGGCTATTTCCTTTGATCTTTTTTAACGAAGTAATTATTTTGTCCTGGAAGAAAATAATTTACCGTAAATGAAGGAAGTTGCATATTTTCGGCATAGGCGTCTATACAATTCGAATGTTAGAGGGGTTTGTTAACTGATTACTACGTGAGGTCCTTTTTTATTTCTTCGAAATATTTGAGAGAAAAATAACGCCTATTCGTTGTAAACGTTACTTTTTATAATAAAACGTGAATGGATGCATGAAGAGGTGAAAGTACTGTGTATGTTAAAAATAGTAGTGAAATCGCGGAGATAAAAAGGAAATGAATTGGTTTACATATACATAGATGTAGGAGAAAACATATAAAACAAATAAGGTATTTACACCCTTATTCCGAGTCAGACGAGTCTATTATATTGATGACTATTCTCGGCTGAACGAACGACAGTCCATCTTTTTTCCAATAGTCATTTTCCTCTTTTAAAGGCATGGTCTTCACATTTACACCAATAATCTTTGTCTATCTGCGAGAGGGCGGCATATGTTAGTTCTTTCATATTGCATAGTTTGAAAGTTATGGGACGGAAGAACAGTATTTTCAATCCACTCTCTAAATATGTTACCGTTCATCTCGGTATGATAGTCCCGGTTGTCCGTATAATTGGAAGTGAAAATAAGTTCAGCATTTTTCACTAGCCCATTATGTCTGCTGCCTGCATGTGCCATTATCAGACGTTGTCCTTTTCCACTGGGTACACATCTTTCAATTGTTCCATCTGATAACTGCCATTCCTTTTCACTTGGTGTGGTGAGCATTGATCCAATTTTCATCCACATACACAATATCATAATCTTGATTACGCATTTCCCGTACTTCACGTAAATATTTACTTCTCATAGATGCTAAGTGCGGCTTCTCGCAGATGACGTTTCTTCCACTAGCGTACTTCCTAAACGTAAAGCCAATGCTTCGAACAGTTCTCCATAATGTTGACTTCGACACATCAATGTCATTGTGTGTTCTCAGCCGAATTTTCCGTTTTCTTAGTGTCACAGTTTCTTTGCAATTGAACATTCTACAAATCTCTCTTCTAATCACATCCCTGTCAGAACTGTCTACTATTTCCTTTCTTCCTTGCGTCCTGGTATTGATTGAACTGAAAATTCCATAAGCTTTGAGTTGATGAAATGGGCGTTTACTTAAACCCAAAGCGTGAATAGTTTCTTTTCAGGATTTGAGAGACTTCGATACAGTTTACCACGCTTAGCTTCTCTGCGGAAATATTTATACATCTTCACTGCCATTGTATGCAGTGTAAGGAACTTGACTTTCATACCAATTGCATTCTTCTCTTCTTCTTCTTCTTCTTCTTCCGTCCTTAGCCAACGACCGGCAAAGCAGTCAGTGGCCATTACGCCTAGTGGCGTCTTAAGGGCAACAGCGAATAGATTTTCTTTGCCGTTGTTCCCATCACGCCTAATGGCGTCTTTAGGGCAACGACAAATCAAACCGTTCGTCGTTGTTTCCGTAATCAAAGTGACTGGCAAACGGGTGATCAGCCCGTTGGTACCAATTGCATTACAGACCTAGAATACCGCAAGATACGCCTATGCACTGAAATACACAATCAGTAGAACGGTAACTGAACGCACCGGAAGGACCAATGTAATGTTCAAAACAGTGCGGTAGTGCGCTGAAACATGGGGAAACTCACATGAAATGCGTTCAAGATGTTAAATCGAAATAGCTCACAAATATGAAGGGGTAAGCCCTCTCAAAACACGGTTGGACTAGGAGGTGGTCGATTTTGTATACTTTAAATAAAGAAAATTTAAAACCATAAGTTTGTTAGCGAGGAAAAAAATGTCCCCCTCGGGACATAGCGATCATTAGGTCACATGCAAAGTTGCAACAATTACGATCAAGTGGTTGCAGAGATATTGAATATTAAACAGCGACAAACATTGTGAAACGCACTATAGTAATGATATGATAGCGGACGAAGAAGTCATTCTTTCAGTTTCTCTCTCTTACATGTGGTACTTGGTTGCTGGGTTACGAGTTTAGTGCCAGTTTGTGAAAGATACGCCAGATGTCGAAATCCTTTGTGTATTTTCATTTTCTTTTCTTTTGCTTGGCAGGCTTTTGTTTGTTCTGTCCGACAGTTCTTCCTTAGTCTGCACTGCCATTAAGTCGTTAAGTCAAACCTTCTGTATATCTTTGTTGAATGTATACTATTTCGTCTGAAAACAATTGCAAGCAATTTCTGGCAACTCTCTAAACTCCACTAATCTTATAGCTGATATTTTTGTTATTCTTTTTGTGTTCTCTTTGAGTATGTTGGGTATTTTTATTTTTTTTAAATGTCTTTAAATAAAACCTTCTGTATGTCTTTGATGAATTTACGATTTCGTCTGAAAACGATTGCATGTAAATTCTGACAACTCTCTTAACTCCTTTTTGTCTGATAGCTGATATTCTTGTCTTTCTTGTAGTTATAATGTTAGGTGTTATAGATATATTTGATTAAGATGCTGGAGAAATCTTCATTTCCAAAAACCGTCATGTCCAAAAACCGTCATGTCCAAAAACCGTCATGTCCAAAAACCGCATGTTCAGCGTCTACCTTCCTCCTGCTCAAAGTCGTTCCGTGCATTTTCTATCCCTTTCATTTTTATCTTCACATCTAGTCTCCATGAGTACTTTGGTCTCCCTCTACCCATCTTACCCTGGGGATTCCAGAGCAAGGACTACCTTGTCATGCTATCAACAGGTTTCCTCAATGCTTGTCCTATCCATCGCTAGTGCCTTCTTCCCGTTTCTACTAGCTTTTGCCTGATTCTTATCATTTACACATTGGTGGAAATATTATCACACCATTTCAATCCTACTGCTCTTCGCAGGTACCCATTTATGCAAGTCTCTTTATCTTGTAGCTGGTTGATCACTTTATTTTTTCTCGTTATGCGCGTATAAATTTTTTTAAACAATATATACATAGCACTACGTATTAAGAACTCGCTACGTTGCATGTGCAAATAACGAGCACAAAGGAGAGAACCTGTCGAGTCTGTGGGGTCTTCAAGACAAGATCTGTGAATCCGTTGTTTTTATATTCAAGAGATCTGAGAGGACAAATTCTGAACCCCCGTGCTATCGTCTAGAAATGGTTTAATCAACACACACGCATAGAAATGTCATAATAGAAGGTGAGTACGCAGGCTGGTAGACACGTAGTGCAGTGTTTATCAAGAGCAGGTCATAGGTAAGTAATTTCAGTACTGAAAAAATATTAAGAGAGAGACGTGATATGGGAACACCCAGGTAGTTGTTATACAGAAACCTTACCTTTCTGTCATAGTATTATCACTTCTAAAAGGTGAGTCATAGGTGAGTTACCTTGATGCAGGTAGGGTCATAGTTCTTCAGGTACCATGCCAACCGGTGTAGGCGATCACGTCTTTCAACAACTCCATGTCCCCAGTTCTGTTGACTTTTTTCCCTGCAGGGTGTCATACTATCAAGAATTGTCTCTCTTTTGTCATCTCATAACATGACCAAAGAAAGCGCATCGCTTTCATCCTGATGTGAGTAATAAGCATCTGTTATGCACTAGCATGTGTTAGGAGATCCTGACTTACCTTACGCCGTCGTTCCTCTTCTACCCTGGAGTCTGCAAGTTAGCCAGAGAGAGAGCGCCATGCTACCGTATCAAATAGTTTCCTTGTGTTCTGGTTCCAGTCTAGTCCTCGGTTCTTCAGAGACTGTCTGAAGTTGTCGTTCTAGCAGTGCCAAATTAATGCCATTTAGGGCGCTAAGCACTGCAATTATCATGGTGCCCCCCTCCCCACCACTTTCCTACAAAATGAGAAGCATAAAAAGTCAATATTAAGACAGAAGATATGTTTTTAGAATTTTAATTCAAACAACAATTATTTTTAAATGTTTGATTTAAAAAGCGTCTTTTCGAAATGAAAATAGCGAAATGCAAGAATGACCTTAAGAATTTAGCAAACCGGAAAAAAATGTTTACATTTTTATTAAAGTAAGATTCCGATTTTTACATCTTCTCAATAAGCACTAACAGACGCCCATTGACTGGGCCATGAACAGCTTTAAAAAAAAGGAGGGGGGAGGTGGATATCCCCAGAATTAATTAAACATCAGAGTACTCGAACATGCACATCGAAGCGGTCATGTACGAGGCGTGTTCAAATGAAACCCGTCCCAGTGGCTTCATAACAAATATATGTAAGGTACATCAGCAGGAGTAGTAGAATTAAATACAGCAATTGTTATGAAGCAAGTACTCACTGGAGTTCTTTAGAAATAGTCACCATAGGCATTCAGACACGCATCCCACTGCATGGGTAGACGGCGGATGCCGTCCGAGAAAAATGACTTTGGTTGCTTATTGAACCATTTGGTCACCGAGGCCCTGACGTCTGCATCGGAGTCGAATCGTTGTCCCTTTAGAGATTTTTTAAGGGTCCGAACAAATGAAAGTCACATGGTGACAGATCGGGGCTATAGGCTGGGTGTGGCAGAACTTCCCACCTTTTCCTTGCTAACGCTTCCTGCACAATGTTCGCAACATGTGGACGAGCATTGTCGTGCAACAGAATCACACCACGCGAAAGCATGCCGGGTCGTTTATTCTTGATGGCTGTATGCAGGTTGTCTAGTGTGTCTTTGTAGCGGATGACATTGATGTTCAAGCCAGGCTCTTTAAAGTCAACCAATAGAAGCCCTTCATGGTCAAAAAATGCGGTCAGCATAACCTTACCGGCGGAAATCTGTGACTCGAATTTTTTGGGTTTTGGTGATCCGAGATGTTTCTATTGCATGCTCGCTGTTTTGCTGCACGGCTCAAAGTGGTGGCACCACGACTCATCGCCTGCCACTATGCGCAACAGAAATGCATCACCCTCCTCTTCGTAACGCAGCAGGTGGTTCAAACTCCACCCCATGCGTTCTTCCTTATGGCGATGGCTTCTTCTGTCGCAACAATATGCACCTGACCTGGCCGCGGAAGACTTTTCGTTAGCTGACGTCCTTCTCGAAACATTCGTGCCCAGTCTTTCACTGTAGTCTTAGACACACTTTTGTCACCATACACTGCTTTCATTCGGCGATGAATGTCGGCTGGTCGACATCCTTCGGCTGTTAGGAACTGGATCAGCGCTCGCTGATTGACCTTGGACGGATTCCGTATCTCACCGGCCATTATTTTAACTGCAGCACTGCAGCACAACACAATGACATTCGTATGTGCTAGGAGTGACGTCATCATGAACACTTCGCGCACACACACTTGTACATTATTGGACCGGACGTATGTGCTTATTACGTCAGATGTGACGTCATCATGCTCCTCCTACAAATGTCCACTTCGCGCAGCACGGGCGGGTTTCATTTGAACACTCCTCGTATAATTCTTTAAATTATAGGGAGCAGGAAGAAAGTTATTGGACCCGGAGTGTTGAGGGATTTGCTTAGCTTAGTTGTTTCTTATTTTTCTTCTGCGTTCAGTTGTAGTCGTGCTAAATTTGCAGGCCTGTCGTCAGGACGAAGTTCGCAGTCTTTTCCAGGTCATCGCGGCAATTTCATAGCTTCTGCTTGAGCGCAGCTTCCCCTGGCCAGGGCACACGTCGTGGGTCATCATAAGTTGGGCAGTTTCGGAGAATGAGTTCGGGGGTGTGGATTCCAGTTCCACGTGGACATTCATTTGTTTGAGATATGCTGAGGCGATAGAGATGGCCCAGTAATCTGCAGTGTCCAGTTCGCTGGCGGAATATGATGGTTTGTGCTTATTTGTTTGATCTCTGGTGGTGGACTTCATCACGATTTTTGATTTTAATAGTATTAACTGGCTCGTTAAAACAAACTTCAAACCTCAGTATGACCACACTGAGCACGAATATCAAAGCGCGTTCAAGTAAGAAGTAAATGCAGTCGATCCATAACTTGAAATCATAATACACAATGATTTGACCGTTTATAATGAACAAGATACACATAGGTCTATCAAATATCCAGGCTGCTGCTAAACATGAGCTCACTCTCTCGAGCCAAGTAGGCCTACATTCCGTCTTTCGAGAAACAGTGCATTTTATCAGCCATGTAATATAATTGTCGCAGGTCCATACTCGGACACTCTCAGAAGGTAGCAGATACACTTTAGCAGATCACACACTATGTGGTCACTAGGCCACTCTCCATGACGTTGTGGTAACTCTCTTTATCTCCCAAGCGGACGTCACTAACTTTCCGACGTGTCCAGTTGTTCACTAGAGATGCTTTGCCGTGCACAAACCCCCAATAATAATTTTAAAAAGTAACGCTAGCTTGTACGACAATACAACATCTCTTGCCACTGCGGAAATAGCACTGGTGTGAGAGCAAGAAAATTCAGGTTCATTGTTACTAGGGCCGGACTTCCCATTAGGCACAGTGTCTAGGGGTTTACGAAATTAATTTTTTTAGGGCTACGAATAAAAGGAAAACAGTATTTCCCACCTTTGTTGAACACATTTATGAATAAGAGTGCCTAGAGTCTAGGAACAACTAAATTCAGTGCTGATTGTTACTGTCTGTCCACCAAAACCTCTCTGCCATGTTGCTTCGTTCTCACACCTGGTAGAACAGAATATCAAAAGCAAGCGGCGCATTCGAACTTAGTTAAAGCAGTGAGAACATTGATTTCGCCCTGAAAATGTAAAACACATTCGGGCGTTATAACAAAGATTCATTCACACATACAGCGGTAACGAAAAAAGTCGACACAAACCTTTCTGTGAATAACTATTTCTCTATGTGAATAGTGAATAACGCCTTCCGACACCCATGCTGGCGGCAAAAAGCACTCCGAATTTCGTTTCGCATTATTTACCTTGGTCGAATTTCAAATGATCGCCACCATATACCCCAGCATGACTGCTTGTTTGAAGGGAAAATGGAAACCCGAATATCAAACTAGTGCATCTTGTGTTTCGTGAACTTCACAGTTTATGTTACGTGAAAGGTCATTGAGTGCTGAGGAGTTGGTCCGTATAACGTGACTTTGTTGTACTTCCTTGTTCAAGTTGCTACTAATCCAAATGTTTGTGGGTGGCGGCTGGTAGTTGTTAGAAGTAATATTGTCGCAGTGTTTGCTAGTTTAGATCTTTCTGTTTGTGTTAATTATACAGGTGATTCACTAGTTTATTATTTTAAAATTCTTTTCTCGAAAAAAATAATATTTACTTACTTAGTGTTCCCCTTCTACACAGAAGTGTAGAGAGAGCCTAACCCTAGGGACTTTTCAGGGTGGTGCAAGTGTCTCATGATGATGCCCACTTTCATATCAACAAATAATTATTTTGCTTATGGGCTTATTTTAGGTGATCCGAGTGGCTAATAAGTATTGCGTCCGCCTCTAATTCTACAGGTACCAGGTTCGGTTCCCAGTGCAGGGAATATTATGTATTTGATGGAAATATTTTCAGAACCACTTTGCCATTTATTGATGTCATACTCCTTCCTGATCGGATGCCTAGCCTTCTCAGATAAGGGCGAACAAATAGGAGGTCCCGTGTGAAAGTTGCGCATGTTAAAAATCCCTTAGCAGTTGGAAATCGTAAAGAGTAGGCCATAAGGCCGCTGCCCTGGCAAAATTTACAAAATTAGGAAAACCTGCCCGCCACAGAAATATTTATAGAATGTGTGATTCCTGTATGCGCACACTGGGATCCTCGCTGGTGCTACGGAGTTCGTGCACTATGCTGAGATAATCCTTGTGTGATCTACAGGAGGAAATCGGAGCACTGATAGAGTTGTCCGTGTGTTATGAAGATGGTCCTTAATACCCAAAATTATTTATTTACTGTAAAAATGTTTGTATCCGTTTTCTTGTGCTTTTATAATTATTATGTTTTAAATACAATTCGGCACCTCTCTCACACGGTGCGCGATGCGGTCCTAACATATCGTCTGGCTGTATTAAATACATGTACCAAGTAACGGACCGAGCAAAGTGGTGACAGTTAGTTGCTACCCTACAAGACGCCATCAGGCAGTGATGGCCACTGATAGCTTCGTCAACCAGCAGCCAAAGACTTAAAATAGAAGAAGAAAGAAATAATAGCACAATTAGAAAATGTATACAAAGGTGGATAGGATTTAAAACAACACTTCTGATGCTCAGGTTGCCCTCTGTTGTAGTTCTCTCTGTAATGTTTCCTATCGCTGGTTTATTGTTTTAAAATTATTTACTTAACTTAAAGAAGTAAATAGCATTAGTAATAACTAACGAGATACAAACACCAACCTTTTATATTCAATCATTTCTCCACCATCTCTTTACATTACCCCACGTTTCGTCGTTGTTGTCACAATTACTGTCAATCGGCGCCCTTATGTACTTCTTCTTCTTCCGTCCTTAGCCAACGACCGTCAAAGCAGTCAGTGGCCATTACGCCTAGTGGCGTCTTAAGGGCAACAACGAAATGATTTTCTTAGCCGTTGTTCTCATCACGCCTAATGGCGTCTTTAGGGCAACGACAAATCAATTCGTTTGTTGTTGTTTCCGTAATCAAAGTGACTGGCAAACGGGTGATCACCCCGTTGTTGCCCTTATGTACATATGCCAATAATTACACGCTTTCGTCTATCTCGCCTCACTGTCACTTTGTTCATTTGTCTACATATGTATCCACTTGTCTGTTTCACGCACACTTGAAATCTTCAGATGTTTGTGCTAGGTTTTGTGTGTGGATTTTTCAACATGTTTTATGATTTATTTCCGTTCACCTGCTCTCCATGTGTTTTGTCTCGTTGTCTTCTCTCGCGCTTCCTTCTACCCCTGCCTGTCTTTCTTGATATCCAACTTCTCGACAAACACTTACAGGAGATAACATTTTCTCGCGTGTTCTCGTGCTATTTATAAGTTTCTGCCGTGAATAGGAAAGGACATTTCTGCTTCACTGGTATCCTTTTCCTTCCTATCGTTTTCAAGTTTGTTTTTCTCATATCTTTTGTGTAGGATATATCATGAGAATACTTACCACCTTCCTATCGTTTTCAAGTTTGTATTTCTCATATTTTTTGTGTAGGATATATCATGAGAATACTTACCACCTTCCGCAGGTTGTGTCTTTTGAAGTCTTTCAGAATCATGTCTTTCCTCTTCCGCCTATCATCTTTGTGGACACCTTAAAGTCTCTTTCATTTTATTTATTCATTTCATTGCCGCACCATTAATTCCAGTCTTATCTTTGTAGCCTTCACAGATGGTTCTACTTTCTCAGAACATGAGTAGTTAGAGGATTTAAAATGTGTTATTTGTTAAGATTTCGTGCTTACTCAGAAATTAAGCCGTATCACGAATTGTGATATAATATGCTTGAACTTATCAGATAGGCGCTTTGGCTGCACGCCTTCCGTGCTAGATAAGCGTCGTAAATTATGTAAGTGCTGTTTTTACAAATCTCTAACGAGGTTTACATTGGGCAGAGCTTTAAAAAAAAAATACACTGTTGCCTGTTTTCAGATATGTGATGTAGGTACAATTTATACAGAGGAAACACCATAAGAATTTGGCTTTCTTGAAATATTTAAGGTGATTGCTACATCCGAAATATTTGTTTAGAAGGCTTCATCTGATACTTATTTGTTTATTGACAAACATTGCAAAATTTAGAGTAGTTTAACAGATCTACCAACGGCCCAGAAAACATTCGAGATATACTTGACTTATCTCAGTATCCTGGGCGCCATCTTTATTTCCAAACGTGGAAACTGGAAGTTTTTTGTTTCCTCCCTGCAACCGGATGCGGTGATGTTTTTATATGTGTCTAACCTATACGATCTCACGCTACATGGCTCGGTATTTTGACATTTCACTATAACGGCTGTGCCTACAAAGCGTGTACATAAATCTGTAGCATAATGATGTGTGTTTGAACGAATGAATTGGAAGCAAAACTGTTGTAGAAACATATTGACCTCACATTTTAGGGTATAGGGATCATACACATATGACGTCACGCTATGAGGGGAGGGCGGGGCCCAACGTTGTGTGACGTATTGTGACGATAGAGGGAGACTTGAAGAATTAGTGACATGACACAAAGAAATATTAGTGAGGATGGCTTCTTTCATAAATAACGTTGGTCCTTTTTGTAACCTCCATCCTTATAGACCATTTACAAAAATTAGATTAATAAAATAAAAGTGAAACAATAATAAGTTATAACCATCCCGATAACAAACGGTTGAGATAAAAGACCCAACACACTATTTAACCATAGATTATTATTTTGTCTGCACTTTTTAACTTATTCATATTCGATTACATTCTTTTTTTCAGTATTACCAAAAAAAAAAAAAAGGGAAAGGGGGGGAGGAGGAGAGAGGAATTTATAAGAAGGAGGTCTGTTTTTGTGACCAGATGTGAGGGGGGGGGGGGGGGGAAGGGGGGGGGGGGAAGGAGGTTCAACTGGAAATTATTGCGTCACGTCATATGTGGACAACCCCATACGCAACTAACACGGCGTGCACAAGGAACAGCAGTTCTGCGGCATTTGTTAGTAAGACTTGAACCCGGCACACACAGACTAGTGAGAACCGTCGCTTAACTGACCTGTATCTATCAAGTAGCGACTAAGAAGGACTGGGCATGGCGCCCGGCCTCCCCATCATGTAGAAGTTTTAAGTCACAAAAACTTGTATGTATCTATCAAGTAGCGACTTAGGAACTAAGCCACAAAAACTTGTATGTATCTATCAAGTAGCGACTAAGGAACTAAGCCACAAAAACTTGTATGTATCTATCAAGTAGCGACTAGGGAACTAAGCCACAAAAACGTCTATGTATCTATCAAGTAGCGACCATTGCCTTCTCTAACTCATGATAAGAATCAGGTACCCATTTAAAGCTGGGAAGACTGGAGCATGAGATCGAAACCTGGTAACTGTGCTGAGAGAGGACAGCGCTCCAACCGCGTAGCAATCGGTCGCCAAAGTTTATCAGCTTTAAATAGGTGTCTGGTAGTGCAAGTAATGTAAGAACTGTTGTTTTTCTGTTGTCTAGTTTTCTACTTTTTTTTATTATTCACGAGTGCCTGGAAACATACCTTTATGTGTCTGTAATTTATATTTTTTGTACTATAAGCCTCGGTAGTGCAAATCGGGCCTTCCCGGAACCCCACCCTTTGGCGTGCGCAGCACATTTCACTAAGGTGCACCCAAGCATTTTATTTATTTCTGTATATTTTTTTTTAAAGGCGAACATGTGTTGGAATACTTCGTTCTTATTGACATTACTGTATTTACATTTATCAAGCAAACTTAATAACTGAAATCTAAATTAGTGGTTTTTTTTCTTCTTAAATCAACTTCAAAAAATTAAGACTTAACAAAAAAAAACGATACACAAAATAACCAAGTTTTTGCTGTAACATTTTTAAAGTTTCGCTCCTTATTGTCTGGCGTGCACGCGTCAAGCTACATACGCCAGTTGTGTATGCTAAAATACAAAAGACATTCTGTATCTGGTTCTCATATAAATACACACAAGAGCACAGTCAGTTGTCAGGATCTTTTATCTTTAACCATATAAAAGCCATCCAAATTAATGGTACCTACACATCTTACACATGATCATCAAGCACTATAGCTGGTCCACTTATATTCACGTGCTCTTGCAGAGATGGTTTGTGTAGCAACTTATTTAACATGATGAGGCTGCCATCATCCACACCTCATTACAGTCGTCTCTTACCACGTGGTATAATAATAAAACGATTTACTTTTCTTCTCTATCGTATAGTCTCAGGCGTCTACTCTTCAAAATGTCTGTTGCTTTAAATATAATTTACCCCACAAAAATCGCTTTAGAAAATATTCATAGATAACTTGAGTCTGTAAAATATTATTTTCCACTTGTTAGAACAAGTAGTTACAAAAAAGAATCGAGGTTGCCGAGATGTGGACATATATAAGGATGGAACGCATCTCATGGAAAGGGACGAAAGCAGATAAAGAGGTTCCTAGAAAAGCAAGGAATGAAATGAGAATTAATGGTGATATGGCAGCCAATGATGACGATAATCATAACTGAAATCTTTTTATTTTATTTTAATTATACTGATTTACTGAGTTCCTAGAAACACCATTTACGTTTGCTTTCCGAGATTTTTATCTATGTCTTCCAGTACCCTTTTATCAGCTGTCTTCTTTCCTACCAAGAATCGTTATACTCCTTCACGTCAACCAAGTGACCCCCGATACTAATTCCTGCGTAAAAGTAGATCCTGGTTTAAAAGGAAACAACCACTTCAGGAGTACCCAACCACACCTGGAGTGCGGTGGAAAGTTCCGGACGCTTTCTCAACCGGTTCACTAATCACGTTTGGCCGGATTCATGGCTGGTTTCCATCCTTTAAGTTGTCTTCCATGGTACATTTGCTGTCTTGTACCATAATCTGATTCGCGGTTTCCGCACCCCTAGAGTTATTCACCTCATGGCAATCGTTTGATGGAAATAGTTCATTATATAGAATTCTATTGAAAAGGCATCGCGTTACGCTGAAGCCCGGGGATAGGTCATCGCTTTATCAACTCCTTGATTCCTTTGGTTCCTCCTTTCAAATGAAGTCTGCCCCGGGGGTATTTGACCGGACATGCCGAGGGACTGGTATCGCTAATTTGACGTCTTTAGCCACAGGGGCCGTCTCCATTTCCTAGTGTTCGGAGTGAAATGCGAGACGTGGGGTTGCGCCATTCACAGATACGGTGTTTTGATGATGAATTTTCATTTAATTCAGGCATTCTTAAAAATGTTCGTTCATTCGTGTCTGATTTGCTTAGGTTTCCTATGTCTTCGCATTCTGACGCATCCAATCGTTAATTTTCTTTCACGGGCACATTCATTTTGGTTTTCTTCACTCTCTGATTGTTAGAACCATCCTCATTTTTTCAGTCTGTGACTTATTCATTCAGATTATTAGTATCTGTGTTGTTAATGATGTCTTCTTTCAGACTACTGAGTTATTTTGTCTGCTTCTGACGCATTCTTTCTGCTGGTGTTTAAATTTGTTGATACGCTTATTATGAATTATTCCTCTCAGACTTTAACTGATTCTGGCATGATATGCTGTCTTTGTCACAGACTTATTCTTAACGCCATGTAGTCATACATGTCTATTCACCAGCTTTTCCAACACATTATGTTTACAAGCTTCTCTTTTGTTGTCTTTAACGCATTTTTCTGTCTGTTGTTTTCCTGACGTATCTTTTTCTGCGATTCCTGTTATTCATACGTAACACAGCCGTCATCTTTCCATCTGTATCTCCCTCTGTCTCTCTTTCCATTACGATTTCTCATTCTGTTTATGAACATTGATTCTTGTTAATGTAGGCTGTGTCGACGTTTTTGTCCAAACTGACTCATTCTAAATTTATATCGTGCTTCTCCCTTTTCAGTTTATCTTTCTGAACTTTTATATTATCGCCATCAGCTGCCATCTCCACAACGAAGGTTGGCTGTAATGGATCTCCAACGTCTTCTCTCTTTTGTCTTGATGGTGCAGTCTGATAGACTCTTTCCTGTCCATCTCTTGATATTATCTTTCCACTTATAGCGTTGTCTTCCTATTGCACGTTTGACTTTCCAGTATGGTCTTCAGCAAGGCCGAGCGGCCCATCATATATAACTCTATGGTAATTTTATGATAAAAGATGTATTACTGGTATACAATTTTGAGTTTACTTGTAGAAGATCTTGGGCCTCAAGGGATTCAGCCATTACTTGCGCAGAGACAATCCCATTAAATAAGTATATGGCGATAACCCATCATTCATGGGAAGACGAAGCTGCCTTTATCACCAAGTGGAGATGCTCCCTGCGGAGCGGCCTCAGACTGGGCGTAAAGAAGCTCGTACAACAAGCACCAGGGAAAAGAACACACCGAAAGGCACACCAAGAAAAAACGTGGCTGAGTTCAAGGTTATCACTTTAACAGGCGCATCATCCCATCATACACGAGTGATACAAGTTGCAACACACTCGAACTATCGTTACAAAAAGATACAGACAATCTGATTAGGTGGAGCATCGGAAATCGCATGCTAATTAATATAATTAAAACAAAGTGCATGTTAATATCAACTAGACAAAAATTACAAAATTCAGAGAAAACAACACTTCAGATCTATATTGGTACCTTACCAATTGAAAACGTTAATGAACATAAAACTCTAAGAATAGTCGTTGACCAGCATCTAAATTGGAACTCACATGTTCATGCACTGACCAAGCAAACGGCACATAAAGTTTACCAGTTAGCTAAAATCAAACATTTCCTAGATGAAGATGCACGTAAATTGTTCTATATATCTCACATACAAACAAACCTGGACTATTGCTCCACAATCTGGGATGGTTGTTCTATGTCCAACACAAAAAGACTCCATTCACTACAAAAGCGTGCAGTGCGTCTAGTTTCGGACAACTGCCAAGCACAGTGTGTAGATCTATATAAAGATCTCAAAATACTACCTCTAAGAAAGCGCTTTCTGTTCAACAAAGCTAAATTTGTTCACAAAATCCTGTCACAGAATGCTCCAACATATCTGTGGCCAATGTTCAAATACAGTGAAAGACGCAGTCAACGCCTTAACAAAATACAAGTGCCCAAGCCTAGGCTTGACTTATTCAAGAAAAGCTTAGCTTACTCTGCTGCTCATCTCTGGAACTATCTTCCACATTATCTGAAAGATAACAACCTCAGTCCCTATTCATACAATCGTAAACTTTTCGATTACTTTATGAGTTCTGATTATCTGCCCCCCTAATGTGATTATTTTTCCGAACAAATGATATAATATCGAATGTAGGTTTAATGATGATGATAGTGTTTTTCAACATATTTTGTTTCATGGTGATACTTAGTTTGTATTTTTCAACATACTTTATTTCATGTTTATAATTAGATACTGTGAATGTGAGTATGCTATTATTTTACCTTTATAACGTTGAATTCCTTGAATTGATGGGTAAAATGTATGTGAGAATAAATGAAATCAGTATAAAAGACGAGAGAAAAGGAAGGGCAGAATGTCAGACGGGCCTGCGTGCCCAATTCTCAACCCTTTGAAAATAAAGTTCGTTCGTTCGTTCGTTCGTAGTCATTTAAGCAATAAGTCAAGCAACCATTGACTACTAGCTCGGGCGTTGGCGTAGCTGGCGAGTCCTTTTTAGGGCTTTATGCTAGCAGATAGATAATGTTGGTTCTTTTCAGGACTTAGTATCTATCAACGCTGATCGGGTTAGCAGTCAACAGAGTTTACTTTTTTTTTGGAAGGTACATGCGCTCTGATATAACCAAATAGGTTGAAAGGAACGCGCCTCGCCAGGAGAAGGCAAAACCCGAACCAAAAAAAAAAAAAAAAAAATCATTTAAGTCTGGGGGAGATCACTAAGGAAATTTCCTCAGTAACGAGATCAGCTTCCTGTATGGAGATTTGGCAACGTGAAGTGATTACCATCGCAGTAAAACATTCATTGAATCTTAACCTCCGGGAATTAGTTCCAGTCGCTGTTGCTTTGATAAGTTTCCACTTTGCTTTGATAATGACCAAATGAATGGAAACGATTCCTTGACACTTAACTTGTCACAACGGGAGGCTGTGATCAAATTAACTGCCTTACCGCATGTCATGAGCACGGCCCTGACATATTTTCTGCCAGTCAAATTATGTCTTACCTACATCTGAGCACTGGATTTGCATTCACATGGTCAGATAAATGACTTATTACTCCGCGTGGCCGGCACGAAAGTTGATAGAAGTAAATAATTATGCAGAACCAATCATTGTACGCAAAACGATTGGAGGGAAAGGAAGCGCTGGTGGATTTTCTGTACTGTTGGGCTTTAATCGTTTACACGTGATCGCGAATTACACGTGATCGCGAGTTGCAGGTGATAAGACTAAAGAAAACATCTTTTTGATTTGTCGCTTTAGTTGGCTGAGTTATCGCGAGTGCGAGACATGGGAAGGTGACATCTGATTCATTCATTACCATTCAGCTCCCCAAGGTGTGTGGGCTTTCAAAAGGTTTATGACACAAGCCCCACGGTTCTGTGCCATCCGCTTAAGGTGTTTCCTTGTCTTTATTCCGTTCATTTACTGTAAACCTGGAGTTTTACTCTCTGTGTCTTTTCGGCCGTCCTCTGTCTCTTGTATCCAGGAGATTCCACAAGGAATGCCTTATAATGGTATCACTAGGTTCCTCAACGTGTGTTCTGGCCTTCGGCAACGCCTTTATCTTATCTCTTGTTCCACTGGCACCTGTTCTTATCATCAGGTCCACATTAGTGATTTTGTCGAACCCTTTCAATCCTTCTATTCAACGCAAACACCCATTTATGAAAGTATGTCAACTCTTGGCTGCTATTTGTTGTTCTCCATTCACCGGACTTATGGAGTTCTGTATTCTTTTGTCTGCAGTCTTGTCACTTTTGTCTGTCCTCTCAAGTATATTGTGTATATTACCTGCACCACTTGTTTGACATGGCCAGAGCTGCTTAGTTTAAAAAAAAAAAAAAATGAAATTTAACATCCGCGCATATAGAATAAAATCTTAAACACTGTTCATAATCGTTATATGAATACCAGTAACAATATTAATAATAAATACGAAGATGGCTACGAAAAAGAAGTCGTATGATGAGCCAGTGTTTATCCTTCGAGAGTTGTTGGTCTTAACTTGTGCCAGACAGTTGTCGCCGCTGTTAGATTGTTCGTGTTAAGATTTCGTTATCACAAAAAATCTTTAGTTTTTTTTTTTGGGTATTTATTTATTTCAGACCCACAGGTCTTTTATATTTGGACATGCGTCCTAATATAACCGGCCAGGTTGAACGGGACGTGACTCGCTAAAACGAGGCAAAATTTTATTTTTAAATTTTTTTTTATTTTTTTTTGCAACATCTGTGCTTGTTTTTGTGTTCGGGCAGAGGGAAGTGTTGAGGTGAGGTTTGGGGAGGGGGGAGGGTAGGGCGGTGACGGAAAGAGGCGCTAATTAAAAATTAGAGCAGTGACATCGCTTCATCAACAAAGTAGGAAGTAACGACAGTTAGCGTTTACTAACGCACACGGCAGCTTCCGTTTGAGATATATATGCCACGTCAGTCTTGACAGGTTTGTCCTCACGGAAGGTAATACTCTTCATCGTCATGGTTATTCCATCCTCCTCTTTGAACATATTGCACCAGGCAACCATTTACTCATAAGCAGTGTCGGAAATGGTCCGTAGCAAAGATTGCTTCATTTGCAAATCTGCATAGCCTGGGGGCGCCCTAAGTCACGCTACTAATCAGATTAAGGCGCCCCCCCCCCCCCATTCCCCTTCTTGTCTTCTAAATGAAGAAACAAGATTTCCCCTCTTAACTTTAATGATTGAAGATTCTAATTTCTTAAAAAGATTATATTTTGGTTAGAAGGATGCAAGTTCAAAGCACTCAAACTCTGTTACACAAATTGAAATGTAAGAGTCCCAGCAGACACATTTCCCCAGTAGTTGTAAGCTGTTTCGCACTTGTATTTCATCGTCTGAAGAGCAATTTCCTGTTCTGTTACAAATTTACGCTGTACGGTCATAAGCTTGATCATTATTTTTTTTTTAAACGATTATTATTAAAGTTATGAGAGTATTTATTGCAAAAAAGTTGTTTCACAAATATTGTAAACACGTGCCTCTTTATTATGTGTGTTAATAAACAGAAATATTAACGAAGAAAATATAAAAGAGCACAAAAAGTGGGAAGGTTAAAATTTTGCAACAACCCTGCCATAATTTGTTTGTTTTGCTGTGTTGGAGAGGCATACTTGCCAACTTGAAAATCTCTGGAGTAATTTGAAGAATAAGAATTAAACTGAAGAAAACGTTGAAGCAGGCGGTAGCAGTGGTATTGTAGGTGCATTAACAACAGTAGTAATAGCAGTAATATTAACTGTAACCAGTATAAGCTAAGTAATGTGGTGGGTAGTCAACTGAAAAAAAAAACAACCTTCCGACATAAGCTAATTTTCAGAAATAGTGTCGAAGTACAATCTATATCCCCCACCCCCGTGCAGTTCCCGGGATGGGGGAGGGGATGTGATAGAAGAATAAGACTATTTCTCACTCTGGCATGTCATACAAGGTGATTAAAATGAGGTTGTGTGTTGGCATGGCAACGCAGGTGCTCTGTTCAGGCTTCCGGCAGAGTGGCTAGCTGCAGCAGTGGCTCTTCGCTACACAGTGAGCGAAGAGGAAAATGATGATGATGACAATCTAATTGATCTATTACCATTTAGCTGCCTGAGGAGCAAAGGCCATCAACAAATTAATATCAAGCCCCACCCCACCCCCGTCGAGTGCTGTCTGTTCTCAAGGTCTCTCCGTGCCATTTGTACGTTTCACAGCCGTCTCATTCCCTTCCCCGTAAGTTTGTCGGCCTCTCTTTCCCTGAGGATTCCAGAACAAGAACTACCTTGTAATGCTATCAACAGGTTTCCTCAATGTGTGTCCTATCCATCGCCAGCGTCTTCTTCTCAACTCTTGTTCCACTGGCACTTGTCTGGTTCTTGTCATCAATTCCACATTTGTGACTTTGTCATACCATTTCAGTCCTTCTATTCTACGCAAGCACCCGTTTATAAAAGTCTGTAACTTTTTGGTTGTTGTTTTTGTTGCTCTTCATGTCTCAGAGCCATACAATAGGACTGACTTGACATTTGAGTTGAAGATTCTTATTTTCGTGTTGGACATGATTTCTCTTGACCTCCATATGTTTCCCAATGCATTGAAAGCGCCTCTTGCTTTTTGTATTCTTATTTTGATATCACTGTCTGTCCCTCCAACTTTGTCTATATTAATTCTTCAGTGTCAAACGACAGTCTCTCCTTCTCATCACTTGATTCCACTGGCACTTGTGCTAGTTCTCGTCATCAGCTCCGCCATTTATGATCCTGTCATACCATTTCAGTCCTTCTGTAATACAATCGAATGTCATGCAAATAAATTTGACGGTTAAAAAAAAAAAGTAATTTCCGCAGAATACATACACGTTATTTATCACAGAAGATGGACAGCATATACTGTGTAGTACAAGCAGAAGATGGAAGACCCGTGAGAAGACAAAGAATACGTTGGACAAGCAGCGGTAGACGATTGTCTCTGTTTGTGTTGAGAAACGGTAGAAAAATGATCAAGAGTGTGGAAGAATGAATAATGATTATGTCTGCAGTTTTAGTGTACTGTTAAAACAAGAAGTTGCTGCAACGGTTGTGTGTTATACGTATTACATTTTTATCATTTCATATAATACATGTCACTGGACAGAATACAAATGAGAATATTCCTGCTGCCCTCATCAGCCGTCTCGGACAAAAACTCTCGACACAGCCCATCCAAGATTCCGTTTTCTGTCTTCAGTTTTGTTGCTCTATCATTCTGGGCCTATGTCGATTCTTTTCCTTGTTCACTAGATCTGTCTTTCTGTTACTGCCCATTCTACTTCTTCATGGAAGCTGTCAGTGACCGCCCCGTCTAGAGGCGTCTTGTAGGACAGCAACAAACTATCTCCAATTATCTTTTGTGTGTATTTGTGTTTGATCTATTTGTATGGTATTCATTTGTATTTCAAAGAAGACCCTATGTGCCTGCAAGATACCGTTTTCATGGTTTTGTGCTCCCGATTTTTTTATTTTGTTTGTTTGTTTCGTTCTTTTTTTTTTTTTTCTTAACCAGCGGCACTTGGGCTTTCAGCCCTTCGGCCCAATGACATGTCATTGCGAGGCTGGGGAACCTGAGGACTTTCCTTCCAACCCGGTCAGGAGCTTCGCTCCTTCCCATCCACAGAGGGTTTATCACAGAAGCCGTTCAGGTTATTCAGTCAAATTTCCGGCCGTAAACATTTCTTCAAACGCTGACGCCCGGGTTTGAACCATGAACACCTGGTCGCGTTCTTAAATTATTTCAAAAAAAAAAAAAAAAAAAAAAAAAAAAAAAGAACGAAAGTAAGAAAAGGAAAAAGAAGAAGAAACGCTATATAATCTTAGATAAAACAACCAAATATTCCCAAAAGTCGCTGACACGGCATCTTCAAAAGTTGACTCACTCTTATACACGCGCTTTCGCTCACGCCAAGTTTTCAACACTGGTCTCGTACTCACACGGAGAAACACGCAAATATATACACATGTTTAATCCTCGCGTGGTTTCGTTCTCATCGTGGAAGTTCAACCACGTTCACAACCAGGTGTCACCAGTTGTACAGGGGCGCGTGCGTGTTTGTCATTTTCTGCAATTAGGTACAACAACATAACATCAAATACGGATCATATAACAAATACGGCGACCTATACGCCAGCGTTTTATATAAACAGCGCGTGGAAAACACCTTTGCCGTGACCTATTTCAGCAGACGTGAACTTTCCTGACAACATTCTCTGCGTATGCTGGGCCAGTGTCGGCAAAATCCAACAGCAACTATTAGAACCAAATGATTAAAAATCACAAGACTGGAATCAAAAGAATTCGTTCCAGTCGGTACCGTTTCTTATGGCAGTCGGTAGATGTTTGATTTTCAATAAGTTGCAGATAAAGCGAATATTTCATGTCAGTAGATGACGTATTATTTTCGCAGAAATTCACTAGTGTGTTTTTCCGTGACGGTGTTAGATCATCATCACCATAATGATCACCGTTTTCTTAATTATCCCTCATCATCGTAATACCATCTTAATCTTACCTCATCATCACAATACCACATTCTTAATCTTCCCTCATCTTTAGAATTGTATACATCATCTTACCCACAACCATCACCGTATTGTTAATGATCTTTGCCAGTTTCTTGCTTCCGTATCATCGCCATCATCATCACTGCTTATGTTCCAAGCCTCATCTTTTCGTCGTTACACCCTAGTCTGTGACTTGCTTTCTCTTATTCTTAAATGTCGTGCCATCTTCCTCTACGCTTTGACCTTCTTTTCAATATTTTTTCCACTGTTGTCCCTCTTTATGTTCTCCACTAATTAACCCTTTGATTTCATAACTTCTTCCGTATTCCTCCTCCCTGTCTGTATCTCAATTTACAGCCATTGCTTCTACCACATCTGCCACATTTAAAACGCTCCCTCCCCCACACACCTTCCTTCAGTATTTATCCTAACTCCAGCACCCACTTATCATCCCCATCATCATCATGATGTGTAGAAAGTTTCCCCTTATCCGAATCTCTCGCTTTCATCTCACACGAGAGGGTAACAACTCCCAAGTGGTTCAGGAAGAGAGAGAGAGAGAGAGATCTGAGAGATGGTCTCACCGTGACCTACATTCCCAAAACGTATTTCAGACCATTTACAGATTCAGTACAAAAATTACACATAAATCTGTAGTGGGGTAACACAGAGATGAAAGTTTTCTGATAGCCTTCGTCAGGAAAAAACATATTTATGACAAAACATTGAAGATTACAAGAGATTATCTCCGCAACGCAAAGAATTTAATGTGTTAACACACGAGCCAGTACAACGCCGTAGCCATTACACCAGCGCGGATTGATATATATATATATATATATATATATATATATATATATATATATATATATATATATATATATGTCACGAGGTTTAGATGTTACTAAATGGTGGGATATCCTGGACAAATAGGTGTATCAGAGGATACCAGGATAGTGCCAGATGAGAGACTGGTCTTATAAGTAATACCCCCTTCTCTGAAAAGAGCAAGGGTGTATAGACAATCAAGGTGAGGTCCAGCTATGTAAGTTCCCAGAGTAAGGAATGATGATGATGAAGTTCTCTGAGTCCCTATCCGCTACCTCTTAAGATCTCACCAAAGATTAAAATTTATAGTATTGTTTGTTTTATTTGACTCAATATGTGTCTAGGGATGAATTAAATTTTTACAAATACAAAATTCCAAAACAGAACTTTAACTGTAATAAACTTTGTAAGAAAGACTGTTGGAAATTTTATATACAATTTAAATTTCCTGAACCTCAATCTTTGCAGGTCAGGAATACTCAAAAAAGGAAATGAAATATTTTTACACTTTAAAATAAATAACAGGAAAATCTCGGTCCATGAGGCATCTTGTTCACAGGAAGCTATTCTCACTTTATATTCAACTAAATGTCAAGTTTTACTGTATCTTGAATGTTGGCTTTAAATATGTAGATAGTTTATATGTCTATTCCTTGTCATCATACAAAGGTAAGTTTAAGTAGACTGTCTATGTTCAACTTTGGTGAGCTTCTGAAATTATGTCACTGGCTGGTAACTTATCTGTGGCTGCTGTTGAATTTCTCTGCCCACGTCATGACCAAACAATCTGCATATTCTTGAGGAAAATACTGCTGGATAGAGCTCCTGACTTATGCCGAGCTGTGGTCTCCAGCAGCCTCCCGTAACAATGGCCAGAGATCTCTTCAAAATACTGAGATCGAACCTGGAATCAAGGATAACCACATTCTATGTAGGCATCTGCTTTAACCCACACACACATAAAGGACGCCACGACTTACCCTTGTCAAATTTTGTGCTAACAGGTTGCACTAGACATATCATTTCTTTTCTACTGTCTGTTTCCTGTGATTATCTCTTCCTGTATGGATTCCATGTTAATATCATGAGCCCCATGCTTGGCCTCCGTACGATAATCAGGTTAAGTACAAAATAATATGTAACAGCTTGATTTCTTTATGCCGACAATTCCTGTAAGCCTAATACAGTATCTTGCAACAATGAATCACTCCAGACGAAAATACAAATTTAATTCCCTACTAGAACTTACTGGTCGTAATTATGCCATAGTTTCAACCATTATACACATTTTTTCAGTTTCTCTCGCATCTCGAGCATGTTTCCAACACTACACACTGCCACAATTTAGGTCAATGTGACCGTGATACATCCGTTCTGCAGTTTCACTTTTGAATCGGTACTGAACCTTTTTGGCTGGTTATCAATAATTAACAAAATATACAAATAAAGATGTCTTTCTTACCCTCAGATAATTATGCACACACACACACGCTGAATCTGGCCCACATAAGGATCTAGAACTGCTTTCAAGTCCAGGAAGGCAAAAGACGTGGTCGATACTGTCTTTACTTCGGTCAACTATGTGCTAAGTTTTAAAATTGAATGGCGGAAAACCACAAGAGGTTGTTACTATTTATAGAACTACACCCGCCCAATCAGGAGTAAAGTCAAGAAGTCTTCCCAAGAAATCTTGACACGTTTTCATTACCCTGTTTGTATAATCTGACTAACCTTTAATATTAGATATTACCCTTAATATTGGACCAATTTAAATTATGGAAGATGATAATTAAACGGCCAATTGTTCTCTATCGTTCTATATAGATATGCCTTTGGTATTCCTATGCATTTCAATCTGGGTAATTTTTAAGTAATTAAATTGGGCCTTACCCTGATATGAAAATCTTACTAAAATCCATTTTACTAAGTTAATATAATTTTATTATGAGGGAATCTTTATGTTTATGTGTTAAGCAATATCAGCGCTATAATTTGAGACATTTCCTACTGTTTAACTATCTTTAGTTGTTAGGAAACAAAATATATTCGTTCGGTCAAAAACACAAAATAGGCATTATTTCCACGTCAACCAAAATTTTCTTATCACTACAAGAAAAGGAAACGATTTGATTGGTTGTTTAAATTTGTACTATGCTCTTAGATAATTTTTGGGTGGGTGGTAACTTTTGATTTGTTTCCTAGACAAATTCAAATACACTAGATAAATTGTTGGCGGTAAATTTGACTGGGCCCTCAGACAAATTTCAAATCCTGTAGTTATTTATAGATTTAAAAATACGATAGCTAGTTTATGAGCGGGGACAATTTTGAGCGTGTTGTCATACAGATTCACTATATATATATATATATATATATATATATATATATATATATAATATATATATATATATATATATATATATATATATATATATATATATATATATATAGGGTCTATATAACTTACAATTCCTAGTTTGTGACGCGACTGTACTGGTAGAACGGACGGTTATTGTTATTGTAGTAGTTCAGTATGTGTGAAAACTGCAGGGATAAACTGTCTTTGATTTTATTTTTACATCTTCTTGCATTTTACATCTTCATCACAGATATCGTTCCTCATTATTATATCATCCTCATAATCTTCCCTCATCATCGTGATATTATCTTCTTAATATTTCTTTATCATCGGGATGCTATAATTTTCCTTTATCATTGTGATACCATCTTCATAATCTTCCTTTGTCATCGTGATACCATCTTCTTAATCTTTCTTTATTATCATGATACCATCTTCATAATTTTTCTTTATCATTGTGATACCATCTTCATAATCTTCCTTTGTCATCGTAATACCATATTCTTAATCTTCCTTCATCATCGTGATACCATCTTCTTAATCATTCTTTATTGTCATGATACTGTACCATCCTCTTAGTTTTCCTTTATCATTGTGATACCATCTTCTTCATCTTCCCTCATCATCGTGATAACATATTCTTGATCTTCCTTCATCATGATGAAACTATCACTGCAATAGCAAATGAACGACGACCTCTTGCGAGCTTTCAAATAAGGGAACCATCTTCAGTGGTAACTCCATGCTCCGTAAGAAGTAGACAGAGAAATGATGATGATGATAAACTTCTGCTCGTTCAAATTCACCAAGTTTGCAACTTCTTTCTTGTTATCTGCTCTCTCTCTCTCTCTCTCTCTCTCTCTCTCTCTCTCTCTCTCTCTCTCTCTCTCTCTCTCTCTCTCCCACTCTCCCACTTTCTCCACCGGAATCGTGCTTGTTATCACGTCGTTGCCCCAAATCACAAGCTATCAGGCCATATCTTCTCACAACTGCAGGTCTCGATTACCAGACGCCCTGCTCACAGAGGAGTTTGAACAAATGTCTTCCGTCACAGGTCTCACAAGAACTGCCACCTCCCTAATCTTCCCAATTTCCCTATGCTTCGGTTATCGCCCGCTTCCTGTGTGATATATCTCTACTTGTTGTCCATAGCGACCACCCAGCGCCGCGCCTACAATCTGTTTACGCTTATCTAAATTTTCGCTAAAATGTATTTACAGGAGCCGGATGTTCTTGAACATCTTGTTTTAAACACATTCGCGAATAATTACTGTAAACTCAAAACTTCATATCTCATTGGCCAAAACAATAAGTCACCACCGATATAATCCCGCGTTTTTAATTACCCGGAGACACAACTTGGATATCAAGCCGTCTTACCTTTGAGTAATTATAAACTGTCATAGTTTAGTCAGTTTTATTATAACATTTCTTGCTGTAGGCTTTGTTTTTCCTTCCTTGCTCCCAGTTATTATCATTACCCATATCTCCCCGAGAATCGTTGGCCGCCAACAAACCCCTTCTACTGCTTGCCATCAGCTCAAGATCTTCCCACATTTTCTTCATAATGTGATAAAGTTTTATTCTTCCAATTACAAGCACAGTGAAAGTTACTGCCTCTTTTTAGTATGTGTAATAATTGTTGTTTACATGCTGACTTCTTTCAGGGCAGACTAGTTCTTTAAAAAAAAAAAAATAAAGCTGTAAATATGATTCATAACACGTTTGTACAACACGTATTCCTGGCATCGAGTGATAGTTTTCTGTAATCATTGTCTACGATTGCTTCCACGTGTTAGTGTCGGCTCTGTGTAACAGTTCTTGCTTTTCTTAGCTAGGATTTATTGCACATAATGCTTGTTTTATTTTATGGAACAATTTTCTATCTCTAGTTTCCATCTACGTGTTGTTCCATCTACCTCGGTTTCTTGTACCTTGGGAATTCTAGAACAAAATAAACCTCTTGAGCAGTTATATTATTATTTCCAACCTTGGCTAGTGCATTTTTGGATGAGAAAATATATAAACATTTCTTTCTCTCCATTAAAAAAAAAAAATTAGTGTTGGGGGAAAAAAAAATCAAGTGTAGATTGTTGATAGGTGTAGTAAAATCTGCGAGAATAATCGCTCATTTCAGTAAGGTTTTAGTCATAAAATGATAATAAATAAACCCGCCCTATTGTGTCTGACGGTGATCCTCTCACACGCCAGCATAGCGCTGAATTTTGTGCAGTGCTAAAGCCTATAGAACGATCCCACGGTAAAAATCTAACACGCGTTTTAGTTTCGGTTTCGAAAACGTACTACCAACATTTAACATTTTGCCAGATCTGCTGCATACATTCTGCAGTCTAGCCTTATAATTAACGATTTTGCGGAAGTGTGCCGCAAAATAACTATTTGAATTAACGTATTTTGTCAACTTTAACGCAAAATTTAGTAGTAATCCTTACATTTTTTTGGTAGTATTACACGATACAATACAAATTATTAACGCCAATTCTTAACCCGCCACGCCAACACCCCGCCTCGCTTGAGACGTTCTGCCCGCGAGACAACTAGTATATACACGCTGTGGGCAAGGCTAACGGATATACACACACAGACAGTTTAAATTCTCGACACGTAGTGTAGTTGTGACGTCACAAAAACAAGTTGGTTTATTTGAAAAATTAAAAAGTGAGACAGAAGGAGGGGACAAGATGGTAGACTTATGTAAAAAGTTATAATTAACGACTGTCAGTGATAAAACTGAAAATCTAAACGCAAATGAATATAGTCATAAAAATTATATATTCGTGTAGCTTAGTGTATTCTGAGCACAAATATGTTTTAATATAAAGGGTAGTCCAATTATTAGCCAAGTTATTGAGAAAATACTATTTGTCTGAAAACGCTTAGACGAACAGACTGTTGTCCTTGACCGTTAACTGTAACGTTAATTGGAACGATAGTTGAAAGGAGGCATAGGAGTAATTCGAATCTGATTGGAGGGTATAGGAGGGTAGACAGAGAGTATTGGTTGGGCAGAAAAGATCAAATCTATATTTAGAAAAATCACTCCTAGAAGTGTGAAGTAGTGTTTTTCTTTTTAAATTTTTGAAAATTGAAATGCTAGACCCTCGCTGTGATTGGGCCGGTCTAGGCATATTGGCAAAAAGCGTTTACAGCTCAGCGCCAGTTGTAAAGAAATATGTTAGAAGCAAGATGCGTTGTTCTCAGCAGTACCAAGTGTGTTATTAACCATTGGCAGTCTGAACAGAAGGCAAAGCTGAACTTAAACTACTATTTATGCTAAAGCCAGTCAACGTACGTTTGTGATATTTCTTTGAATTGTGAGGTTTTTGTTCTGGTACAGTGTGGGTACCAGAACCCTGGTGGCATTGTTGCAGTGTACTAAAGTAACCTATTGTTTGGACCCTGAGGTCTAGTTACTGCACCAGGAACCTTGTCAGCGTGGTCATACCAGAGAGCCTGTGAAAATGACAGCAACATCTATTTTCTAGATAAGTGCCATACATGTCGGCACTCAGTTTATCCACTATAATACTATATTTCTGTATAGAAATAACATAAAATAAATTGTTGGCAAGAAACTTTCAAGATAACTTTAAAAGAGAAAGAGGGAATGATGACAGTACCCCACCCATACTATTAATTACCAGTGTCATTAACTTAGTGAACATAGATACACATATTTTGATTGTCTTATTATAAATTGAATGGACAGAAGATCCATGGTAGTATTTAAATTGTTGTAAATACATTCATAATATCAATTTTGGTTGTTGGACCTGATGCAGAAAATTCTGATCAGGCCAAATAAATTGTAAATAACCATTTTACCAAACTTTTAACACAGACTTCTATAAGATATATTTCATAGAGTGTCAGTGTGTTTGTGGTTGTAGTCTTGACTCATATATATATATATATATATATATATATATATATATATATATATATATATATATATATATATATATATATATATATATATATATATATATATATATATACATTTATATATATTAGTAAATACATGTGTTTGTAGTACTTGTACTTACAATACATCATACACTCATAACCCTAGACATATAGACGTAGCTAACATACATATTAGTCAAGAATAAGTCTGATTGAGGTCGTAAGGTGGTAGCAGAAAGGTGTTCTGATAAATCAACCCAACATTTAGTATAATCAGGAACCTTCACAGCTGACCTCATTCAGTACAATAGGAATAACATCTTATAACATCAAATCCACCACAATAGGTAAAACTAGAGGGCAGGGACTGATAAGTGCCCCACCTTGAATCTTGTCATCTATCTCAAACTGTAAAGCGTAGAAATCATATATGCATCGCATGTTGTTGTTTAGTATGCAAATGTACAAACGTACGCGAGCATCGGATTGGCTAAGCGGTTAGAGCGTGTTCATCATGTAGCACAATTACCAGTTTCCGAGATCGAAACCTGGAAGCGTCACGCTTCAGCTTGCTAGCTTTAAAATGAGTAGACTATACTTGACTCTGCTCTTGAATTAAGAAAGGCGATGGCAGCGAGGAAGGTATGACGGGTTGTCATTAAAAAAAGCTAGACCTAGTATGAAGACTCTTAACACTTCACTCACACTACGTCAGTTGTTGCCATGTGACTATCTTTAACTTTACTAATGTACGCATAGATGTGACAGACTAAAGTGAATTAAACATAATCATCTGCCTATTCTTTCATTTCAGTGCTGCGAGATGACTTCCGGGAGAGCCCCCAGTCAGTTACAGCAGCAGCTGGGGAACTGGCCGTCTTCCATTGCAAACCTCCCAGAGGAGAACCCGAGCCCAAGGTCTTGTGGCACAAAGACGGGTCGCCCGTGAACCCAGACAGCCGAGTCATAGTTAGTCCAGAAGGTGACCTGACTATTTCATCTGTGAAGGTGACGGATGCTGGGAAGTATACATGCCTGGCCATCAACCAAGGCGGGGAGAAGGAGAGTGTACCTGCTACTCTGACTGTCCTTGGTGAGTACAGCTTTCATAAATCGTAGCCACACAAATAAACCGGTGTTTTAGGAGCACGTGACCTAGTCGTAAACATCAGTTCCCTTTCTTACCATTTAACCAGTGGTTCATAATGTCATACTCTTCTCTCTCTTCCCCCCCCTTCTTCCCTCTGTGTAGTTAGATCGGATGCCTAGCATTCTCGTATAAGAGCGAAAAAATAGGAGATCACGTGTGCAAGTTGCGCACATTAAAATCCCTCGGCATTTGGAAATCGTAAAGAGTAGGCCTTACGGTCGCTACCGTGGCAAAATTTTAAAAACTTGGGATACCTACTCACTGCAAAAATATTTATAAAGTGTGCAATGACTACAACCCACAAAATTCACCTCCAAACCTCAGAAATGAGGTATCTGAGGAAGGTGATTGAAGTAACAAGAAGACACTTGGTCCGCAACCAGACGATACGGCAAGGCCTCAAAACCCAGCCCCTGCAGGCTCATGTAGAACAGTCCCAACTACGATGGTTTGACCATGTCTGCAGAATGGCAGAAGATCGGCTGCCACGACAAGTATGGGAAACTAAGAGAGAAAGATCCAGACCTCTAGGACGACCCAGAGTTCGCTGAGAGGACAACATTAGAATAATCTCTGAAGGACCGAGGACTAGATTGGAACCAGGCCAGGAGATAGACAGCCGATAGGATAGTATGGCGCTCTCTCAGGCAAACCTCTACACCCCAGGGTAGAAGAAGAACGACTAAGTAGTAGTAGTGATTCCTGAATGCACACATTGGGATCCTCGCCGGGTTACGGAGTTCTTACACCATGCTGAGATCCTCCTTTTGTGATCTAAGGGAGAAGATCGGAGCACTTGATCGAGTTGTCCGCATGCAATGAAGATTGTGCTTAAAACCAAATCAAACGAACATTACTTAACTGTTCCGTGCACACCATTACTTAACTGTCCCGTGCACACCATTACTTAACTGTTCCGTGCACACAATTACTTAACTGTCCCGTGCACACCATTACTTAACTGTCCCGTGCACACCATTACTTAACTGTCCCGTGCACACCATTACTTAACTGTTCCGTGCACACCATTACTTAACTGTTCCGTGCACACCATTACTTAACTGTTCCGTGTACACCATTACTTAACTGTTCCGTGCACACCATTACTTAACTGTTCCGTGCACACCATTACTTAACTGTTCCGTGCACACCATTACTTAACTGTTCCGTGCACACCATTAGTACTGCCAACTCTCGAATGAACGGATTTGCGTTTATCGGATTTCGAATTTCCCTACACTGATTTAAATTGTTACTCCTCATATAAACGGATTTCTTATTACGCGAACGAAATCCACTGTAAGAGGGAAAATGGGAACAAGGTATTCCTTTATAACTTGAACAGTTTTTTGACTGCACCTTCCGACCTTATTTCATAAATCGAATTCAGCTTGTAACATAATAGGACTATACGAGTTACCAGCTATTATTTCGTTAAAGGAACTATAATATTTAAACCAAGGAAAAATAGTGCCGCATTTTAGGTATAACTATAATTCAGTTGGAGCCGCGGTACCACAGTGGTTAGTGCACTGCCTTCCTACTCGGCCAGTTGAGGTGGGATTTTTTTAGACCGCAAACGGCTCCGGGGTCGACCCAGCCTCATAAATTGGGTACCAGAGGAACTCTGGGAAGATTAAGGCGGCCGGCGTGATGCTGACCACATCACCCCTAGTGTGCCGTATGGTCAAGAAAAAATGGACCTAACACCATATTCCCAATATGCCTCAAGGGCGTGTAACAGGATCCTTTACCCCCTTTACCCTTATAATTCAGTTAACGAAACGAGCACTCACTCTCCCTTACTCTTACACGTCCACACACGAGGTGGGTTTACTCATCGGCATGTGAAGTCCACCACCATCTATGCCATTGTCCAATTCATCATCATCATAATCTCCATTGTCTAATATTACATTTCTCTCCCCCCCTCCCCCCCCCCCCCCCCCCCCACCCCCCCCCCCCCAATAAATCACCATGTGTTAACCACCATCTTCCTTGTCTATACAGCTTTAGTGTGATTAACAAAACCCAGCATTGTCTCGGTTTCACATGCGGTGTATGATTACCTAACCCTTGTCTTTATTTATACAGAGAAGCCGACATTCCGTGAAATGCCAGATGACATTCAAGCAAATGTCGATGACACCGTTGAGCTGAAATGTCGAGCCTCGGGGGACCCCATCCCAAGCATTCAATGGAGAAAAGAAGAGGGGAGGATTCCTTTCGGAAGGTATGAGGGCTTGTATTTCAGAACATATGTAAAACGTGCATCAGCGGCAAGAAGCCAGTGTTCCTGGAACATATGTAAATCATAAAACATATCATTCTCACAGTTTTAGAACGAAAGTCTAAGATATCTTCTGGCATCGCGATTGTTCTTATTTTTTGTCTTTGAAACCCTTTACCTTTTGCTCGCCATCTGGTTCTGACTTGTGCAGGGAAATCGCAGAACAGCAGAGTAAAGAACTCAACTACATGGCAGCATTCCTGAAATCCGGCAAGCAAAGTTCCCATTTCACATTCTGCTGTTATGTTTCACGCCGATGATGTGTTTATTGTTATACGGTTAAGAAAAGCAGTTCGAATCTGCGTCGGCGTCAGTCTGTTAGACCAGCATCAACAGGATGTTATGTCTGAACGGTTCCTGGTCTGTTTTTCACCTGAGTCAAATGTTTGTTATTATGAATAAGGAAATTGACTTTTGTTTTTTTAAATCTTATGTAAATAAAATCTGCGTTATTTGGTGTTCACTGATAGAATTGTCTGCATATAGAACATTACCTGTCGCATAAATAAGTAACATAATCCAGAAGAATTGTCTGCACATAGAACATTACCTGTGGCATAAATAAGTAACATAATCCAGACAACACACCCCTACCCTAATCCATCGCAAACTCTTTAAAAAAAAAAAAAAAGGATTTCATCATCATTGAGTGCCTTGCCGGTTGACGCAAGCGATCTTGTCTCTTAACATCTTTCTCTCTCCGGTTTTCTGGCTTTTCTTTTCTTGACTTTCTCTAGTGCTATGTAGTAAGACTGTCTAGTATCTTATTTGTGATCGTCACTTGTCTTTTAAAAAATCTTTTGATCAATTGCCTCATTGTTTTCTAACATATCTTTTATGTACGTAACTACATCGTTTATTATACCTTGTTTTTTTTTTAAATATTTTTAAGCCCATGGGATTCATGACAGTCATCAGTAAAACAACATCTCAGTAGCCTTCTTGTCGGCGACTGTTTTATTTTACTAAGCCAGTAGCTTCAGCCAGGAGAGAATATACTGGATATTTTCACGTCATGGCATGAAAAGTTGTAGATAGTCTTTGTCGCATGAACTAGTACGCACGAAACTGAAGAAAAATACAAACTTTTGCTGCAGCATCGGAACTAATTCTTGCTTGATGCTCTGAGTAAGTGCTGGTCTTATCTTCACTACATGCCAGCTCCCTAAGGACCATAGGCCTTCCACAAATTCACGGTCAAGCTGTCCTGTCCTGTGCCACCGTTAGAGGTCTTTTCATTCCGTTTTATGTCTATTTCCGATCCTGTCTTGTGACCTAGAGGCAGAACCAAACATTGCATTGCTCTTGAAGGTTTGAGACCAGCCCGGCATCAAATACCAGCATTTGGCAATGAATAGCTGACCGGGTTACATTATAGAATCAGAGACGCATGAGAGAGAGAGAGAGAGAGAGAGAGAGAGAGAGAGAGAGAGAGAGAGAGAATTGGGTGTGCAGGCCCGTTTAACATTCTGTTTTTCCTTTCTCTTTTCACCCATCTTTTTATACTGTATACATTCATTCTCACGTGCACTGTAAGTATTAATTTAAAGACATAATTTAAAGGCAGAGAGAGAAAGAGAGGGAGGAGTGAAGGAGTTAGCTTTTAGAGTGCTAGGTCCCAATTTTATTTTCACTGAGAAGTGGTAGCTGGTTAACATGCATCATCATTGTTACATACAACGTCTCTACAGCCAGAGGACATGACGGTCACTTACTATGATAGGAAAGGCCCCCGGAACTACACAAGGCACTGATACTCAAGCTCACTTTTAACTGTGACATCGCTGTATATTAGTTGAGATAGGTTACAGTTTGCAGTTATGACCTGTAACCTCTGCCAACAGATCGTGCTTGAGCTAGTTTATAATCATCATCATCATTTTCCATTTCGCTTCATATGGAGCAGCCCTCGTGCATGAAGCCTGCACCAAGCATTCATATGCTCTTGCAGTTCTAGATTTTGTAGCAATTTGTTTTACACGATGAGGTTTCCAACCCCCCATACCCAACCTCATGTTAACTTCTTGTATGAGCTGACTGCAGAAGCAATAGACATATTCTGTCTTTATCTCACGAGAGACCCCCTGGATATTTTATATTTTGTGACGTTTTGAACCCCAGGGCACGGCAGCTTGATGATGGTACTCTGAGAATAGAGAAAGTCCAGGTTGTTGATGATGGCGTTTATGTCTGTGTTGCTGAGAACAGCGCTGGGACGGTGGAAGCTGTTGGGAGACTTTCTGTTCAGAGTAAGTAGGAGTCATCTGTTTGTTCTGTTAGGGTGGGTAGAGATATTCGGATATTAAGCCTGTTCTGGTCAAACTTCACAAAGAAACATTGGACTATTCTGTTCAAAGCTGCACATTAACATTGTTGAAGCCACATTTCATTGTTTTGTTCAGGCTAATTTCGTCAAAGCTAGCAATAGTTGCATTAGACTATTTTCTTTGTACCTAGCACAGTTCACTGCTTTGTTCAGGCTGTTTTTAATCTAAGCTAGCACAGTTACATCTAACTATTTTTTCTTCAAAGTTAGCACAATTAGGTTAGGCTGAAATAGGCTGTTTTCTTCATCGTTGGCACAATTATGTTAGGCTATTTTATTCACAGTTAGTGTAGTTACATTAGACTTGTTTTTTTCCCTTCAGTTTGCACATTTTGCACAGTTAAATTTTCATAAATCTTCAATCATCTAGATATTGTCTTCAAAGTTACATCTAGATATTGTCTTCAAAGTTAGCAAAGTTACATCTAGATATTGTCTTCAAAGTTAGCAAAGTTACATCTAGATATTGTCTTCAAAGTTAGCAAAGTTACATCTAGATATTGTCTTCAAAGTTACATCTAGATATTGTCTTCAAAGTTAGCAGAGCTACATCTAGATATTGTCTTCAAAGTTAGCAGAGCTACATCTAGATATTGTCTTCAAAGTTAGCAGAGCTACATCTAGATATTGTCTTCAAAGTTAGCAGAGCTACACTGTTCTGAAGAAATTTTATTTATCCTCATTAATATAGGACGTGTAACCAACGGGCTGATCACCCGTTTGCCAGTCACTTTAATTACGGAAACAACAGCGAACGGATTGATTTGTTGTTGCCCTAAAGACGCCATTAGGCGTGATGGGAACAACGGCAAAGAAAATCTATTCGCTGTTGCCCTTAAGACGCCACTAGGCGTAATGGCCACTGACTGCTTTGCCGGTCGTTGGCTAAGGACGGAAGAAGAAGAAGAATATAGGACGTGGCACTGTACAGTAATATATACTGTAATACAGATTTCGTCACTTAACAGTAAAACCTCTTTATTTCTGTAATAAACGATAAATCACTTAGCAGAAATACCTTATTTTTTTACCATGATGTACAAAATTCTACTGCACATCAACAACAGTAATAACCAGTCCACATGGTCTTTTATATTTAGACATGCCCCCTAATATAACCGATGGACCCTGTGTCTAGTTTTAACTTTTTTAAATACAGTGTAATGACGTTATTAAAAAAATGAGCAGAAGTCATATCAGTGTGACAAACACTGCTGTCATGAATTCTTCATGTAGATACATGATTGACAATGGCGAAATGAAGGAGTCAACTGGAAAAAAAGTTGAAAAACATCAATTGTTAAACGATTTAACATTAAATGAAACATGAGTTAGTGAATACTTGTGGTCCAAATTTTTAGTATATATTCCATCCAATAGTGAGGCACAGTTAATACCTAGAAGCTTTTTTTCCCCATGTTCTTACTATTTCTTTGTTTGCTTGGTTGTGTTACTTGTCATTCAGATGTGGTTTTTTTATTTTGTTTTCCTCTCTTATCTATTACCAATGTTTCAAGAATATTCTCGCTATTAATGAGTAATGCTTTCTCTCTGCAGCTCTTCCGTCTTTTTTGATAACTCCTAAAGATATGTCTGTGGGTCGTGGTCGAACAGCAATTTTCCAGTGTGTTGTTACCAGTAACCCACCACCAACAGTCTTCTGGAGCAAAGGGAAAGAACAGGCAAGTATTTCAGTGCTTTTGATAAGGCTTGATATTGTCTTCAAAGTTAGCAAAGTTACATCTAGATATTGTCTTCAAAGTTACATCTAGATATTGTCTTCAAAGTTAGCAAAGTTACATCTAGATAATGTCTTCAAAGTTACATCTAGATATTGTCTTCAAAGTTACATCTAGATATTGTCTTCAAAAGTTAGCAGAAACATCTAGATATTGTCTTCAAAGTTAGCAGAGAGAGGTCACAGCAATTTGGTTTGAAAACACATAGAGAGAAGATAAAGATTATCAGAATAAATGCATCTAATGATAACTAGGCTTCATTAGTTTTCAGGACAGTTCTCTGCCTAAATAAATATTGAATTGCCTTTTCTTAGTCTGATATAAAGTGGTAAGTTCTTTTCTAAACTATTTTCTACTAATACACACAGTGCATGGCTATGTGAACCATGCTGCAGAAAACCTTCTTTTGTTGATTGGCCAGCTAAGGCCACGTTTATCTTTCAATGATGCTCCTGTTTAATAGTATCTCCATCACTGGTAGTAACAGTATTGCTTTGTAATTTGTGCACTCTTGCAAATCACCCTTCTTTAGCAACTTGACCTGATAGGGACAAGAAAATTAAGAAGATTAAGGAAATGGACATTTCAGGTAATGTTGTTTAAACTGTTTAACAAACACAGTAACTTAATTCATCATCTAATATACATTTTTTTTATAGCTCTTGATGTTCCCACATCAAGACCATGGACGATTCCTAGTCTCTGAGGATGGGACCTTGAGGATAAAGAATGTTGAGTATCGTGATGAGGGGACCTATGTTTGCCAGGCCTTGAACAGTCTGTCAAATTCTAAAGTCACAACAGCCTCTGCGGTTCTTTCAGTCAAGGGTAAGTCATTGCCTGTTGTATTATTTTTATGTCTGTTAGATATTTATTGATTAGTCTTTCATCCCCGCCCATTTCTGCAGCATACTGTAATTATTGTTTTTTCCCTGTCCTTTTATCGCTGCCGATTTTGTTCTGATTGTGGACTTTGTGCAGGGTGTTGTAGTGGTGAATTTCTTTCTTCCCATATGTTGTAGTAATGATTTTTTTCTTCTTTCTTCTGTGTAGAAGAAAGATGGAGGCTACCTTTGCACTTTACCATACAATTAAAGTTACCGAAGAAAGGTGATCTATCAGACTGTAATAACTGGCGTGGTATATCTCTATTATCAGTACCTGGAAAATTATTATGTTGCATGATGTTAGAAAGACTTAAATTGCATGCTGACGAAAAGATCAGAGAAGAACAAGCGGGTTTCAGGCCGAAACGATCATGTATTGATCAAATATTCACACTAAGAACAATTATAGAAGAATCAGTAGAAAGGCAATCGCCACTTATTATCACCTTCGTTGATTTTCAAAAAGCCTTTGATAGTCTACACCGCCCATCATTGTGGAAGATACTTACAATCTATGGTTTTCCAACAAAATATGTGAATATAATCAAAGCGCTATATGACAATGCAAGATGTTGTGTTAGAACAAATAAAGGGAATACAGAATGGTTTACAGTAGAAACAGGGGTTAAACAAGGCTGTATTATGTCACCACTACTTTTTGGAATAGCTATTGATTGGGTTATGAGAAACTATACCCACAATGAACAATTGGGTATAAAATGGACAAATGGAAAATTCCTGGGGGACCTGGATTTCGCAGATGATGTAGCATTCTTAAGTTCAACACCAAGACAATCCCAAGAAGCAATAAAAATAATTTGTGTCATCTCTCGGTTAAAATATAGGTCTCCAAATAAATGCCTCTAAAACTAAAGCTATGAACTTTTCTAACGAGACCTTTGATATCATCTTGAACGGGGAAAAAAAAACAGAAAGGGAAAAGAGAAGTGGAAAAAAACTACAGAAAGTTGAAAGTTTCAATTATTTAGGCAGTAAAATGACTCAGGATGGTGACACAACAAGAGAAATCCATACTAGAATTGCTTTGGCAGCTAGCGCCTTCAATAGATTATCTAACATTTGGAAATTACGATCATTGAATATACATACCAAGCTTCGTCTGTTTAATTCAAATGTTATCTCAGTGTTAACATACGGCTGTGAGAGTTGGAAAATAACAAAATCATTGGAGAACAAGCTGAATACATTCGAGAACAAATGTCTTAGAAAACTCATGAACATCAGTTGGAAAGAATTCAAGACTAATCGACAAATAAGAGAAGACTCTAGGCAGAAATATGTCTCCGACTATATAAGGAAAAGACGATGGTCATATATCGGTCATGTCCTACGAATGCAAAACAACAGAATACCACTACAGGCGCTCACTTGGGTTCCTGAGGGTAAGAGGAAAAAAGGAAGACCAAAAGAAACACTCAGAAGAACAATAATAAGAGAAGGAAGAACGTTGGGCCTAAATAATGTGCAAGAGCTAAGAGGAGTGGCGTCACAACGAACAACCTGGAGAGCACTGGTTTCTGCCTTATGCGCCGTGTTTGGTGCTTAAAGAATTTATTATTATACAATTAAAAGAAGAAAAAAGAATGTATTAAATCTGTTCACTTCCTTTTTAGTACCAGTATAAATCAATTCTGTATCTTACCTGCAGATCAAGATGACCGTCCTCCACCAACAATTATGGTAGGACCTCAGAATCAGACTTTGGAACCAAAAGAGCTTGCATTGCTTGCCTGTCAAGCAGTTGGAGAAGCACCACCAGCACCAACTATCCGATGGTACAAGGATGGGAAACCTTTGATTAACTTAGATTCAAGAACAGCAATTTTGAATTCTGGGACACTGCAGATCTCAGGTAAAAAAAAAAAAAAAAAAAAAAATTCTTTGAATTATTGTTATGTTGGACTTTGTTTTTTATTTGTTGTTGTTGCTCATGTGATATTCTTCTCAAAGATTCTGGCTGTATAATAAATAAAAGTGATGGGAAATAGAGGATTGCAGGTAATAGACAAGCAAATTCACAGGAATGTTCAAAATAGGGTGCCTCGAATTCACATTGGTCCAAAAACTACTATGGACACTGCTTAACACATTAACTACCGAATTGAAAAACACACTGTGGCCGAATTAAATTTATTTCCCATTTTTATCCTGTAGGTGTTTGCACAAAGTAAGCTGTAGTTTTCATAATTGTTTACATATGTTTATGAATTACACGTCATTTTAAAGATAAATGAATGTACTATTACAATAAACACCGGTTGTAACTCTAATAGAGGTTGTTACTATTTAACGGCCCTCCGATGGCCGAGGACTTGCAATATTTTCACAATTATAACTGCTTGTGCCCCATCTCTATCAAAATCACAATTTCAATCAATGTGCACACCGTTTTCACTCTTGTCCTCGTCGATAGATCTATCAGTCAATTGTTGAAACATGTTTCTATCCTATTCAGCCGTTAGACAGATGTACACGCATTTTTTGTAGTCCTATCACTAGTTGCCATGGTAAACAGTTTTACACGATTTGGTAACTAACCCAAAACGCTGAAAAATATGAACATAATATTAATTTTCCAGTGTTCTACAACAACCATGCTTTGGGAATTTGTTTTCCGGTGGCAACTTAAAATCTCGAACCAGATCAGAGAGTGTTTCAGTACATTTTTCATTCGTTTTATTACTAAAATTAGATTGGCGCTCTGAGCGGCTTGCGGTCCAAATGTGATTATTTTGTGAGCAGCTGACAGCGGCATGCGGTAGTTAATGTGTTAAATATGAAATAAGGAGAACTGTGGAATCTATAGAGAGAAAGATCAACACATTTACTAGAAAGTGGTTAGGAGCACCGCCAGGTCTATCAGATACAGCTCATTACTGCAAGCTTATTGTCTATTTCAAGCAAGTTCTGGAAGAATATAAAACATATAGGGCAAGACTAGCAGTGATGCAGCATGACATTTATCAGACCAAGTAGCTAGGACAGTTTGGCCCACAGTGAAACTGAAAGGAAGTTTATAAACAACAACATTGTTATCACTTCAGACAATCAGATTTCCACCTGTTTAATCCTGTGTATTGAGCTTCCTGTCATTAGAATAGTCAGATTCTTTATGGTTGAGATTGTATCTAGAGGTTGTGGAGTTCTGTGTTAATGCTGCAGGTATTTGTGCTGATTAAGATATATAGACATGAGTTGTTATTGTTGTTTTTCTTAGTGTAGCAAGTAAGGAAATAAAAAAAATATTCATGGAACTACAAAACCAAACAGCAGCATATTAGATATTTATGCTGTATTAAGACAAAATAAAAACCAGAAAAGCAGGAATAGATAACAATGTGATATCCAAGCTTGACTTGCCATGATAGACACTTGTTTGCTGATACATTGACTGTGTTCTTCTTGTGCTTTTGTTGTTATTGATCCAGCAACGCTTAGGCTCTCGCCCTTCGGCCCAATACCATGTACTGATATCTGCATGTTTTCGCACGTTGTTTTGTGTCTTCGTACAAGGTGTTCCACTTACCTGGCCTCGGAGGAAAGAGCATTTTTCCTAACATCATCGAGTGCTGGGCACTCAAAGAGGTGGTGGTCAACAGTTTCATAGGGGTAGTTACATAGCTGGCTCTCTGGAGAATGTTGTGGTTGGATCCTGTTCAAGTAACTGTTGAGTGGTATATGTTGTGATATGAGATGAAAAATGGTGCTCTGATCTCTCCTTGTAAGATGGCCAATGCTGTCATTAGGATCAGGACTGACCATATGTCTGTAAATGCACTTTTGTAAAATGGCTCCTTTCCTCTGCTACTGATGCTAGAATAAGTTTACTATTACCTCCATTGTTTATAATGTTACTCAAGATATAATCTTCATTATTTTCTGACTTGTTCTCAGCAGTATTTGACATCATCATCTTCACCATCATCATCTTCACCACCATCATCATCTTCACCATCATCATCATCCCTCGTTATGGAGCATGGAGCCACCACTCCAGCCAGCCCCCTTGCATGAAGCCTGCACCAGGAATTCACATGCAGTGATGAATTATGTAGCAATTTGTTTTACATGATGAAGTTTCCACTCACATACACAACCTCATTTAAGTCACCCTGTATGACATGCCAGGGTGAGTATTAGCCCTAATCTTTCTTTGTCCCTGGAGCTACATGGAGCACTGTTGCTTGTGTTAACTGTAGCTAACATTAAACTTTAAGTTTTTTTTAAGAGAAACATGCCTGGTTTATGTTTACAGATGTTAAAGTCACTGACTCTGGATTATACACTTGTAAAGCCATTAGTGAGACAGGAGAGACAGATTGGACAGCTTCACTTACAGTTGCCAGTAAGTTTTGTTTTTTGTTTTATGATGTTTCAAATTATCGTCTACCTTTGTTCTTCAGCACTTCAGTCACCAGCCTCTTTAGTGTAAAATTTTCTGTGTTTAAAAGTTTTTAAAATCTCACATTCAAATTAGAGCCATGTTTTTCTGGCCGCCACCTTTATTTAGGGGCATGAAAGTTTAGGAATAATTAATAAGTTTAAAATTTCTGGCACCAGTATTTTTATACCATCACATGACTGGTTAGACTAGGGTTTCTCAACCAGTGTTCCACAGAATTCAGGGTTCCATGAGAGGTCGCTACGGTTCCGTAAGAGGTTGTGGTTGAAAAAAATAATAAGATAAACGTCATTGTTTGAACTTTGTGCTCCGGGTGATGTTAGCACTCGCAATAGTGGGCAGTGACCGAGCAGCCCTTTATGGCAGTGCACGAAAGGACTGTATTCACTCTTGCACATACCATATTTCATTAGCATCTTGTAGAGTAGAAATTCTAGGCCTACTTGGACAAGGTTTTAAAAAAAATTAAGTAGGAAATTAAAACATGGAAAAACTGAAGTTTCTTCTACCCACACAACTGACTTGCATTAGAATTGATATCCTTTGTAGGGAGGAGGAAACACACAAAAAGTGTAGACTAATAAGTTGGCTAAAATAAACAGATCCACAGAAGAAAAAAAAATCATTCTCTACTCAAACAAGCACTGACAATTTCTATTGGATTATTATATTTAGAACTTATTGATCACGCTAACATATTGTGTAATGTTCTTTTTTGACTTTTGTACAAACTGGTTCAGTGAGTTATGATTTTTAGTTAAGACAAAAATTGATACACAATTACAGTGTTAATGCTGAAGGCAGATTTAATTGTTTTACAGTGACAGTTTTGTGTGGTAACTCATTAACATAATTGTTTCACAGTGAAGTACTTGAATGTTCAACATTTGCAGCAATTTTTTTTTTTAAACCACTAGAACATGTCTTTGCTATTTTGTTAACATGACTTGTGATATAGTGAAATATTTGGTTAGTTATTATGTGAAAGTTTAAAAACTATTAACAACACAACACTGAATTGTTCCTCAATGAAATATTTGAATGGTTGTACCAGAGCGCACGGAGCAGTCAGGCAACCCGGACAGTACCTGAGGACCCACAGTAGGAGGAGGCCCACTCTCCCCTAGCCTTCATCTATGCTGAATGGGTGGTTAGGGGCCAATGATACTTATTACCTCGGGGCTTAGATCACTCTTCGTCTGCCCCCTTGGTAGTACTGTAAACAATCTAAATTTTAGGAACACATTTTAAATATTTGATTGATCCCTTTGTGTGCAAATAGTCATAAACTTGCTATTGCTGAAACTTTTTTTTATTGATAAATTTAATTAATAGCTGTGAACAGTCAAAATGCTGGTAGTTTTTGAAGATGCACTGCTGCGAAAGGAGAATGTGTTCAGATGAAAAGTCAGTGGAATCTGATTGTGAATTTGATCTTTATTACTAATGGAAGAACATGTTTCATCTTTGACAGAACAAGGGCCGTATCATCGAACTCAGTTACCATCAGCATTCCCAGGTGCTCCATCCAAGCCTCGGGTATCAGATATAGCAGACACATCTGTTCACTTAACCTGGGTGGCCAGTGATCAGATTGGTCAATCCCATGTCTATGCCTTCATTGTGGAGTACTTCAGTCCTCAAACATCAGAGGTATGACAGTTGTTTTAACACCTTTTTAAAGTACTCTCTACCTAGTTTAGTTGTATGGATTATCTCTACCATTGCCAGTATTGCGAATCTGTTTTGTATTTATACTTGTTGTCCCAAAGAGAGCATGAGGAAGAGAAGGATTTGTCATTTAGAGAACTAGAGGTGAGAATATATATTTGACGTTTGGCTTATCCAACAGACTATTCTAGAGAAAACAAGTAAATTGAAGAAGATATGCATGGAAGAAATTAAAATGGTCATGAAGAAGAGGAAATTCAAGTCATGTGCTGTACCCTGAGGTGTTGGTGGTCATGTCCCTCCACAGATCTCAATTTTTGGTGTCCTCATCAATTCTGTTGTTTGTGTGCACGTGCACACACACACACACTGGTATCTTAAATGTCAAGACAATACTGTTGTATGGCTGTGAAACATAGAGGAAACCTGTAGATAGCATTACAAGGCACTCCTTGTTCTCGAATTCTCAGGGAAACAGAGGTAGAGGTAGAGGCAGACGTAGACCAAAAAACACAGGGAGAAAGAACTGGAGACAGAAGTGAAAATAATGAAGAAGATGTGGGAAAGAACTTGAGCTGACAGGAGGACATGACAGGAGGACATGGCAGGAGGACATGACAGGAGGACTTGACAGGAGGACATGGCAGGAGGACTTGGCATGTCTTTGTTCAATGCCTGTGGTAAAGGTACTGAATGAATACATTTGTATGACTGAAACATTGAAAACAACAAAAGCAACAACCACAAATCCAGCTGATAACAAAAACAGTTCTTATTCAGGGATTCCCAAGGTAAAAAGAAGAGAACCAAAATGTACAAAGAAGAGAATTGGGAACAGACTTAATTAGAACAAAGAAGACATGAAAAGAACTGGAACAAATGTCACAAGAGGATCTGGTATGACAGATCTCACTAGCACAGTCAGTTAGCCTTCTTATTTGGGCAACCTCTTGCTCTGCATTTTTATAGGACTACATTGGCCAAAGTACTTCCTGGGGCGGGCTTTCTGAGGGGACAAAGAAAGAATAAAAATAATATTGTCCCAGGCCATCATAAGAAAGAACTGAGGATGTACATGTCGCTGGCAATCTCATCATGTAAAACTAATTGCTGTAGAAACCACTACTCTAACAGCACATGAATGTTTAAATGTAGGCTTCCTGCAAGGAGACTAGCTACAGTGGTGGATCCATGCTCCATAAGGGCAAACAAATAGAAAAGGAAATCGATTAGTAAAAATTGTTGTGTGGTGTTGTTTCTTACCAGTTTCTTGATTTTGTTTCTTACCACATTCTTGATTTGGTTTCTTATCAGTTTCTTGATTTCTTCATTTTGTTTCTGTTCATCTTCTAAGGTGAAACTAGCAGCTTTATTAATGTTGAGGTAAATGTTGTTCCCCAGGGTTGGCAGGTAGCCACTGACTCGGTGTCACGAGAGAGTTACACAGTGAAAGATCTGCAGCCAGATACCAAGTATCTATTCTTGGTTAGGGCCAAGAACTCTTTTGGTCTTAGTCCACCCAGCCCACTCTCAGACTACATCGTAACTCGAGGTGAGTCAGACTAGATAATTCAGGGTGAGTCACACTACATAATAACTCGAGGTGAGTCAGACTACATCATAACTTGAGGTGTGAGTCAGACTACATCATAACTTGAGGTGAGTCAGACTATATCATAACTTAAGGTGTGAGTCAGACTATATCACAACTTGAGGCGAGTCAGACTATATAACTCACCTGAGGTGAGTTCCTGAACAGATAGTATCGGCTTCATTATGTCATATCAGAGAAGTTTTTGTTTCAAGCCTGTGTCAGTGCTTATCATTAAAACATACTTCTACATACGTTACTTAACAATTTTTTCCTGTAACAGAAACATAATCATCATCAATCATTTTCCTTTATGTTCCTTACGGAGCATGGATCCACCAATGCAGCTGGTCCCCTGCAAGAAGCCTGCACCAACCATTCATATGTTCATGTAACCGTGGTTTCTGCAGCAAACTGTTTTATATGATGAGGTTGCCAGCTACAAGCACAATCTCATATTAATCACCTTGTTCCATATGGGGGGGGGGGGGGGGGGGGGGGGGGGGGGGGGGGGGGGGGAGGGGGGGGGGGGGGTGGGGGGGGGGGGTGGGGGGGCTATAGTCCTTTTTTTTCTTTGTCTCTTCAGAGACCCCACGAAAACTTTACAGGGCAGAAACATAACAACTGTAACAAAAGTTGTGTGTTTTTGGCATTTTTTTTTGTTATGCCTGGAAATCTGCATTGACAGGGTCTGCCTCCTGTACTCTGCCTGATTGTCTTAGATTAAAATAAGCAAGTGGTAAAATTTATCAAATGGATTCAGGCAAGATGAGAGAAAGGAAGTGCAGAATGTTAGATGATCCTGCATGCCCAGTTATCAACCCTTTAAAAATAAGTTTTTTCATTACCAAGTTTCTTATGGTGATACAAGCAGTTTATCGAAGATGTTACTACCTTTTGGCAGGTTTCCAGGCAGTGACCATGTTTGACATGTATATCATAAAATTGAAATAAGTTACAACTTTGTCTTTTGCATTGATTTCAGAGAAAAGATCAAGTTTTGCGGTCAACATGCCCAGAGAAGAAATCATCAAAGAGCTCAGTGTTCTGAATATAGAACTCAAAGCAGGGGAGGCAATTAATGCAACTAGTGTGAGGGTCAAATGGGAGGTGAGTTATGCAGTATCATATCATTGATCTGTTAGCCAGATTTTTGGAAGATTGCTGTAGGTTTTTGTTTAAATATCTGTTAGCTAGTTAGTTTATCACATGTATAGTTCATCATAATATTGGGAATCTTGACACAGTAATGCAGAAGTTTTCTAAAAGACAAGTGTCTTTTGATCACTGATGTAGATTTGTTTGTTGTTTTTCACATCTCCACCCCTTATGTGAGCATGTGGGCCACTGTGACGTACGTCTAGTTTGACAAGTGAATTTTCCCTGATATGATGGATGATTTAAAGGGACCTTTAGCTTTTCATAACATTAGAACCCCTGAACATTTGTTGTAACTTTTCGTTTGCCAGAACTCATTCCACCGGGACTCATTTAGTAGGCAGCACGAGATCAAAGAGACAGACTGAGGGATTTCAGGGGAGACTATCGGCGTTATCAAAGACAGTAGTGGTCCCTGATACGAGACGCAGTTGCTTGCCGCTAATTTCGCATCTAGGTGTCAATCGCAACCGAGCGAACGGGGGAAAGCCGAAACGGGCAGCAGCGAGCGGATACGAAGACCAGGGGGAGGCTTCTTCTCTTGATTTGGCGGTCAGATCCCCAAATCGTTCGTGAGATCAAATAAGCTGTCAAGTTTATCATGTCCCACTCAACTTTCATTCCATTTTAGCTAAATAGACCATCAAGACTAGACACGTTATCATTCGCTGGCCAGAACTTGATAGTAGCACTAGTGATATTTGAAATCTTGCTAGATTATCCCATGGATTTTCATTTTATTTGCAGTGAATTCTATTTCTGTGCAAAGCGGTAATATATATATATTGTGTAAAGTGATCAGTGGTCTAGTTCATTCATTATATTTCATTGGATTTTGTGTTAATTTAAACCTATTAAATTAAACCGTCTCAATAGTTCCAGTTGTAAATATAATGATCTATCTATTATATTATTTCAAAAGATAATAGATGCTTAAATTAACTTTTAAAGTCGCGAAGGAATTTATAATTAATAAATTTAGTTAAGTCCTATATTTATAGATGTGTGATTTAACCACTAGAACTCGCGCAGTGTTTATTAAATACTCGAGTGTATAATAGGCTTAACGGGAAATTTATCGCGCGCTTAGAAGATTATTTGTTTTAAAGTATGATTATGTTGTTATGGGTTTTCTATCTTTTTTCTCTAGATTGATCACCTTTTGCAATCCCAGCAATAACGAAATCTTTCAGAGTTTCCATACTCGGTTCTTAAACTTCCAGACAGTTTGATGAGACATTTTTTTAAAGTAAATCTTGTGGTGGTCCGGTACGGCCTAGCTAACATAATTACATGAAAGAAAGCCTACCCAAGATCATTTGATTATT
>JAMPIV010019857.1:600000-839815 GCA_024509875.1 Oreohelix idahoensis | reverse complement strand
TAACCTATTAACAAAGGTACACGGAGCCGAACGACAGGAACGAGGCCTGTGCTTTCGCTAATTATATCGACAGCCTGATATGTGCAATTGGCGGGGAGTGCCAAGTTGCACCTATGTGTCAAAGTAACTAAGGCATCTGACGCGTTTAGTCAGAGACGCCAAGGGCGACGCTACGAACTGTCATTATTGAAGAACTTTGCTATTGACCATGCACGTCTATTCTGATGTTTACCTTTTTGAATGCCAAATGTATACCTATCGATGTCAGGTCAGCATGACCTTGTTACACTGACTGTTCCTGTTGATATTATGTGTGTTCCCGTCAATAAATGTCTTGAAACATGCCTGCAGTGTCAAAGCATCCTTGATTACCGCATGTGAGAGTATGGGTTGCAGGATCTACATCTATACGAGCCTAAACACATTCGCGCCTTCATTCGCACCCACACTCAATTCATCATACGCTCGCACTACACATCTAACAACATGTATACTGTCTTGGGCCAGTGATCACCTCAACAAGAAAAAAAGACAGTTACACTGCCTTTCTAAGAAAAACCTTGAAATATGCAAGTTGACCTAAATTTTAAATTCCATTCATGTCTTTTTCTACACTATGTTACCAAGATCAAAAGACAGATGGACTAAAGGATAGCGAGAAGAGAGAGGGGCGAATAAAGCCGAACGCATGCAAAATTAAACACGCGTCTCGCTATTAATGCCACCCCCAACCCGCGTCGCGCGATACACAAATGCTGCCATCACGCGTGTAAGACTACATGCACTAACTTTTTTTCAGACGGACAGTGATAAAATACATTACCCATCCCAGAGTTAGGTTTATAAATCATAAAAAAACGCTTATTAGGAAAGATAACAATAGATGGGTTTACGGTTGAAAACATAACAGTACCCAGACAGCACATCTTCGAAACAGGAGGTAGAAAATACATATTTTGAACGCAGCCACGTAGCTCTTTTAAATTTGGATATTTGGGTTCCTTAGGGCTTGCTGACAAAGAATATGTAAAACGTTACGCAAATAGTCCAGGAATTAATAAATTATACCCAAAATAAAATAGTGGGGATGCCTGACAGCATGGAATCATTTCTGCTCATAAAATTTTTTTATAACGTGTTTGAAAAAAATCTTACGTTACAGAATTAGCCTACCATGTAAACTCCAAATTGATTGGAGCGCAACAAATGAAAGACTAACCACGATTGGTCGGGCTATAAATACTATCTTTCGTTGTTAGGGGAGACGTGAAAAGGTAACATTTTTTCAAACACTTGTCGAAACGTGGCCTCATTGGCTAGACTCGCTGATATACTCACTTAGGAGCGTTAGTTCGAGACCACTAGTGCAAATAATCTTGATAAAGCAACAGTGCGTTGAAGCCAGCTCATATCTGTGTTAAATAAAAGCCTGGAACATAAGCAGATGGGAATTTGTGCCAGTAATTGTGCCAGAATTCATTGCTAATCAACGTATCTGTGTTTATTTCCATGAAATTGTGGTAAGCTTGAACCATTCAGTATCTTTTAATGAAAATTGAATGTAAATTGTTAATTTATGCCTGTATATATATGTGTAGTTCAGTGGCAAACAGGAGATAAAGCCTATAATGCTCCAGCCTGAACAGAGGGTGTCGGAGGGAAGTAAAACGGCATGGAATGGCCAAATAGTACACTGACACCTGGATGATTGATTAGACAGAAATAATGCTGGAAGTGCAGAGGCGTAGTGACCATTAAGGAGGGTAATGCTGGTATAAAGTATTTCAGATGAAGCTGACAGTTGGCCTAACGCTCTGAACTCAATGTTTGTGTTGTATTGTGCTCAGTGTAGAACTAGAGTATCAATTAGTTATGAAGTAGAAGGTACATCCTTCTTGTTTTCAGGGACCGTGGTCTTGATGGTACTGAGCAGCACCTGGTCAGAGCTTTGCTGAATCCAGAGTCGGACAGCATACTCCTTGGTTCATTTAGCTATCAGTGAGGTGTCTCCAGAGCCCAGAGGAGAATTCGAGCAGAGGAGTCCTTTCCTGCCGCCATCACGCAAGATAAGCTGATTTGGCCAGCTGAGCTCAACATTATATCCCCTCATCTTGAAATAACTTTGTAAAAATAACATTCAGAGGGGAATTTAATTGTCTTAATATCAGGAACTGAGAACATCTCCAATACTAGTCCCTAAGACAAACTATTGAAGTCATGATGACAAATACCAACAGAGCTTGAACAAAACAAAACCAGTATTACCTCATATTACCACTACACAACTGACACACATAGGATATTTTTAATAATATATGTCACTACATTATTCATATTGATAAAGTCTGTACATATACTTGTAATTAAAATTGATTGTGATTCCTGGTTCCTTTGTAATTGAATCAGGACACCTATTCATTCATAACAGAAATGAATACATATTGTTATTTGAAAAGTTATCAGTGACTCCTTAAGATATTCTCATAGAGTGTTATATGTATGTGAGTGTCACAGTGTTGTCAAGAGTAGTGGATTAAATTAAATTGTTTATATGTCTGTTGTTGTGACTTACACTTCATCATACCCATACCCTAGACACATAACGTAGTCATCACACTATCCCAGAATAATTCTGACTGAGATATATAGATATGTGGTAGCAAGTAAGGTTATCTATAATACACTACTCTTAATAGATATAGATACCTTCACAGCTGATCTCAGTCAGTACACTAAGTCCCCTATAAATATTTATAACATCCCACTTCACCACAGTGGTCAGAGGTAATTAGCACGATCTCTCCACGTAACCCAGATATGTACCTTTGGGACGACCTAGACTAATTAAAGACACAATACACTTCTGGAGTTTCCCTGTTAAACAGTATAGACCAGATTACACAAGACAAAGACCTTAATATTGTGTCTAATAAATGATAGAAGAATGAGAATATACAAAGAAGGTAGGTTTGAATTGTATAAACGTTTAAACAAATAAGGAGGGGAAACCTGAGGCCTGTACGTACCGTAAAATTTATTTTATCATGCATTCAGTCATTACCCTTTAACTCATCAAGGAACATAGTACGTCAATAAACCCATGCCAAGTCTTCCTGTCATGTGCCGACATCTCAAGGTCTGTCCCCGTCTTCCTCATCATTCTCACTTCTGTCTCGCGTTTTCTTATCCATGCTTTTTTTCTGTCTTATTCTTTCATTACCCTGGGGATTCTAGCACAAGGACTGCCCAGTAATGCTATCAATAGACTTCTTCAATGTGTGTCCTGTCCATCTTCAGCGTCGTCTTCTAATCTCTTGTTCCACTGGCACCTGCCTGGTTCTTGTCAGCAGTTCCACATTAATAATCGTGTCGCATGCCACCATCTCAAGGTCTTTCCATGTCTTCCTGTCACGTGCCACCATCTCAAGGTCTTTCCATGTCTTCCTGTCACGTGCCACCATCTCAAGGTCTTTCCATGTCTTCCTGTCACGTGCCACCATCTCAAGGTCTTTCCATGTCTTCCTGTCACGTGCCACCATCTCAAGGTCTGTCCATGTCTTCCTGTCACGTGCAACCATCTCAAGGTCTGTCCATGTCTTCCTGTCACGTGCCACCATCTCAAGGTCTGTCCATGTCTTCCTCTGCATTATCACTTCTGTCTACTGTTCTCTTCTTTGTGTGGGTTTTGTATTTTTTTTTTCAGTCTACCTCTATTTCTGTTACCATGAGGATTCCAGAACAAGGACTGCCTGGTAATGCTGACAATAGGTTTCCTCAACGTGTTTTGTTTTTCCGCCTGCTTCTTCTAAAAGATTCATTTGGCACTGGAAAAAAAAATTACACAATATCAAATGAAAAACTGAAACTGAAAAATCGGACAGACACAAATGTTTCCATGTGGGGAGGACAGACACATATGTTTCCATGTGGGGAGGACAGACACAAATGTTTCCATGTGGGGAGGACAGACACATATATTTCCATGTGGGGAGGACAGACATATATGTTTCCATGTGGGGAGGACAGACACAAATGTTTCCATGTGGGGAGGACAGACACATATGTTTCCATGTGGGGAGGACAGACACAAATGTTTCCTTGTGGTGAGGGCAAACAAACAGAAGAAAATGTCCTCCAAGACTGTCGGCACCATGGGAGGAACATGGTGGCAGCATGGCGTTCTCCCACCCACTCGAGGGAGAAACTGTATGGTGACGAGACAAGCCTGAGACGGACTGCCAACTTTATAAGAGAGATAGATGTGGTTATTTGAGAGCGAACGGCGATGGCGACGAAGAAAATGAAAAAAATTACACAAACAAAAATCTTCCATATTTCTGTTCTTCACGAAACAATTCCATGTAAGTGCACTCTATTTCTGACGCATTCTTTGGGGGTCGGAGTGGTTAAGAGGTATGGCGTCCTCCTCTAATGCTAAAGGTACCGGGTTCGCTCCCAGTACAGGGAATATAATCGATGGAAATTATTTTCTCGAACCAGTGGTTCCTAGTGATGTCATACTCTCCCTCCCCCCCCCCCACCCCCCCCCCGATCTCCTGGGTAATGAGATTGGATACATAGTCTTCTCGGTTTAGGGCGAAAAAAAGGAGGTCACCTGTGCAAGTTGCGCGCGTTAAAAATCCCTCGGCAGTTGGAAATCGTTAAGAATAGGCATACAGCCGCTGCACAGGCAAAATTTAAAAATTAAGAAACCTACCTACCATTAAAATATTTATAATGTGTGTGACTCCTGTATACACACAAAGCGGATCGTGGTAACAGCCAGAGCCGGATTAACGTAGTAGCAAAAGTTGCATATGCTACGAGCCCCGCGCTTTTAGGGGCCCCGCGCCAATAAATATGTACATAAATTTTTGGTCATCTTCTAATACGAGCGTTAAACCATTGATCTTGTGATTTATGCCATCTTTAGCGGCTTTTCATTTGGTGTCACGAAGTTGTGAGAGAAAGAGCATAGGAGGGTGACTTAGTGTGACTCTTCATTATTTTTATCTTAACTGTTTGCGGACGGAAGCAGTCATTTTCTTTGGATTTGTTGAAAGCCTGTACACCTTCTTTTCTGCTTCTACCTACCGGTGGGGTCTCCTTTCTGCTGCATTATGTGCTGGCGGTACTCATAATAAGTCCCATTTGCCCTTTGTGAAAAGACTGTCAGATACCAGGTGGTCCGCTCGGGCAGATGCAACAAAAGCACTTTTACACAGCTTTTCTGCAATAAAACAAGTCTTGGATGATATTTCAGCTAACAATGATCAGAAGGCAGAGTGTCGTCAACAGGCTCGTGGTCTACTTTCAACCATGACGAAGTTATAAGCAGGAATAATGATCATACTGTGGAATCAAGTATTACAGCGTTTTCAAATGCCCAGTGCTTCTTTGCAATCTTCTGACCAAGATTTGAATACAGCTTGTGCACTCTATGAATCCCTGCGGGGGTATATTCAAGCTATGCCGTCTACTTTTGCAGACATAGAGCAAAAGGCCAAGGATCTGACTGAGTGTGAACATTATCAAGAACAAACTCGAAGAAAACACAAACGAAATCGAGAGTATGATGATTTAATTGGTTCCAGCACACTTGATCCACTTGTTGAATCTCAAACGCCTTCTCAGCAGTTTAAAAGCCGAACATTTCTTGTCCTTATTGATAGCTTGCTCTCTGCCTTGTCAAAACGCCAGAAAGCTTATCAAAAGTTGAATGATGTATTTGGATTCCTTCGTCAGTTACAGTCGTTTACACCTGAAGAAGTGGTAACGAGATCATCGAATCTTATTAAATCATATCCGGAAGATCTGGAAGAAAGTCTTTGTGAAGAACTTGTGCAGTTTACAGAACTGTTGAAAACTGATCTTGCTTCTCATATTGGCACTACTCGAGACCTTGTAGAGTTACAGTTTTAACGTTTGATAATTGACAATTCTTTGGAGTCTTGTTTTCCAAATGTAGAAATCGCCTTGCGCATCTATTTGTCACTAATGGTAACCAACTGCAGTGGAGAACGATCATTTTCAAAACTGAAAATGATTAAAAATGAACTAAGGAGCACCATGGGTCAAAAGAGATTGAACAATCTCACACTAATGAGCATTGAACATAAACTTCTGCGTGAAATTGATACATTCTATATCAACAAATTTGCTCATGCGAAATGTAGAAACATTAATGTTTAAACAATAATGTTGACTGTGTTGTTACTTTTGATAATGATAATTACTATGCAAATTAAAAATGTATGTGTTCAAATATATTTGTGTTGTTTTATTGTTTTTTTTAATATAGGGCCCCTTTCTTAACATATGCTACAGGCCCCGTACTAGCTTAATCCGGCCCTGGTAACAGCCCAATAAAGGAATGCATAATTTTTCCCTGTTATCCAAAAACTCAGCATCTGTGTTTACAATTTACAATATGAATTTAAATGTTACAAGACCTAACGGTCTTTTGTATTTGGACATGCGCCCTAATATAACCGACTTTCCAAAACGTGGCAAAAATTTATTTAAAAAAAAAAAAAATCTATGTTTACACTTAAACAAACGTTTAAAATGAGATTTTCGATATCCTAATAACATTGTATTTATTTATTTTTTTTTTTATTTTTTTTTTTTTTTTGGTTGAAATTTTTTCATTTCAGAGCTCCCGTATTTGTGCGAGGTTGAATGGAATCGCAAACAGGACGTAGCTTAAAAAACAGTTTGGAATCACAAACAGGAACAAGCTACAAAGAAACAATTTGGAATCGCGAGCACGAAGTAGTTATAAAGAAACATTCTTGAATACAGGGTTCTCTTTATTGTAGACAATGCACTCCGTCAAGCCATCAGGTTGATGATTAGCAATATAATGTCCATTTTCCCCCTGCAAACCACTTAAGCTGCTCAGGAAACATCACGTTCAGGAGATCGATAGTGACAACATCAACAGTCTGAAGGACATATTGAGTTCATGACTTTAAAAAAGGCTGTAAAATTTACTGCTATTTCTTGGTTGATGGTGCTTCACGAAACCATGAACGCGGTTACAAAAATGTGTACCGTGGTTTTGCTCATGGATTCAATGGTTCAGATTTAAAATCAGTGCATAAAAACACGGTTGGCATGGCAGTGGTGTGTAGACCAGCCTTTCTCAACCTTTTTATCCTAGAGGAACGGGAGCCGCGCTGGTGTAATGGCTACAACGTTGTACTGGCGACCAGGTGTTCATGGTTCAAACCCGGCCGTCGGCGTTTGAAGAAATGTTTACGATCGGAAATTTGACTGAATAACCTGAACGGCTCTTGCACATAAATCCCATGTGGATGGGAAGGAGCGAAGCTCCTGACCGGGTTGGAAGGAAAGTCCACTGACCCCCCAGCCTCGCAATGACATGTCATTGGGTCGAAAGAGCTGGAAAGCTCGAGTGCCGCTGGTTATAGAAAAAAAAAAAAAAAAAATCCTAGAGGAACCCTTGAAATAATTTTCAGGTCTCAGGGATCCCCCGCATACAAATTATTACACCTACAGTTCATGGTACCTTAGCATGATCATAACTAAATATAATAATCCAATAAAAATTGTCAATGCTCTTCTGAGAGCAGAATGCTTTTTTGTGGATTTGTCTATTTTGGCCAATGTTAAGGATAGATTTGGGGTGCAGTCAAAATAATAAGGCATGCTACTACACGCTAGCACATTTCCATTTTTATGTGAGGAATTGTGTTCGCCTGTAGGCAAACTACGGTTTGCACGAGGCGTTCACCCGTGTTGAGCGACGGTCAACTAGTGACGTTTCGGTCACATGTCGTGGGGTTCAGTGTGTAAATTAATTGGGCTTCCGTCTTTGTGTTTGCGTCCGAGAGAGATGTAATTTTTCGAGGCTCCGGGATAATGGAGCGTGATTTATAAATATATCTTGTGGCATTGTTGATTCTCGGAGGCTGCCACGTTATGTGCAAGATGGTTTATAAACGTATCTAGAAGTTCATACCATAATTTACTACGAGTAACTTTGAGATATGAGGCAACTAATATTTGGTTTGCACTGATTGCTTCTGCCGCATTACTTTGGTTTTCGTGGATTACCGAACCTTTAGTACAACGGCCAGAATTGAGTGGAGATGAGAGGATTGTATTATTATTATATTATTGCCACTTAAAGATGCCTAACGTTTGAACCTTATTGACGGACCAGAGATAATCTACTACGCTTATCCATTGCTATGTACTTTTGATGTTTGATGGACCATTGTGAAGTGACTTTGTTTATTAAATGTCAACCATGTTTTTCCCGTGGACCTGTTCACCTACCGGCTTTGTTATGTGTACTGACAATATTTGTCCTGAATGAACACCTGCTATCATTCGTGTATCCATGCATGATCCTCTAATTTATCCCAACGTAACACCATATAATTTGGTGAGCCAGTATGGTTTTGGATCGATACTTTCATCAGGGCATGGTTTTCAAATTCACATAAGCAAGTATACCTTCGTACTTTGCAAATCTACAGCTGCCATTTAATCTGTATATTCGATCGTCACCTCTGTTTAGCGTGGTATTGTAAACACACCACCTCATGAACTCAGTCATTGCCAGCGGGTCCAGTTGGATAACGAACTTTGCCACTGCACATATCCAATGTTCCAGTTTCAATGCCCTAGTGTTCGCTGTAACGTTCAAGATTACAATTTCAAGCCAACCAGTTTCCAAGTTTATTTCGTGTTCCAGTCTATATCACAACGTTTATAAGATTCTTTCAAGTCCTGCCACGGCGATGTCAAGTTATTTTGTACCAAGTCAACACAACGTTTCAAGATCTACACAGTTCATGATGCCCTTCTGATTGAGACCGTGTACTATTTACATTTTATCCGTGCTTCACTTGTACTGAGGGACAGCGTTTTCCAGTGTTGACACCTTTTTCCGGACTTGCATCTGATCGGATTACGATAAGATAAGTGCCTGTTAATACACTCTTGTATCTTTGCCGTGGCGTAAGCCTTTTTGATATCTATGTTATTCGTTTTCTTCGTTTCTATATCTTTGTACAAATCTGTTGTTAGCGACACATGTCATTGGAAAAATGACCGCTCAGCAGATATTTCTATAGGTTTTGCTTACATTTCTCAAGCAGTGAAATTTCCGGCCTGAGTTTACTCACCGACGTGGTTCACTGCCTGTTTAGTGTGACTTAATTTGTTAGGTGTGCTGCCCCGTCCTTTTAGTTGTCAGTTCTTGTTGTGTGCTGGTTTTGTTTTTCTTCTCCTTAGTTGACAACCATTCTGTTCGTAATGCTAGTCTAACCTTCTATCACTTGTTTACATTTATGTATATATTGTTACAGGTCCTGTCCTGTTTTTTTAGCAGTAAGTCTGTTCTATTTGTTGTTTCTCCTTAGTTTCCCATTTACATTCTTCTTCGTTTACTTGCTGCTGTTATTACATTGCCTTGGTCACTTGTACTTGTCTTTTTGTTTAGTTCCATCAATTCTGTTCTTGTACATTATAATAATTTTTTTTTTCTCTGCTCTCTTTCTCTTTTCCCTCGTATCTTTACTACTGTTGGTCTTTCATACTATACTATTTTGTTATTAATTAGTAATATTAAGAATCTATTTGCATTGATAATATTGCAAAGCACAAAGCTAGTGAATTGGTATAGACGGACTAATCGAGATACATTTATTACATAATTTATAATATTGATAGTAAGATACTGAAGAAGTAAGTAATGGAGTATCAGGAATTTATTACTATGGGCCAAGAATATGGTTATAAGGCGAAGGAATTAATGGACTTTGCCAAAGCGGAATTCAATTCCAAAGAAAATCAAGAAGCCCTAGAGGATAAGAGACAAAGAGATGCACGGTATGAAGAGCGAGAGCTCAGAAAAGCAGAGCTACTTGCAGAAGAGAACAAAAGGATTGCAGAACAGCAATTAGAAGAAAAAAAGTTGGAAAGACAATTAGAAGAAAAAAAGTTGGAAAGAATTTGAGGAGAAAAAGATTCAACAAGCTGCAGAAGCAACGAAACTTGCTCATGAAAAAGAATTAGAAGAGAAAAAGCTTGCACATGAAGAAAAAATGGCGACTTTACGTATTCAAGAACAAAAAGTCCAACATCAGAGTAGACAAAATGACGACTCTGAACGTAGAGGTTCCTCTAGCAACCACGATAGCGGTTTTGTTAAATTTCGTTTGCCTGAGTTTAAGCCAGAAATAGACGATATTTCGTCCTTCCTACAACGCTATGAAAATGTTTGTGAAGAAAATAAGCTTGATAGATCTCATTGGTGTACAAGATTGATGGATTTCATGACTGGTGAATCTTTAACTGCTCTGTGCCGATTGGACGGGCCGAATAGACGCAATTATGATGCTGCTAAAACGTTATTATTAAAACTTCATCAATTAGACGCTGAAGGTTATCGTATGAAGTTCAAACATATGATTCCTGAAACGGGTAAAGATTTTACACAGTTTGTAGCTGCAACTCGTCTAACATTTAATAGATGGATACAACTTTCCGGCATTGAAGAGAATTATGAGGGCCTTAAGGACTTATTATTGCGAGACAAAATTTTGTCTTCCGTAAGCAGACCACTGCGAGATTATCTACAGGAAAGGAAGCCGTCAAGTTTGAGTTCAATGGAGGAATTATGTAGGCAATATTGTAATGCACATCCGGGAGTTTGTGTCAGTAACAACAATATTAAGGAAGCTTTACCTGTTGCCGCAGTTACAACTTGGAACCACAACAATTATAGACAAAGATCCTACAGTTGTGATGGGAATTTCAAACCAAGCAAATTCAATAACTCACAACCATATAGAGGTAGACAACCATATAGAAACTACTCACCCCAAAACAGAGGTAATTTCCAACAAAACTCAGGAGAGAGAAGGAATGATAACTTTTGGTAACTATAATAAGAATTGGAATAACTGGGGACCCAATAACCAAAATTATTCACATCGTAATAGGTCACAAGACTATAGAAATCAAGGAAACAACAATAGGAACCAAAGAAATAATGACGGGAGTCAAAATAACTCTTTTTACAATCAAAGACATAGATCACGCTCTAGAAATAATGCAAATTCGAATTACCATGCCAACTCAGCAAATACTGCTTCTACACCTGAGAACGCGCAAGACAACAATGTTGTTAATCATTCAGCTTCATGTTGTTCGTTTGACTTTGATACTGCTTCGCAGTGTCCAGATTGCCAAACTCTATTCCAGTCTAATGTGACTTCCTTATTAAAATGTGGCCATCCGCTACCAGCAGTCACTGCTTCATCAGCACATGATGGCACAGGAGTACTACAGCTTCATAAAGGTTTATTGAATGGCACTCAAGTTACAGTACTCCGTGATTCTGGTTGCACGACTGTCGGAGTGAGACAGTCATTAGTACATCCGTCTCATGCAACGGGTGACTTTGTTAAATGTGTAACTTTCGGCGGTACAGTGGAATTTTATCCCACAGCCGTGGTGGATATTCACTCACCATTTTTTACAGGCAAGGTTAAAGTGTGTTTGTTAAGGAACCCAATAGCGGATGTCACACTTGGCCGGATACACGGCAGCAATGATTGCTCACCCGAAGAAATTGTTCAATGGGAACGTTAAAATGTATCAACTGCTGCTGCAGTTACTACGCGTGCCCAGGCCAAGGCACAAAAGGAAAATGATGATACCGGTCCTGGAACTCAGGACAATTTTCACGTTCACTCTGAGATAGACAAACAATCCTTTATCAAACTTCAAAGAGAAGACAACTCTTTGAAGAAATTCTTTAGATTAGTCAAAGATAATGATTACGTTGATGATAGTTTGTCACCAAAACAGTGGTACACACTTAAAAATGATGTATTGGTTAGGAATTTTAAAGATTCATCTTTAATCAGACATCAGGTGATGGTTCCCCAAAAACTTCGTCTGTACATTCTACAACATGCACACGATTCGCACTGTGCTGGCCATATGGGCTACTCTAGGACGCGATCCAGAGTTTTGTCCTCTTTCTTTTGGCCGGGAATTTCCAGAGACACCTCCATATATTGTCGCTCTTGCGTTATTTGTCAAGAGGTAAAATCAAGAGGAGCCTATCATACGGCCCCGATTCAGGCGTGTGATATACCTGTACGCCCCTTTGAGAAAATGGCCGTAGATATTATCGGTCCTTTACCTGTTATGTCCGCTAGAGGACACAGGTATGTGCTCACATGTATCGACATGTGCACTCGATGGCCCGAGGCCATCCCTCTTAAGAACATCACTACTAATGACGTTGCTGATGCCCTTTTCTTGATTTTTTCTAGACTTGGTTTTCCTCGAAAACTTCTTTCAGATCGAGGTACCCAATTTGTATCTGACACTATGATTGCTGTTATGAAACGCCTCAATATCGACAGGTCTCTCAGTAGTGTTTACCATGCGATGAGCAATGGCATGGTGGAACGTCTTAACCGGACGTTAAAGCAGTTATTGGGCAAAGTTACAGTGAAATATCCTCAAGATTGGGACAGGGTTTTACCCGCCGTGCTGTTCGCATACCGTGAGGTAGCGAATGAACAGACCGGTTTCTCGCCTTTTGAGCTTGTGTTTGGAGCTCAACCTCGAGGTCCCATGTCACTTATTAAGGACCTGCTCATAGACTCAGAGATGACTGAGGACATCCAGTCATCGTATGAATACGTCGTTAACCTCCGGCGTAACATTATAGATGCATGCCAACTGGCTACAGCTTCTTCCGAGGCTGCTAAAGCAAGATCACGCCAGTTCCAAAATCGCAATAGACGATTACGTCAACTATTGCCTGGCGATGAAGCTTTTGTATTGCTTCCAAGGAAAGAAAATAGACTTTTAATTGCTTGGAATGGTCCATATAAAGTGTTGTCACGCATTTCTGATGTTGACTACACCTTAGAGATAAAAGGGAAAAGGAAGACCTTTCACATAAACATGCTTAAAGAATTCCACACTAGACCGGAACATCTTCAAGCCATCTTTCAAGCAGTTGATGACCACCCTAGACCTGGTACTCACTACTCAGCGCTTTCAGTAATTCAGGAGGAAGAATCGGCTTTTCCTGATGTTCCCATGAACTTACCTGTCTTTCCTCTCCAATCGACTGAGACATGGAAGGATATTGCTATTTGTCCAGCTTTGTCTTCTGAACAACATTCCCAAGTCTCTAATCTTCTAGAATCCTTTCCAGACGTCCTCACAGACATCCCAGGGCGTACATCAGTCATTTCGCATGACATCACCCTTACAGATGATCGACCAATTCGTCTACGCCCCTATCCTGTCCCTATTCACTACCAGCACCAGGTGGAAGAAGAATTAAAACAAATGCTTAATTTAGGAATTATAGAACCTTCCAATGCCCCTTACTCATCACCTATGGTCATCGTTCGTAAGAAAGACAAAAATATCAGATTGTATGTAGATTACCGGAAGCTGAATAACATCACAGTCTTCGATGCTGAACCCTTACCCCTACTTGAAAATCTTTTATCTCGTCTCCCCAAGTCTCTTTTCTTTACTAAAATTGACCTTACCAAGGGATACTGGCAAGTTCCCTTGACTGACAGAGCTAAACCACTCACTGCCTTTGCTACACAACAGGGTCTTTATCAGTGGAACGTAATGCCTTTCGGACTTATGAACGCCCCGGCAACGTTTGTCCGTATGATGAGAAAAATTCTCTCTCATCGGTCCGATATAATCACATATATAGACGACATCTGTCTATTCAGTTCCACTTGGGAGGAGCACTTCTTAGGTTTACATTCTCTTCTGGACACTTTACGTCTCCACCACCTAACAGCCAAGCCCTCAAAGATCTTTATTGCTTTTGAGGAAATTTCATTCTTGGGACATAAGGTGGGTCACGGTTGTCTTCAGACCGTGCCACAGAATGTTTCCAAAATCCTAAAATTGTCTGTGCCCACTACTAAGAAGCAAGTTCGTAGTCTTCTCGGCTTGATTCAGTATTATAGTAAATTTATACCAAACTTGTCTTCAATCACTGCAGACCTCTCTGCCTTGCTTAAAAAAGGCTTACCGAACCACGTGCACTGGACACCAGAGTGCCAGGCTGCGTTAAATTATGTTCAAAATATTTTTTCTGTGCCACCAATTTTGAGGTTACCAGATACAAATCTGACTTATTATCTCCGCACAGATGCTAGTTCAAAAGGTATCGGCGCATCACTGATGCAAGAGTTCGAGGGAAGATTACATCCAACCCTCTACATATCCAGAAAGCTCAATGATGCAGAAAGAAAGTACCCAGTGATAGAAAGAGAGTTGCTGGCTGTTATCTGGGCGGTAGTCAAGCTGGAGCGGTATTTGTTGGGCGCCCCTTTCATCATACAATCAGACCAGAAATCCCTTTCCTCATTGAAGAAGGCGAATCACAAGAACCCAAAGCTAGCCCGTTTCGCCATCCTGCTTCAACCTTTTCAGTATGAAATCGAGGCAATACCAGGTTCTGCAAAGGTGGTCGCAGATGCTTTATCGAGATGCCCACAACTCGAACTTGAAGATTCATATTGACTTAGTTAGTTGACTTTATATTACACATGTGTGAAGCCATGGTGTTTACTCACTACTAGTCACTATGACAAAGGATGATGAATACATGGACACTAAGAGGATTTTCAAACCATTCATATAAACATTTGCGATTTTCATGACTTTGAGATAATCATTATTCACTTTAACTAGTGGTACATTGAACAGCGTTATACTACTTGCAGACACGAACAATTTCTAACTACGACATCATGTTATTATTCTGGAATGCACATTGACATTAATTAAGATTGCTATATTATGCTACAAATCTAGTCCTGACACGGATAGTTTGGAGTATACTTATATTATTGCAAGTTTGATTTGGACATTACTTGTCTTGCCAACGTACAAAAGGTACTTAGAGTAGAATAATTAAGTAATGGGATAATTGTGTTAATTGGTTATACTTGCGTTCTTGTACTATTTTTTTTTCTCTTTCTGTGAGATATTCATGTACTTTAGCTGTATTAATGTCATATCGCATTGCTTCTTTGATTCATGTCATGTTTAAATTGCTTTTAAGCTTAATTTTTGACAGCATTGTTAGTTAGAGATATAACTTTCTAAATCTTTTTTTTTTTAAATTATAATTCATGCATTTTTGAATTTTTGGTTTCAATTTTTTGTTTTATTTTATTTTATGTATCTCATACTATTCTCATATATGCATGCTATTTCTTTGATAGTTTATCGTAAACTCACATTGATCATACATTTATGTATTCTTTTGACACATCATTGGAATATCGACTGTATATGACTTGTTACTTATTGACATATGACTGTTTATGACTGATGACAAATTCATCTAGCATGTTATTTAATGATAAGTTACATTATGCAGACTGACAGCGACTAGATTAATTTCGATGTGGCCCAATATTTGTGATATAATCAATTTTGGCCGCTATTTCCGCATAGGAAATATTTGAATTGGAAAAAAAAAAACAAATAAATTTGTTTTTTTTTTACACCGCGAAGGGGGTGATATGTTAAGGATAGATTTGGGGTGCAGTCAAAATAGTAAGGCATGCTACTACACGCTAGCACATTTACATTTTTATGTGAGGAATTGTGTTCGCCTGTAGGCAAACTACGGTTTGCACGAGGCGTTCACCCGTGATGAGCGACGGTCAACTAGTGACGTTTCGGTCACATGTCGTGGGGTTCAGTGTGTAAATTAATTGGGCTTCCGTCTTTGTGTTTGCGTCCGAGAGAGATGTAATTTTTCGAGGCTCCGGGATAATGGAGCGTGATTTATAAATATATCTTGTGGCATTGTTGATTCTCGGAGGCTGCCACGTTATGTGCAAGATGGTTTATAAACGTATCTAGAAATTCATACCATAATTTACTACGAGTAACTTTGAGATATGAGGCAACTAATACTTGGTTTGTACTGATTGCTTCTGCCGCATTACTTTGGTTTTCGTGGATTACCGAACCTTTAGTACAACGGCCAGAATTGAGTGGAGATGAGAGGATTGTATTATTATTATATTATTGCCACTTAAAGATGCCTAACGTTTGAACCTTATTGACGGACCAGAGATAATCTACTACGCTTATCCATTGCTATGTACTTTTGATGTTTGATGGACCATTGTGAAGTGACTTTGTTTATTAAATGTCAACCATGTTTTTCCCGTGGACCTGTTCACCTACCGGCTTTGTTATGTGTACTGACAATATTTGTCCTGAATGAACACCTGCTATCATTCGTGTATCCATGCATGATCCTCTAATTTATCCCAACGTAACAGCCAACTATTAGTCTTTTTTTTTTTTTTTTTTTTTTGATATTCCCATCCCCACAAAGGATATCAACTCTGATGCAAGTCAGAAGTCTAGTTAGAAGAAACTTCAGTTTTTCCTTTTTCTAATTTCCTACTTCATTTTTTTTTTTCACTTATCCGAGTAAGCCTAAACGTTTTATAACAAATTTCAACTCTACAAGATGCTAATAAAATATGGTATGTGCAAGAGTGAACACGGTCATATTGCGCCGTGTCATTCATTGCTACTCGGTCACTTCCTATGACTACTAACGTCGCCCGACGTGCAAAGTTAAAAAAAAACATTTTTTTAAATCACTATTTGTCGCGTAACCCCTAGCGACATCTCGCGGAACTCTAGGGTTCTGTGGAACCCGGGTTGAGATACCTTGGTATATACAGTTGAAAAGCACAGATGAAGAGAAGATCTTAGAGGAGGTGGTGTTACATACTAAACTCTATCTAGACAAATGAAGAGGTGAAGAAATTATTCAGCTGGCTGTGGGATCACTTGCAGAAGAAACAGGAGCTACAGTACTTGATGTGTTGGTGTCGCACACTAAACTCCTCAAGAATAAAGGAATTATTTAGCTAGATAAGAATTAAGCTTCCGACTGGCAGAGCTGTTAGAGCGCTGGCTTCTCACGATAAAGGTATGCGGGTTCGAAACAAGGTGGAGTCACGCCCAGTCTACCCATCTCTAACTGGGTATCTGACTCTGCTATTGAGTTTGCGAAGGCAGAGGAAACGAGGAAGGAAGCTAGTCACCTCACTTCTTGATGCTGGACTTAGTATAGTGAGGTCTCTAACACTTCATTCCCCTACGGTAGTATATGATATGGGACTAAATTTACCTTTTTTTTAGATGAGGAGTGACTTGAGGAAAAATAACAGATGTGAACATGTGTTGAGTGCGCATCATGGGGCATAGCGATTTATAAAAGGGTTTGGGGAGAGATCGCTCTGCACCAAGATGTGCCTCAGCAGAACACAGAATAACTACGATGCTTGAATGTAACTACACACGGTTACGAGGCATGACGTAGTGTGCATACTCACTGTGAAATTGGACAGTGTCGGCTTGTGTGGTGTAGTCCACTTATATAAGTGTAGCGAAGTCTACTTACAAGGTGTCTATATAATTCAGATTTCGAAATAGAAACCAAGTATGTTGTGAATTCATTTGGGACAAACCCATCTTACTAGGATGTGTGAAATTCAGGGTAAGATTTAGGCTCGATTAGCCAAAAGAGATATTTGACCACAGGTCAAGGTTAATATAACCGTTATGCAGGGATATGAGTATCGAAGAAAATACATTTGATCGCCGACTAAGGGAAAATGTGCAAGAAGGCACGGAATTGGAATAATGTGGAGATGGAAGGAAGATAAAATATAAAGATGAACTCCTAAGAATAAAATAAACGGAGGAAAATAAGGAATATGCTATGTAAGCACGTAGAGATAAGTCTTAATAGCATGAAGAATTTTCAGATGTGTGGACTCATGTATAAATAGTATATGGAAGGCAAGAATCGATATTTAAATGAGGATGTCAGACTTTATTAGAGCAATGTGTCGCTCATGCAAGTTTCTATGTTAAATAAAATTGAAAGTCGTATGAAAACAGAATTCGTTAAGGAATAATTCACAGTTTGAATTATGAGTTTGAATACATATAAACAGTCAACACTTTATGACAGTTAGTTCGATAAAACGACTTTGAATATACAAAGCAGATCGATTACCCATAAAAGTTGTGGCCAGAGTTTTGGTGACAATATTTCTGCAAAAAAATAGTAAACCCTAGACAACATATAGAAAACGAAGGGAAGATTCTTAACAACATGAAACTCTCGAGCTAATGTTTGATTGTCAAGAGGAACTTTTGAACATAATTAAAACATTTTCATCAATACTTAATTATGCTATATAGAATAATGAACATTATATACCCAAATTATAACCCACTTGGGGGTTGAGCCGGGTATCCCATGTGTGGCGAGATGGATGTTCCATAGAAAATTAGAAAGTAATTCCCAGAAATGGAGAAGAGAACGGGTGAACCATAGGTGGGGGGTAGCACAAGACAAGTCAGGTAGTTAACTGCACAGTGCTCGATGATAGCTGTAGAAGAGGACTGATAGGTAAGTCACCTTCTCGCTAGACCTATCATATGCTCCAATGGTGTTATATAAATATGTGAGTGCAGCTCGTATTTATTCCCTACCAATTTTAAATTATTAATATTTATTTAACAACACAACAAAATTATAACAGGAAATCTAAATAATTCAATAATTGCAGTTATAAACAAATCATAGCATTTTATTGATTAATGATGTATAGTAAAAAATTAGCACCTTGGTATATCAATATCTGACAAGATTTCACACAAGTTAAAAAAGTAAGTCAGGGACGAGGACAACATGAAAGGGACGATGAAGACATGACAGGAACGAGGAAGACATGAAACGGACAAGGAAGACATGAAACGGACGAGGAAGACATGAAACTGACGAGGAAGACATGAAACGGACGAGGAAGACATGAAACGGACAAGGAAGACACGAAACGGACGAGGAAGACATGAAACGGACGAGGAAGACATGAAACGGACGAGGAAGACATGAAACGGACGAGGAAGACATGAAACGGACGAGGAAGACATGAAACGGACGAGGAAGACATGAAACAGAAAAGGAAGACATGAAACGGACGAGGAAGACATGAAACGGAAGAGGAAGATATGAAACGGACAAGGAACACATGAAACGGACGAGGAAGACATGAAACGGACGAAGAAGACATGAAACGGACGAGGAAGACATGAAAGGGACGAGGAAGACATGAAAGGAACGAGGAAGACATGAAAGGAACGAGGAAGACATGGAAAAACGACGAAGACATGAAGAGAACAGGAAGACATGAAAGGAACGAGGAAGACATGAAAGGAACGAGGAAGACATGAAATGAACGAGGAAGACATGAAATGAACGAGGAAGACATGAAATGAACGAAGAAGACATGAAAGGGACGAAGATTACATGAAATGAACGAGGACGACATGAAATGAACGAGGAGGACATGAAATGAACGAGGAAAAGACATGAAATGAACGAAGAAGACATGAAACGGACGCGGAAGACATGAAAAGAACAGGAAGACATGAAAGGAACGAGGAAGACATGAAAGGAACGAGGAAGACATGAAAGGAACGAGGTAGACATGAAATGAATGAGGAAGACATGAAATGAACGAGGAAGACATGAAACGGAAGAGGAAGACATGAAAGGGACGAAGATAACATGAAATGAACGAGGACGGCATGAAATGAACGAAGAAGACATTAAATTAACGAGGAAGACATGAAAGGAATGAGGAAGACATGAAATGAACGAGGAAGACATGAAACGGACGAGGAAGGCATGAAACGGACGAGGAAGACATGAAATTAACGAGGAAGACAAGAAATGAACGAAGAAGATATGAAAGGGACGAGGAAGACATGAAATGAACGAGGAAGACATGAAAGGAACAGGAAGACATGAAAGGGACGAAGATAACATGAAATGGACAAGGACGACATGAAATGAACGAGGACGACATGAAATGAACGAGGAAAAGACATGAAATGAACGAGGAAGACATGAAACGGACGCGGAAGACACGAAAGGAACAGGAAGACATGAAAGGAACAGGAAGACATGAAAGGAACGAGGAAGACATGAAAGGAACGAGGTAGACATGAAATGAATGAGGAAGACATGAAATGAACGAGGAAGACATGAAACGGAAGAGGAAGACATGAAAGGGACGAAGATAACATGAAATGAACGAGGAAGACATGAAATGAACGAGGAAGACATGAAATGAACGAGGAAGACATGAAATGAACGAGGAAGACATGAAATGAACGAGGAAGACATGAAACGGACGATGAAGGCATGAAACGGACGAGGAAGACATGAAATGAACGAAGAAGACATGAAAGGGACGAGGAAGACATGAAATGAACAAGGAAGACATGATATGAATGAGGAAGACATGAAATGAACGAGGAAGACATGAAATGAACGAGGAAGACATGAAATGAACGAGAAATACATGAAACAGAAGATGAATACATGAAAGGAACGAGGAAATCATAAAATGAACGAGGAAGACATGAAATGGACGAGGAAGACATGAAATGAACAAAGAAGACATGAAACGAACGAGGAAGACATGAAACGAACGAGGAAGACATGAAATGAACGAGGAAGACATGAAATGAACGAGGAAGACATGAAATGAACGAGGAAGACATGAAATGAACAAGGAAGACATGAAAGATACGAGGAAGACATGAAATAAACAAGGAAGACATGAAATGAACGAGGAAGACATGAAATGCACGAGGAAGACATGAAATGCATGAGGAAGACATGCAATGAACGAGGAAGACATGAAATGAACGAGGAAGACATGAAATGAACGAGGAAGACATGAAATGAACGAGGAAGACATGAAACGAACGAGGAAGACATGAAAGAGACGAGGAAGACATGTAAAGAATTTGAGCTGGCGGCACGGAACAGCAGAACTTGTCATACGTTTGATGAAGGTTTATGATATTGGGGAGTTGAATAGTAATTAAGATTATGATATTCTATCAGAACTTAAAAATGTTATAAGACAGAAAGAGAACGGATGCAAAGAGAGCAAATTTACACTTTGTTCATATCAAAAGTCAGAACTGCTGAATCCACATTTTTAACGCCACATGTTCCATCGCAGAAAAAGCCTGCTACCGCCGAAGCCGTGGTTAAGGAAATAAAATCCGTCTTCAGTTTACTCGTTTCTGCTGCCTCTTCACTTCCATCGATCGTCTTCACTCAATTGATCGCCGAATTCCTGTCCACCTCGTCGCTTTACTCCTTCTTTGCCAACGAGCGATCTTGTGGTGATGCGTGTTTTTTTATAATAATTTATGTTTTATTAAATGATACTGTATGGTTTATTTCGTGACAAAGATCGCGGTGTTCACAATTATCACCAACATTCTGTTGTACTTCACTCTAGCCTGCAGCCCAGACCAGCGTTTCTCAACCTTCTTACCCGGCAGAACCCTTGAAATAATTTTTTAAGTCTTATGGAACCCCTGCATAAAAATTATTATATCTTTAGCTCAAGGTAATTTTAATTAATGTTATTTACAACATGAAAATTTATTGACAACGTTGAATAGTAAAGCTACTAAACCATAGGCCCAAGCAATATGAATAAAAACACAGCCTAAGACAGTTTTATACAAAACTTTGAAGGAAAAAAACGTGTTTTTTCAATCACGATCTCTCGCGGAACCCCTAGCGACCTCTCGTGGAACACCGGTTGAGAAACGCTATCACAGATCGTAACCCATTCCGACAAAAAGAATGCATTGGTTTGTTATTCCCATAATTATTTTACATCAATATGATTATGTGAGCAAACTTTTCTAAAGTAAAATAATGTTTCAATGGTATTTTATGTTTCGGGTAATGTTTGGTAAACTAGTGTTTAGTGCGTAACGGATTCGAATGTCCTCGGCAAACATCAATGGGAAGTCGATTTGTTAGATAAGCTTCAAAAAAAAAAAAAAAGTTAAAGAACGAATCAGATTCCGATAGGTGAGAAATAATGTATATACCTCAGGGGTGGATCTGATTAAAACCGTTTCACATATTTTACAGCACGAGCACTAAAGAGCACCATCTCATGAAGCTTTCGGAACTGGTGGGGGAAAAGAGAAAGAAATAAATAGCCTTACGTTTAAGCAGTTTTTAATTATAGTCAGACACATTATCTTGATTTACTAACGAGAAATTTTCAGTGCGTCCGCGATTCGACAATTTAGCGATAAATCACAGACGTGACTGTTCTGAACTGGAATGATTATTTCCTATTGTGGTCTACATGGCGCAGTCCTGCATGTCGATGTCTTTAATGTATGCTTGATGTGTTACTATTTTACACCAAGTTAAGTTTGATTCATTCTTTCTCTGGCTGATTACAGGCAAGTTCCGTTCTCTGAATTACTGGAATGGAGATATCTGCCCGGTTTCTACTTTCTAAGCTTGTAAAATTCGGATGCTAAATGCTGAACTGAAACGAAAAATACAATGGAACAAAACAGGATTTGGAAAGATTTTCTGATTATCGTTTTTTAATCAGCCCAAGAGTCTCTGGAGAGAACGAATAGACCTACTGCACCTGCAGGCCATTCGGACAAGGCAACTAATATGAGGTTGTGTATGAGGCTCGCAACCTCATCATGTAAACAAATGCCGCATAACTACTGCTGCACGAGCGTGTGAATGTACGGTGCTGGTTTCCAGGTAGGAGAACCAGCTGCGGTAATGTCCCCATGCTCCGTATGGAACGCAAAGTAAAATGATGACATGGATCACATCACAAATGCCTGTGGGTGAGACATCCTAAGGCACCCAGTTTGTCTATATAAAGACCCACTAACGATCATTATAACACCGCAAGAGTTCAATGACACGTCCCTGTGTCAACAAGAAATGGCCCGGTGTTAACTAGAAATGTCCCGGTGTCAACAAGAAATGTCCCGGTGTCAACAAGAAATGTCCCGGTGTCACAAAGAAATGTCCCTGTGTCACCAAGAAAAGATGGCTGTATACCGCTCCACCTATGTCCCAGTCTTGACATATGGATGCGAGTCGTGGGCAATGACTACAACCCACAAAAGCCAGATCCAAACCTCAGAAATGAGGTATCTGAGTAAAGTGGTTGAAGTAACAAGAAGAGACATGGTCCGCAACCAGACGATCCGTCAAGGCCTAAAATCCCATCCGCTGCAGACCCAAATAGAACAGTCCCAACTAAGATGGTTTGGCCATGTCTGCAGAATGGGAGAAGATCGGCTACCACGACAAGCATGGGAAACAAAGAGCCAGGGATCCAGACCTCCAGGATGACCCAGAGTCCGCTGGGAGGACAACATCAGACAATCTTTGAAGGACCGAGGACTAGAATGGAACCAGGCCAGGAAGAAGACAGCTGATAGAATGGTCTGGCGCTCTCTCTTCCAAACCTCTACACCTCACGGTAGAAGGGGAACGACTAAGTAAGTAAGTAAGTCACCAAGAAATGTATTCAAGGGAATCCCTTCCACAATCACCATCATTGTTACTACAGTCATACCACCAAATCCGAGGAGATATAAAAGTAACTAAAGCTACTATTTGTGAACACAAATGTTAAGGTTGAGGTGTACTAATGTACAGAAAAGGCAAAAGCATATATGCGGGTAACCACAGACAATAGGCACCCCCTACATGAGAATGTAGTTGACATCAAAGGAGCAAGAATCAAGAGGGTGATGTCATGGATGGCACAGGCAGAGGCTACGACTGGTCAGGTGACCAGGGTTGAAAATGTATCCAAAGGGGAAGAATGAAGTAAGTCAGGGGAGAACTGGATAAACTACCAGCAGGTCATCATTAGCCTTGAATGAGAGTGATGATCTTGGGGCAATGGAAAAGCAGAGCTGGAGATTAATCAGCTGATAAGTGATCGTGCTGGGGATGATGACACCATTGTGTACACTGATGGGTCTGTAGTACGTGGTGAGAAATCAGGATGGGACTTCTCTGCGAGAATAAAGGACAGGGTCGTCGCTGAACAGAGTGGAGCCTACATGACAACAACCTCCAGCATGAGAATGGAGGTAGAGGCAGTTACTGCAGCACTGAGGTGGCTGTCTGAAACTCCATCAACCAGGGCAGTTATATTGTCAGACTCTCAAGCCATGATTCGGAAAGTTCAGAACGGCTGGCTGCGGCAGGAATGGAAAACATCAATAGAATCCTGAAGTCTTGAACTGGTGTGGATCCACTGTCCTGGTCATACAGGGGTAAGTGGCAATGACAGAGCTGACAGACTGGCCTCGAGACCACCCATAGTGGGGACACTGGACATGGATAAGGGAGAGATACTAAGGGCTTTTAATGATCGCCTGCTGGATAATGACACTGCAATGGATGAATCAACAAGGCTGAGGCTGTTGGAGTTTAGCATCACACGTGGGACTAGCAGAAATGGACGTGAGAGAGGATGCATCCGTCGTATGTACAACCAGCGTTCTACAGGTACATTTAGCATTCATTCTCTTCGACATTTGCTGAGGGAGACTGAGCACCTATGGGTTTGCCCGGAGTGCAGTGAGGTCGATTCTGATTATCAATAACAATAACGGAAAAGAAACATGGATAGTTATAAAGTTAGCATCATACAGAATACATGTACAGCAATCCCCTGCTTAGCGCTGTTAATTCGTTCTTGAAAACCGAGCGCTAACCGAAAAAGTCCCAAGCGAAAAGTGTTTTCCCATCAGAACTAATAGAAATCAAATAAATTCGTTCCCAAGGCCCACAAAGCAGCTGTTTCAAAGGTAACGTAAAAAGTGATTTAAAAAAAAAACAAGTGAACATTTATTAACTACATACAATTATCAGATACACTGAACACAAACGAAATATTATGTATGTACTGAACTTAAAAGAATATAACAGGACTTTAATCGCTGCTACTTTCGTCGCTTGTAGCTATAGTTGTCACGGTAGAGCTGTCTTCATCCTCAGACGACTGGTTAGTAGAAGGTATTGTAGGTGTTGAGTGAGTGCCGAACATGTTTTTCTGGCTACAGATGTAGAAGGTATGGCTGTTTGGTCAAAGAGGGCACAAGATTGTGACGAGTCAATCCTCGATCGTTACATTTTCCTGTGCCATTCTTTAATTTTTTTCTGTGTCCTTCCTTTTCCTGTTTCTCACCCGGTCCTTGACGTTTTCGCTTTCATAGTTCAAGTTTTTCTTATCACATCTTGTTCTAATTTGTTATTCCCTTAATTTTACATGATCGCTCGACCTATTTTTGAAACAAAATTTTACTTCTGTTTGCGCAGAGTAAACTTGCCACATTGACTTTTCGCTTATCGTCAGCTCCAGACGGAGTAAGATTCTACACTGAGTGACATTCCTTTTGTTAACATATTCTTTTTGTCTGGGAAGATATACAACCCATGTTTTTCCCAGGCTCCAATATGAATGAACAGACGGTATTGGGAGATAAGTTGTCAGTTCGCACATGACGTGTAGGAAGATTTCGTTCTGATTAAAGATTAAGACACGGACAGTAAGATAACGAATGTGATTTTGAAGCACGGAAAGCTATGTAAGCGTTTCCGCCTAGACCTTATTGTGATAAATAATTACAAGAAAGTGACATCTTGAAAGATGTTATCAATGACAGATCTATGAAGTAGTGAATCTGTAAATATGACAGGCGAAAAGGAAGAAGAAACTCCATATATGGTCGTGAAAGACAGGAAAATGAATTTGTAAATGATATGTACAGAAAATATCTGTAGAACATTCTGCATGACATACGAGATGATAGTAGTGGAGTGATAAAAGACCCCTACCGATATCAGACATTAATTCGTGGTTTGTTTGGCATGAAAATACTAAAATAAACCACTTCTGGTTGGAAGCTTTTCCCAACGAAACCACATGAGCGAAAATGACCCAACAACAAATCATCAACACCTGGCTAGTTAAGTATAACTGTCAGGTCCAGCAAAAGAACTTTTTTTTAAACGAAAGCAACTTTAAATTCACTACCAGTGATGAAAACACCTGTGCTTCATTAAAAATCCTATTTGAACTTTGTTAACTATAATTGATTATTAAATATGTTATCTGGAAATACAAATTGATAGTTGATTTAGTCATTACTGAGTGAATTGCACCCGTAGAACTCAGTTATTTTAAATACATAACCATCCAGAGCTATCAAATTAATATTTTACTGAATCATTTCAGCTGGAGCCTAAAAAAATACGAGCAAATTTCGTTTTCCTCACAGAAGGGGCGTGAAGAGAAAAAGTTCGTGACAGCTTAGATGACCTCAATTGTTATGCTTGATTTATTAAAATTCCTGTGAGGCTCCCTGATATACATGTATCATTCTTCTACTTATATGTCTGCCAAGAGTAATCTTGAGCGACAGTTGATACCTTTGAATACCCTCATCATTACACTCTAAGTTTGGCCATTGTTTGACCACTACTGAAGGGGGAGACAAATATGCGACAAAGATATTCAAGAGACTTTTTTTTTTAAAAGAGAGAGAATCGAGCTTGCTATGCCATCTTATTTTTCTCTTCGAGAAACACACTGTAACAATTAAGACTTTGTTCTACGTTATGGATTAACATAGAACTGCATTCCATTTTGGAGTCATACTTCATTACCCTAGAAATGACAATGCTTCTTGACCATCCCACCACCCTGAATGAACTTGATGAGCACGTGACAGTTATATTTCTACCTCCCATGGAGTTTAGCGCTCAGCGTAAGATCGAAGTTTTATGCGTATAACAGAAATGTGGCATAAAATACTCGTACAAACAGCGTTATATCGGAAAAAAAGCGCTAATCGAACAACGTAAGACTGGAGGATTGGTATATAAACATTTGTAGAAAGATATTTTAGAACAGGGGTTCTTAACCGTCTTTTCCTATGGTCCCCTTTGATTTTCCGCTGAAGGCTACGGATCCCTTTGATTGCCTAGTGGTGGATATGGACCCGAACTTAGAAAAAAAAATGTTCGTACACGAATGATTAAAAATTGTTCCGTACAAATTAACATATTTTATTACAAATAAAACCGTTAAGCTTACATACAGTCATATTGATATACAAAAACTATTTGTAAAAAAGAACATATTTCTTTAAATGCAAAAAACTGTGACAATTTTCTGAGTAAGATTTTCTGTAAAAATACAAATCTAATATATAGGTTATTTACATGGGCGCGCGAACCCCCCATCAGTAGAAAACTCGCCGATATTAATACGGAACCCGGAATTCTACAGGGCCACTCACAAGTCACAGAGGGATTCTGAAATAGAAATAATACCCCAGACGTGTGTTCGAGGCATCTGTGTTAAGTTGCCAAGACTATCCTACTGAGCAAGCAGTCTAAGATTTCTCAATTATTCAGTTTGTGGTACCAGTACGAGGCGACCCGACTATTTGTGGTACGACCCGGAGAGACCATTTGCTGTACTACTAGACTGCGGTTCGAAGCTTGCGATCGACATTTGAAGATTCTTGCCTTGACCTGGAGCGTTTACTTCCTGAACTGATCTGGAAACATGCCTCTCACCAAAGACACGAATCTACGGATAAGCAGCATCGGCACTTCAGTATTTTGGCAATTTTAACAGGCCAAAAAAAAAAAACCGAACGCTATTTTGCTAAATTCATCAAGTCTAAAGACATTTCGGTGAAGAAATCTAATTATTTTTCATAATCACCAGTCCTATTTATTTACATTTGTTTCAAAGTAATTGAACATTAAATTTGTATATGTTGATTTTGACAAATTCATAGTTCAATTAATCATTACAGAGAGAAAGGCATACGTATGATCCAGAACCTCTAGTAGATATATATATATATATATATATATATATATATATATATATATATATATATATATATATATATATATATATATATATATATATCGAGCTAATAAGTGGAGTTTCGCTGAATTAAATCAGCTGGGGGCTTGAACGAGCTAAAGCATAGAATATACATCTTCACAAAAGGCGGCGGATCAGATAAATTGTTAAGTGCTCAGACGCATTCAGCATTGTTCTTTATTCCTGAAATATCTTGTGAAAACTACCTCAAGGTAGAAGCATCATTATCCTTCTAAATAAAACTCTGTTCAAAAGTAATCTTGTGCGAAGGTAGACACCTTTGCAAAACCACATTAGATACTCTAGGTTTTGGCCACTGTTGGACCACTACTGCAGATCAAGGGGAGGCAACCCGCACAGTCCCAACTACGATGGTTTGCCCATGTCTGCAGAATGGGAGAAGATTAGCTACCGCGACAAGTATTGGAAACTAAGAGCCGGGGATCCAGACCTCTATGACGACCCAGAGACTAGACTGGAACCAGGCTAGGAGGAAGACAGCCGATAGGATAGTATGGCGCTCTCTCTCTCTCTCTCTCTGGCAAACCTCTTCACCCCAATGTAGAAGAAGACGTAAGTTTACAATAATAAGGTTTTATTTTTATTACGTTAACATTTAAACGCACAATAATACAGGAAAAATGTTAATAGCACAGTGTATTACATGATAAGTTGTACGAGTCGAAGTTCTGGATTACAGCGTTGAAAAGGAACATTTCATAAACTTGCTTAGTTGAAAAGGAGCCGGAAGGCAAAATAGAAACAGAAAACGTAAATCTGAGATCTAGTAAATAAATTTTATCAAAACAATGATACACAGAAACGTCCATACAGGACTTCCAGTAAGCTTAAGAGAATATCGCTGGGTTCTTTCACCACCAGCGCAACGATGGAACGCAAATATGACAGTCTGACAAATTGTGCATGGCATGCATTCGAAAATGAATACATAAAAGTGACTCTTACTTAGCTGCCTAGTACACTGTGTTTCATCTTCATTTTTATTATTATTTCTGTATATTTTAGTTATTCATTGACCTTAGTTTACATTGTTTCTCACATATAATGTTAATAAATAATCTTTTATGTATTTATTTTTTTAAAACGTGCAAATAATTACATTCATTTACAATGAAGGCTTTTATAATTTTACCCTCCTTGGCCAACCAACCACGCAAAGCTGAACTCGCGAAGTTAAGTCCGCGTAAGATGCGATCGAACTGTACTACTAAAACTACCACTGTGTAAGAATTGTGAGACATTCAACTTGCATGTTACAATCAAGATAAAAATCTACATAGTGACTACATTGCCCAACATTTGTGGCGGAATCGAGTTTAGGCGTATTTCCACTACGTCGCTCAGAATGTTAAATCATCATTTTACAAGTTGTTTGGTTATTTTAAATGTAAATATTGTATTTCATTGTCCTTTGTTCCAGTTTAGTTGCATTACTTATTTACGTTTATCCCACTTTTTGTTTGTTTGTTTTTGTTTTGACAATACATTTATTGATGCATCATAAATTTCATTAGATAAACTATAATAAAAGAAAACACCAGAAACAAAACAAACGGATACGGTCTTCTATCTTCAATCATCATATTCTCCATCGAACAATCTCCTCTATCAATCATCCATGTAAAAGAGCATTCTTATCTTTTCTCCAAAGTCAATCTCCACTGGAAGAGTCTTGCAAGTTCTGTTTGACCTATCGGAAAGATCTTATCACGTGACAACCTCTATGTTAACATGATTAAGATCATGTAAATAACTGTTGAACAATAAACATGTACAACTCCACATGATTAAAATATAACAAGCAAATTCTGGAGGCTACAAATGCAAAACCTAGCAATCGATTTGGTTATAGACTGTAAGCTACAGTGTTGCCGGGTGTTGAAAGTATAAATATACATAATTTGAGCTAATCAGGGTGTTTGTTTTGAAGCGACGGGTGCAGGTACTATCAGACAAAAGTAATGATGTCGTTGAGACGTTCCTACAAGGTTCGTTTACGTTAGTGACAACAATACAGGCAAGTTTCTGGACACAAAGCCGCGACTGACAGGCAGTTGTAATTTGTATTCATTATCATCATCATCTCAACCCATAACCCGTCATGGGTCGTAGGGGTGCCATGGTGGAAGCATCAGCAGACAGGGTCCTCCACTGCTCTCTATTCTCAGCAATGCGTACAAGTGTGGAGAAAACGTGTCCTGCCCATTCTTTGATGTTATCAGCCCAGGATTTTCTTTGCCTTCCTCTTCTCCGTTTACCTTTGACTGTTCCCTGGAGGATCGTTTTCGAAAGGGAGTCATGACGAGTTACATGCCCAAACCAGGCAAGCTTTCGACGTTTCACTATTGACAAAAGTGGTTCTTGGTGGCCTGCATAGGTGTTTATCTTCTCTCTAACATAGACATTTGTTTTGTGCTCTTTATAGCAAATGCGCAAAATTCTTCTATAACATTTATGCTCGAAAGCCTGAATCCTTCGCTCCGTATCTGCAGTGAGTGTCCAGCCCTCACACCCATACAAGAGAATAGATAATACAAGTGATTTGTATAATTTGATCTTCACAGGAAAACTGATGTTACTTTTCCAGATCACATTCAACCTTGTCATGGCAGCTGAGGCCATCTCAAGTCTTGTCTTGATTTCTTTATTTGATCTTCCATCACTACATATAGTGGACCCGAGATATTTAAAGGTGTTAACTTCTTCTAACGTTTGCCCATTTAACGTAATGATGGTCGGAACATGTTTCTTATGGCTATTCACCAATATCTTGCTTTTTTCTATATTAATTTCCATCCCATATGTTCTTGTTACTTTCTCCAGTCTAGAGGTAAGGTCTTGAAGTTCTGATTCTGTTCCAGCTATCAGATCAATATCATCAGCAAAACGTAGATTACACAGAGGTCGGCCTCCAATCGATATGGTTGATTTATAATCGCAGAGAGCCTCCTGCATAATATGTTCTAGATATATATTAAAGAGCACTGGTGACAGGATACATCCCTGGCGAACTCCTACAGTTGTTTTGAAAAATTCTCCAATGTCGTTGCTTGCAAAAACAGCACTGCTTGCGTCCTTGTATAGTGCTTCAATGATATCTATGATGTTGGTATCAAAATTGAATTTTCTCATTATTTGCCATAAGCCTTCATGCCAGACTCGATCAAAGGCTTTTGTGAAATCGATGAAGTTATGGTATAAATCATGTTGATGCTGGAGATGTTTTTCGATCAGTAATCTAATATTGAAGATTTGTTCTGAGGTACTTCTTTTTGGTCTAAAGCCAGCCTGTTCCTCTGACAAGATTTCTTCTGATTTCTGTTTTATTCTGTTCAAAAGTATCCTTAACATCACCTTACTTGGATGACTAATAAGGCTAATGGTTCTGTAGTTCTTGCACATTTTTAGATTTCCTTTCTTTGGAAGCGGTATTACTAATGACTGCGTCCATTCTTTTGGCCATTTTTTTGTACTCCATATCTTCTGGCAAATTGTTGTCATGATTTTTACTATATCTGGTCCTCCATATTTCAAGAGCTCTGCTGGTATATTATCCACACCCGGTGACTTCCCTCCTTTCATCGAACATAAAATGGCATAAAATTCGGAGTCCAGGCATCTTTGTTTTTCCGACTCTCTAAAAAAACGACCGACTCCACGACTCAGACTTCACAACCCTGGTAGGGACCATTCATTTGATAATGAGAGAAGAAGCAGGTGATCAGGAATGATAAAATTGGAGGGAAGTCACCGGGTGTGGATAATATACCAGCAGAGCTCTTGAAATATGGAGGACCAGATATAGTAAAAATCATGACAACAATTTGCCAGAAGATAGTATTGGCCAAAAAGAATGCATTTCCAAAGAAAGGAAATCTAAAAATGTGCAAGAACTACAGAACCATTAGCCTTATTAGTCATCCAAGTAAGGTGATGTTAAGGATACCCTTTCCTATGAAATTTCTGTTACATGGACACAATTTTAGACATTAAAAAACACACATGCGACATTTCTCCTAATTCACTTTTTTCACCCCTCCAATTTTATCACTTCTTCCCGTAGTATTGCTGCATTTCCGAGTTCTCTGTTTTCGCACTTAATGTTGTTTAATATGCCTAAGTCAGTGTCAAGTTTACAGTTATATAATTCTTTACAATATTCTGTCCACCTTCTCATTACAGCTGTTTTTTCATTGAGCAGAGCCCCATTGCTATCATCTATGACAGTTACCCTGGGCTGTTGGGGTTTTGATAGTCTTCTTAATGTGTCAAAAGCTGCCTTGCTGTTACCTTTTATTAGCCCCGTATTAATGGACTCACATTGATCAGCTACCCATTTTTCTTTGGCCTGTTTCATTTTCTTTCTAATATTTATAGTATTCATTATGGCACTCTAAAAAGAAATGTTGTCGCTGGGCTGATGGTAGTTTTGTGCGAGGACTTCAATATGCTACTGACTACTGCAACAGCAGCTCTTACTTGCTGACAAGTTCCAATGTTTTGGCCTCCCGCTACTTCTTTTCCTCTAGAAGCAGCGTATTCCAACACTTTTGCTATGACGGAACTTATTACACAAGTTCCCATAGCTCGCGGAACCCTTTCCTATGAAATTTCTGTTACATGGACACAATTTTAGACATTAAAAAACACACATGCGACATTTCTCCTAATTCACTTTTTTCACCCCTCCAATTTTATCATTCCTGATCACCTGCTTCTTCTCTCATTATCAAATGAATGGTCCCTACCAGGGTTGTGAAGTCTGAGTCGTGGAGTCGGTCGTTTTTTTAGAGAGTCGGAAAAACAAAGATGCCTGGACTCCGAATTTTATGCCATATTACTAGTAAAAAAAACTGCAGTCGGAGTAGGGAGTCGGACTTCTAACATTTCAGGAGTCGGGGTTTTTGGCCGACTCCACAACCTTGATCCCTACTCGTGCCGGCTGGTACTCTGTAAATGTAACGTACTATGCTGGCATTGAATCGATTCTATGATTTCCACCCATTTAAAAAAAATGTTCACCTATATAAAAACACGTTTCATTCCACGTACAACCGACAACAACCCCCCCCCCCCCCCCCACCCCTTTCCTTCTCCCCCCTCCCCTCCTTTTCTACATTTGCTACGTTTTGAAAGAAAAAAAATTCATAATGTGGCTCGATCCTTCGAAAGCTTTTTTTTTTTAAATTTAATTTTTTTTAGATGACTTAACATACATCAAGAGTGGCCATGCGAACAAATGGATTCACAATGCGCTTAGTGAGTTTCTGCAGTCGATTGTGATTTGACACCGATTAGAAAAATGGCTGTTTGTTTCCAGGAAACTAGAAGCACTGATAGGAATGCACATACAAGTAAATATATCCGCGGTCATTATGTCAGAACCGGACAGCCTGTAACAGGCATACAAGACTCGGGTTCTTTGTTCTTTCACAGATCGACTGTTACCAAGGGATGCATTATTTAATGCTAGTGGCGTTTGTTCTTGCGTTCAGTCAAGCATATTTATTATATATATATATATATATATATATATATATATATATATATATATATATATATATATATATATATATATATATATATATATATATATATATATATATTACTTACTTATTTCCTTAGTCGTTCCCCTTCTACCGTGAGGTGTAGAGGTTTGGAAGAGAGAGCGCCAGACTATTCTATCGGCTGTCTTCCTCCTGGCCTGGTTCCATTCTAGTCCTCGGTCCTTCAAAGACTGTCTAATGTTGTCCTCCCAGCGGACTCTGGGTCGTCCTCGGGGTCTGGATCCTTGGCTCTTTGTTTCCCATGCTTGTCGTGGTAGCCGATCTTCTCCCATTCTGCAGACATGGCCAAACCATCTTAGTTGGGACTGTTCTACTTGGGTCTGTAGGGGGTGGCATTTTAGGCCTTGACGTATCGTCTGGTTGCGTACCATGTCTCTTCTTGTTACTTCAACCACCTTCCTCAGATACCTCATTTCTGAGGTTTGGATCTGGCTTTTATGGGTTGTAGTCATTGCCCATGACTCGCATCCATATGTCAAGACTGGGACATAGGTGGAGCGGTATACAGCCATCTTCGTTTTCTTACCAACCTCTCTCTTGCTGAGGTATATATATACCTCTAAAAAGAGCCATGCCATTATAAGAGGAAATATTCGCTGAATTAACTCAGCTGGGGGCTTGAACGGGCTAAAAACCATTGCTTAAATCCTTCATAAAAGGCGAGGGACAGATATAAGTTAACAAATGTTCAGCGCTATGCAGCATTGTTCTTGACTTCTGAATTGTCTTGTGAATTCTACCGTAAGGTAGAAGCGTCATTAACCTTCTATCTACATCTCTGCCAAGAGTAATCTTGTGCAAAGGTAAACACCTTTGACGACCCAGTTTAGATACTCTTGAGTAGTGGTCACTGTTGGACCACTACTGCAACGCAGGGGAGGCAATCCGTGACATAAATGCAGCGGAACGTTAGGATCTTCTTCTTCCTTTACTCTCAGACATGTCAACATGCATGTGTTCAAAGAAAGCAGTGGTCAGCCTGAGGCTATTTCTATTTCCACAGAGCTTTTCCAGTAATGGTACTGGTGACGACCACATGTGCTTTATCTGTTCCTCATATACTGAACATCTTTGAAGCAGATGTTCAGCAATTTTATTGGTGCCACAGTTACACTCATCTGTCGTTCCAATCTTTAGCTTGTTGAATCGGTGGTATCCTATTCTGTTGTGGCCCGTGCGGAGTCTGAAAATTACCACTTGTTCTCTCTGCTAAGATGATTATATGCATCAATTTTTGTGTGGCCTGGATGCTCTGCTTCCAACTGAGTTTTCCACCGAAAGGATCAATATCTGGATTATCATCATTACCTTTCAGTTTCCTGTGGGACACGGGTCTTCAACAAACACACTCCAAGCCTATACGTCCTGTCATTTTCTGCTACGAAAAGCCGTGCTAAACAAGAAACATGAGACTTACAGAACGACCAAAATAACATGATGATGACTGGAACAGGGACATTCACAGAAAGATGATGATTCACGTAGAAAAACACTTACATGTTTGAATATAGATCTATCGTTTTTCTAAAGGTTTTTTTTTTTTAATTAACCCATGAGATTTTTAGTTTCGCCATGGCGCACTTTCTGGCTAATCTCTACACCTCAAGGTAGAAGAGGAACGACTAAGTAAGTAAGTAAGTAAATTTTAGTGCAAGTACTCGTAATTTTCGAGTCTTCTTTATTTTATATCTTTAATTATGTCTCCAACTTTATTTTCCGTGTATATTTGGGTCTCTCTACGTCTTTTTACGCCAGGGATCCCTGAACGCCTTGTAATACTTTCCATTGGTTTCCTCAGTGTGTACCGTATTCAATGCCAAGATTTCCCTCAGCTCTTATTCCATGGGTATTTATCTGGTTCTTTTTTTCAGTTCCTTTTTGGAAATCCTGTCATACCGTTCATTCTTTTGTTCAAGCATCCATTTGTGAAAGTATATCAAGTCTTGCTTTGTTTTTTCCTTCTCCACATTTCATTGTTATGCTATAGGACAGCCTGGATATTTCAGGGTGAAGGTTCATACTTGTTTAGTTGAACGTTTTTTTTTTCCTTTTTATCTCCATACATTTTCCTGTTTTGTGTGTGTGTGTGTTTTTTTTTTTTTTTTTTTTTTTTTTTTTTTTTGGTACGCCTGCTATTACTAGAGTCGAAATCTCCGGTTAATATGTCTAGCCTGAGACTGATTTTACGTGAATATCCCTTTTTCCTTGTACAATGACAGGTGTCCTCTCACCATTCAGGTAGATACTCGCCGATTTCGGAGGTACCCATTAGAGCTGGGTCGACTCAGAAGCCGTTCAGGTTATTCCAGTCCCTGGTCGACGACCCACCCTCAAATGTCTTCGCCAGGGCTCGAATTATTCCAGTCCCAATTCCCGGTCGACGACACTCTTTCAAATGTTCTCGCCAGGGCTCGAACCTGGATCACCCGATCGCCAGCGCAGTGTGGTAGCCATTACACCAGCGCGGCTCCCTCATTTTCCTGTGAAATGAAAGCTACTCTTGTTATTTATTTTTTTAAAATTATTGTTTTGGTTTCTCTGACCAATCCTCTAACTTTGATTTGTCTATGCTGCTGTCAAGATATTGTATGGGTTTATTTGTTTTCATAATCTTGGTTTTTTTTTCTCTCTATGTATTTTCATATCCAAATGCATTTCAAAGCTTGAAACATGCCCCCGCGTTAGCACTACTTGTGGACTAAATTATAGTTTTTAATTCGAAGTTCGAGTTAATGACAAAGCTTAAAATACGAAGTTCGCAGACCCGCCAATTCCAATAGTCTATCTTAATTCGAAGGGGTGTATCACCGTCAGTTTCAGTAATCAATTTGGGCGCACGAAGGAAACGAAACGCAAAGTTCAGTAGCATTCAATCTGACTGATTCCCATCGATGGATCTTCTTAATAAATAATTTCTGTAAAAATATTTCTTCTTCCTCGTTCGCCCTCAGACTTCCACATTAATGACTTTAATAAAGGTAGTAGTTAGCTCAAGGTTCATGGCATCTAACAGTTTTTCGTACAGTAGTAGGGTGTTGCCATATGCCACTACATTCACTGCTGTATGTTGGGCAGGACTGGAGCAGATGTTCGGCTATCATGGGGCTGGTGCCACAGGTGCAGAGATCTGTTGGACCAATCCTGTATTGGTGGTACAGATGGTACCTCAACCTATTGCGACCAGAACGTAAGCGGAAAATGATGACCTGGTCTCGCCTAGATATCTGGTGATAGGCATGTGACCTGGGTGTTCTCTGTCCCATTTGGACTTGAATATGGCTTTTATAGTTGTTTTAGCTATTTCATATGTTTTCTCTATACTGTTTTGTTGCGGCGCTCTTCCTCCTTTAGCAAGTTTATCTGCCTCTTCGTTGCCTGGAATGTTGGAATAGGCTTTGCACTCGAAGCATTAGGTCAGGTATTTATGTCAGCTTATCAGATCGTTCAATCCCTTAGCTAGTGACTCTTCATGGCTGTTATTACTGAGATGGCATCTGTAAAGATTACTCTTTTTTTTTGCATGTGCTTTGTACTAATTAAGAGTTTCCGATGCCGGTTTCATGGCTTCTGCTTCAACGTTGAATTTATTGCAGTTTTTGCAAGTGGCAATTGCCATAGAGTGAATTCTATTCTTTAATTTACTGAGGATGCCAGCTCCCCCATTCTCAATTGCATTTTTACTGAACCATCAGTAGATGCATGTGTCCAGAACTTTGCTGGAAATTGTTGGTCAATATACTTGGTTGCTTTACGCTTTCTTTGTGTTTCTGTCTGAATTACTTTACTTTCAATGTCTGGAAAATCAGATTTTAGCTCATGAAAGCATCCTCCATTCCACAGTGTGATAATTGGTAACTGGTGGTTTTTTTTTTTTTTTTTTTTTGCGATTGAGTTTGCTAGCATTGTATATTTGCTAATTTTCTCTTTTGCCTGAGCAACAAAGTTAGTTCGCTGAAGCCTACTTCTTCCTAGCCTATTTATTCTTTTGTACATGGGGCGTCCTTCGAGTTTCTTAAATTTTTCAACTTGTTTAAGATTCTGCTATCTCGTCTGTACGCCACTCACTGCAGCCATATAATGCTTTCCATATGGTTGATTTTCGCGGAGGTTAGGGTCCCTGTTATGACACGCGCTGCTTGATTTTGGAGGGGAAAAAAAACTCGTCTAGTAAGTAATCGATCTAACTCACCCACGTTTTTCGCGAAGGGAACAAAGTTATAGGGGACTCGCCGGATGTTTTTTTTTTAAAATCTGATTCGCAGTCTAGGGTTTCACAAAGATCTTATTTAGGTGATAGCTAGACCGTTTCTCTTGCAGATTGAGCTGTTGAAAGTACTTCTCCCTAGTTCGTTCCCGTAGTCCTGATGCACTGGTAAGTTAATCTCGTGCTACTGGTCCCAGTTCAATACAGTGGGCGTCAATTAATCTTGTGAATAGCTGCAACAGTGTGTGCATGAAACAGCTACATTATTCGTAAGTTATATTTCGCTGCTGATGTTCTGTTTCGAATAAAACAATTTGCTTAATTCGTTAAACATTCTAATTAGTCTAAACACTCCCTACCCCACCTCTTCTCTCCCAGCCCCCTCCCATTCGGAAACAAATCGAAAAATAATTTGACACGGATGATTTATCGCCTGGGAAAATCCAACCGTATTTGTAACAGTTTTCTTCTTCTCTCTTCTTTGTCTTCTCTTTTTGTTCTCTCTTCTTCTTTTTCTTCTCTCTTTTTCTTCTCTCTTTTTGTTCTCTTTTTTTTTGTTCTCTTTTTGTTCTCTCTTCTTCGTCTTCTTCTACCTCTCCGTCTTCTTCTTCTCTCTCATCTTCTTCTTCTATCTCTTCTTTTCTGTTCATTATTCACCTGTCTCCTCCATCCCCTCCTACTTCTCTCCATTCTTCTTCTTCTTATTATTATTTTATTATTATTCTGCGGTTCACCACTGACTAAAGACAGATATTTTTTTCTTTCGTCCTTGCGGACACTATTTCGTATTCTCAATGCCTCTGTTGGAATGCGCTTCATTCTTTTTTACTCGAAAAGTGCCCGTAGGAATATTTCATCTATGCTTCACTCCTCATGTGGCCTATTTCACTTCGTCCTTTCCTTCTCTTTCCTTGCTGTGAAGGAGAGATGACTGTTTCTGCTATCTCCCTCAACATGTTTGACTCACAGTACTCAAAGTTTCTTACTGGCATATTTATTGTTGATGGCATTGTATTTTTTATTCTCGTAATTTGAACGTCTCATGATATTCTGATCATTTCTCTAACTTACAAGAACTAGGGGACTCGTTTTATTTTCTCTATTCCGACTTATTTAACACACAAAAAAAGGATTATCACAATTCATATTAATGGCGCAGAAACCCCTCTCCCTGTGACGAAACGTCTGTAGTTTTTACGCGTCCTTTTGGCCCCTCTCTCACTCTTTCATCCACTCCGACAGTATCACTTCTTTTCTTCATTTTTCTCTCACTCATCGCTTATTATTTGGCATATTTTGCCATTCCATTATTTGTGCTCTGAAGCCGCTCCCAGACTGTTTACGTTCCGCCAGGTGATTCGCATGACCAGGTTTATTAGACCGGTCAGTGGTTTATACGCTTATCAATTCAATCAAGTAAACCCGCATTTTAAATACGAAGTCTGGAGTCCTAAGGAATCAGATCACCCGTCACAAGAGGAATACATATTATTTCCAGACCAAGTGATTCGCAGAACACCAGTCATAAGAGGAATCAAAATATTTCCCAGACCAATGATTCGCAGAACACCCGTCATAAGAGGAATTAAAAGTTTCCAGGCCAAGTGATTCGAAAGCATATAACCTAAATTCCTTGTGTCCTTCTACACTGTGCGAGGAAATTGTATAACCCATTTGGGGTAAGTTGTGAACATTTATTTTACATATGTGAATTTGACATGTTTTTCTTGCTTAGTGGTTATATATGAGGCTGGCAACCTCAACATATGAAAATAGTATATTCATAAACCACGACAGCAAGTGCTGGGTTTGTTTTATGCTAATTCGCTCAGAAACGCGAAAGCACCAGCGACCCCAGACTCCGACTAGAGCAGTGATGAATGATGATTACATTACATGTGCCTCAAGTATATCATATCATTTTGAGAGATATATGTAACTTGTTAATGTTAGTTCAGGCACAAATCATTGTTCGCGCTGTCCAGACACATTTTCAGTTTAATATCCAGAAGAGTACTGCTGATTTTTAATCATCTTCCTTGAGCTACGCTGTGTACTCAAGAATTTAATTCTTCTGAGAGATTAACATTGGTGGGTGGACAGCGAGACAATACGCCTGTTAAGCTTCCAACTCAGTGTACTTAGCAGAGGCATTTGTCCTTTCTATTTTTTCAAAAAAGTTCGTGGTTACAATCTATCAGTCGGTTTGAAGTACTTACGTTGTACGCCGCCAGTGTGAGAGAAGAGCATCAACATTGACCGCCTACATTGGACGAGTTATGTGGAGAAGTGCACTCATCACCAAATAGAAGTGACGGAAACCACGGCGACAGGACTCACCTAGAGTTAAGTTCTTGTAAAAAAAAAAAGGCACCAGCAAACGGACTTTTATGACTCCCCTATCAAGTCTCGATGAGGACTTTTGTCTAACATTCACCATCATTTCATCGTTATTGTAACTTGTTAAAACTAATTGACTATTAAATCGGTTACATGTTATTTTAAAACTAAACAATAATGGTTTATTCAGTTATTAGAAGTATGAAAGCAAACGTATGAGCAAGATTCTTAAATATATATCTATATACTGTATATATATATATATATATATATATATATATATATATATATATATATATATATATATATATATATATATATATATATATATATATATATATATATATACCTCCATAGAGCTAATTCTTATAAAAAGGGAATTTCGCTGTATTTACACCAGATGGGTGCTTGTACGGGCTAAAAACATTGCTTAATTCTTCATAAAAGGCGACGGACCGATGTAAGTTAACTATTGCTCAACCAATGCTGCATTGTTCTTGACTTCGGAAATATCTTATGAAACTCCCTTAGGATAGAAGCGACATTACCCTTCTATCTACAACTCTGCCATTTTAGATACTCTTGAGTTTCGGCCACTGGTGAACCACTACTGTATAGCAGGGGAGGCAATCCATGACACTCCCCACTTTGTCCCCCACTCGAAATGCGTTAATACGCTAATTATTGGAAAAAGATTGTGCGAAGAGAGATATGTCATCTGGTGACCAGATAAGCTCATTCTATTTAGCTGTTTAAGAAGTTTTTCTTTTCTTTTCAAACTCGGTATAGTATCAAGAAATACTAAAGCACTTGTTCTGTCAGCCTGTGTTTACAAAACACTAAGAAGGTATGGGCAGCGCTGGCGTAACTGGCAATTCTTGACATGGCTTCATCATGCTAGTAAGACCAGCCTTTCTCAAACTTTTTATCCTGGAGGAACCCTTGAAATAATTTTCACGTTGTAGTTAGAGTGATTGCCTCTCGCCGCAAGGTTACTGGGTTCTAGCCAGCTATAAAGAAGTATCTGACTGTGCTCTTGAGTTAGGGAGGACAAAGGAAGCAATGAAGGGTACTTGATCACCCCCATCTCATAAAACTGAGACCTGTATATTGAAAGTCTCTAACACTTAAACCCCCCCCCCCCCCCCCCCCCTACGGCAGTATCTGCTATGAGACTACCTTTACCTATTTTGTCTTCCGCACTCGAGTAGCGTTGGCTATGTATCGTCGTCACCATCAATACCTTTCACCTCCACGTAAGGAACAGGTCTTGAGCAAATTTTGCCAGGGCAGCGGCCTTATGGCCTACTCTTTACGATTTCCAACTGCCATGGGATTTCTCACAACCCAGGAGACCAGGGAGGAGTATGACATCATTAGGATCACTGGTTCTGAAAAACAATTTCAATAAATTATATTCCCTCTACTGGGAATCGAACCCAGTACCTTTTGAATTCGAGGGGGACGCCACTCCGACACACCTGTGTTCACTGAAAAGCTGCAAGTGTTCCTGGCGAAGGACGTGTGGCCGCATCGTCGAGAATTTTCTTTCTCCTTGTCCAAGTAATACATATTACCTACATTCGTTAACCCCGCCGTATGTTTTAGATTGTATCCTAGCCTTGTTTTATGAGTGATCAATGAACTTGTAATCTCCGGTACGAAACTCATGAATACGGAATGTTTGGGCGTCCTGCTTGCGGGACATCCTGTTCATCATTCAAATACGGGAATTATTACATAAAACAGCATTATGTTAACTAGCAGTCCAATAATTCTTGATGACGTAGTCGATTACATAAGGCATATTCAAACGATACTACCGGACATAAAAGGGTGTTAGTCGGTAACTTTATTTCCTAAGGCGTCGCTGGAATGAAAAAGATTGGGAACCGTTGATCTAACTCATGGACAATCTCATCTACAGACAATGCGATGTTGAAAGATCAAGGCAAACGTAATGTCAAACGTGGAAGAATTAGGACAGTAGACCAGGAGCGGGGCGCGGGAAAGGAAAAGAGAACGTAGGGACAGGAAAATGTGTCAATTGGATTAATAACGAATCTTGCTTCCAGTGAATGGAACTCTGGCATGATAACAAAAGTGATTAAATAGATAACTGTAAAAACGGGAAAATGACACGTGAGAAGCTCGCAGTAGATTTTTGTTTGTAAAGACAATAAACTGGAACAGTGAGTTTGAACAGAAAAGACAAGAAACAAAAAACAGAAAAATTAACACCTGCTTGTGTGTGATATTAAAGGCAGAGTGATATGCTAACACATACTCATAAAGACACAAAAAAAGATTTAAATTAACAAGTTAAACGAGATGTCTTGGAAATAGGCTGGCAAAACACAAGGACAATGTATACAAAACCAGGATACAAGAGACATTTGACAGGCGCAAGTACAAAACAGTTCCAGTATCCGCATTAGATGATGTAACCAGGCCAGTGTGTGATCCGCGCTTCTTATACTTGCACAAAATCCTTGAACGCTAAAGGGGTTAACTGTTGTTAAAAATAAATAAACTCCGTGCTGGTCCCAAGCCCGGATTAAAAAGGAGGAGGGCGACTGGAGGCCGTAAGGAGGCAGCCCCTCCACCATGCAAAGGCACAACAGGCCAATCACCTGTTTGTCTTAAACTATGATTACGAGCAATACAAGAGAGAAAACCGGACTGATTCTAAAGGCGACGAACTGGAACGGACTACGGACTACGACTTATGGAACATGGAACACAAGAAGTATAAATGGGAAGGAAGAGGAGCTGGTGGAAGAGATGAGGAAAGCAAAACTAGAAATCCTGGCTATAACGGAAACAAAGAAAAAAGGACAAGGAGTCATGGATCTCAATGGCAACACGCTGCTCTACAGTGGTGTACCCATATCCGAAAGAGCTAAAGGGGGTGTGGGTTGCATTGTGGCCCAAAATCAAAAAGATAGTATCAAGGGGTGGAACTTTGTCTCAGAGCGCATTATGGTTGTGAAACTAAAAGAAGGAGAAACCATAGTCAACCTGGTCATAGTGTATGGGCCAAATGAGGATGAGAGAGCAGAGGTCAAGGAGGAATTCTTCGAGCTGCTTCAAAGGACAGTGGATGACTGCCTAGATGAAGTTATCATGCTCGGAGATTTTAATGCCAGAGTTGGAAATGACCATGCTAGATGGGGTGGAGTTATCGGAAGATATGGAGAAGATACTCTAAATGACAATGGAAAGCGACTCCTTAGATTCTGCAGTGAGCAGAATCTGATCATTACAAACACAAAGTTCCCCCATAAGCGCATACATGCATACACTAGATGTGAACCAACAAAGAATGAGAAGTCAGTGATCGACTATGCCATTGTTCGGAGAAGCTCATTCAAATATGTCCGAGATGCAAGAGTCTGGAGGGGGCCAGAGATTGGAAGTGATCACTACCTTCTAACAATCAAACGAACAACTGAAAGAGTTGCTCAGCCTAGGAACTGCTCAACATCACGCAAGAAACGAAATAACCGAGCAGGAGAAATGAGCATTAGGACCTACAAGCTGAGAGAGCCAGAAATTAAGACCAGATATCAGGGGCTTATTGCTGCATTGGTGAGCAACACAGAAGAACAACCTGATGACTTGGAAACCCTCTGGATTAAATTCAAGGATATCATAAAGACAGCTGCTGCAGAAGCATGTGGAGAAGTCCGACTTGGGAACCAGAGAAAGAGGACACCTTGGTGGACAGAGGAAGTCAAAGAGAAAATAAGAGAGAAGAAAATGGCATGGAAACAATACTTAGGAGCTAAAAACACAACAGGACAAATGGAAAAATATAGAGAATATGTGACACTCAGAACAGAAGTAAAGAACAAAGTGCTAGCAGCAAAACAGAAGTCCTGGGAAGAATTTGGAGAAAAGCTAGAAAAAGATGCACAAGAAAACCAGAAATTGTTCTATAAGACCCTAAAGAACATGAGGAAGGAAAAACAATGCCTCTCAAATTTATAAAGGACAAGCAAGGCAAATTGCTTACTGCCCCGAAGGAAGTAATGGAAAGATGGAAAGAATATTTCTCAGAACTCCTTGATGGTGAGCAAGGTAAAACATCAGAAATGATAACCACTAGCACAGAAGAGGAAACCAATGGTGATGAAGATGACATAAAGATGGAAGAACTGAAGGCAGCACTGGAGAAAATCAAGATGGGCAAAGCAGCAGGGCATGATGGTATAACACCAGAAATGGTTAAGTACATGGGAGCATCAGGCGACCTGTTACTCTTAAGGGTCCTACAGGCAGCATGGTGCAACAAGACCATACCAAAGGATTGGGAGATCGCCATCATAACACCAATTTTCAAAAAAGGTGACAATCGACAGTGTGGAAACCATAGAGGCATATCCCTTCTCAGTGTCCCTGGAAAAATCTACTCTAGAATCCTAGAGCAGAGACTCCGACGCCTAGCTGAGCCACAATTGGATGAGGTCCAGTGCGGATTCCGAGCAAACCGAAGTACTCAAGACCTAATCTTCACACTCAGACAGCTGAGTGAAAAGGCCCTTGAGTATAAGAGTGAGATCCATCTTTGTTTCATAGATCTGGAAAAGGCGTTTGACAGGGTCCCTTGGAGCAAACTTTGGGACTGCTTGGCAAGGAAGAATATTCCAGCACCTCTGATTCATGCTATACAGAGCTTCTACAAGTCTTGCAGAAATTATGTGAGGACAGCAAACCATAAGTCAGAAGAGTTCAGGACCGCCACTGGTGTAAGACAAGGTGATATCCTATCACCTTACCTCTTCATACTCCTTATGGACGATGTCATCAAGGCATGTAAGGAGAGAACAAGAAAGTATTCAGTGGGGTCCTGGAAGATGAGACAGGTCTATATTTCAGAGCTGGCATTTGCTGATGATGTTGCCCTGATTGCTAAATCAGAGGCACATCTCCAATCCAACCTGCAAGTCTGGAAGGAAGAGCTGGAGAAGAGAGGGATGGTCATAAGCAGCTCTAAAACAAAATCCATGGTGATATCACGAGAAGAAAGAAGACATCAGATTAAGCTGGGAGAACAGGTCCTGGAGCAGGTCGACCACTTTAAATACCTCGGAGCTATTATAGACCGAAAGGGAGGCATCAAAGAAGAGTTGGCCACTCGAAAAGCAGCAGCTGGGAGACTTTTTCAGGCCATAAATCGAGGATTCCTCAGCAAGAGAGAGGTTGGTAAGAAAACAAAGATGGCTGTATACCGCTCCACCTATGTCCCAGTCTTAACATATGGATGCGAGTCATGGGCAATGACTACAACCCATAAAAGCCAGATCCAAACCTCAGAAATGAGATATCTGAGGAAGGTGGTTGAAGTAACAAGAAGAGACATGGTACGCAACCAGACGATACGTCAAGGCCTTAAATCCTACCCCCTGCAGACCCAAGTAGAACAGTCCCAATTAAGATGGTTTGGCCATGTCTGCAGAATGGGAGAAGATCGGATACCACGACAAGCATGGGAAACAAAGAGCCAAGGATCCAGACCCCGAGGACGACCCAGAGTCCGCTGGGAGGACAACATTAGACAATCTTTGAAGGATCGAGGACTAGAATGGAACCAGGCCAGGAGGAAGACAGCCGATAGGATAGTCTGGCGCTCTCTCTTCCAAACCTCTACACCTCACGGTAGAAGGGGAACGACTAAGTAAGTAAGTAGTAAGTTAAAAAACTAGCAATAAAAACGGCTTAACCCAGGATACACAACGTTGCATCCAAACCCAAAAGCACCCATGAATCTCTCCAAAACGCTTACAGACAACGGAGTCTACAATAATTAAGGAAGCACATACATACGAAGAACCTACATAACGAAAGGAGAAACACAGTAAGAAGCATTTATGAAAACCCAGACCAAGAAAATCTAATCCCGCAGAGTCTCGCTGAAGTGGAAACGTAATCAAATCCCATGAAATGCACGTGCTGTTCAGGCGCATGCTCATGGTAGCAGAATACAGAAGATACGTCGAGGCACTCATGCGCTATAAGATCCTCATTAAAAATAAAAATAAATCTCATACAAACATGGTAAGCCAGGTCTTCTAAAACAGCAATCTATAACACGAAATACGCTGCTCTTTCTTAGAATCTTCTTCTACAAGTACCACGACTGGTGACGTAGGCGATCAAGTCTCTCCACAACTTTCTGTCTCTAGTACCTTTTTAAAATTTTGTTGCTTACTTATGTCCATGTCATGATGTTAGATTGTACAGCATTTTCTCTTTTTATTGTTATCTTTTCCTTCAATCGTTCCTGTTGTCACGATATATTTCAGCTTTCTTCTTCTCACAACATGCTCGAAGAAAGAGGATTGCTTCCCTCTAACGTTGAGTAAAAGCTTCATTTGCAAACTAGCCTTTTTCAGGACATAAATACTCTTTTTTTAGCTGCCCATGGTATGTTCAACATTCTTCTCACAACCACATCTCTGTGGCCTATAGTGCTTTTGGTACTTGTTTGCTAATTGTCCACGACTCACTTCCGTATGTCAGGATTAGTTCCACATAATACGAAAAATTATCCTTTTTATTGAACAAAAAGCAAAGCACAAAGGCAACAACTAGTTGATATATACTGCTCGCGCGTCCGATCCGGTTGTCGTATTGTCTCTCACGACAAAGTTATAGGGTTGGAGGTTTGAAACCCGGTTACCTTCCAGCTGTAAAAATGGGAACTGGAATCTACTCTTGAATTAGAGAAGGCATTGACAGCGAGTAAAGGAACTGGGCAGGGAGGATAGTGTGATTCGCTTGCATAGCTAGGCGGAGTTGTCGCACGGAAGGTCCTGGGTTCGAGTCCTGGGTAAGTCACTCACGTCTGTTGTTTTTCTGTTGTCTAGTGTTCTACTTCTTTATTTCTTACGAGTGCCTGAAAACACGTGACCTTTATGTTTGTCTCATATTTATTTACAGGAACTGGTCACTCCACTTCAAGGAGCCGCGCTAGCGTAGTGGTTACAACACCGCTCTGGCGACCGGGTGATCCAGGATCAAACCCGGGTGACGGCATTTGAGGATTTTTCGTCGACCGGGATTTGGACTGGATTAACTCGAGACCTGGCGAGTACATCTGAAGGAGTGTCGTCGACCAGGGACTGGCGGCTCCTGAGCCGACCCAGCTGTAATGGCTACCTCCAAAATCGGCGAGTATCTGCATGAATGGCGAGGGACACCTGTCTCTGTACAAGAAAAAAGGGATACTCACGTAAAATCAATGTCAGGTTAGACATTAATAATAACCTGAGATTTCGCCTCGAGTATTAGCCGGCGTACGAAAAAAAAAAAAAAAAACTCCACTTCAAAAAGCTGGGTCTAGTTTAGAGAAGTCATTGACAGTAAGTAAGGGAAATGGTCACTCCATTTTAAAAAGCTGGATCTAGTATAGAGAAGGCACTGACAGCGAGTAAGGGAAATGGTCACTCCATTTTAAAAAGTTGGATCTAGTATAGAGAAGGCATTGACAGCGAGTAAGGGAAATGGTCACTCCATTTTAAAAAGTTGGATCTAATATAGAGAAGGCATTGACAGCGAGTAAGGGAAATGGTCACTCCATTTTAAAAAGCTGGATCTAGTATACAGAAGGCATTGACAGCGAGTAAGGGAAATGGTCACTCCATTTTAAAAAGTTGGATCTGGTATAGAGAAGGCATTGACAGCGAGTAAGGGAAATGGTCACTCCATTTTAAAAAGTTGGATCTAGTACAGAGAAGGCATTGACAGCGAGTAAGGGAAATGGTCACTCCATTTTAAAAAGCTGGATCTAGTATAGAGAAGGCATTGACAGCGAGTAAGGGAAATGGTCACTCCATTTTAAAAAGTTGGATCTGGTATAGAGAAGGCATTGACAGCGAGTAAGGGAAATGGTCACTCCATTTTAAAAAGTTGGATCTGGTATAGAGAAGGCATTGACAGCGAGTAAGGGAAATGGTCACTCCATTTTAAAAAGTTGGATCTGGTATAGAGAAGGCATTGACAGCGAGTAAGGGAAATGGTCACTCCATTTTAAAAAGTTGGATCTGGTATAGAGAAGGCATTGACAGCGAGTAAGGGAAATGGTCACTCCATTTTAAAAAGTTGGATCTAGTACAGAGAAGGCATTGACAGCGAGTAAGGGAAATGGTCACTCCATTTTAAAAAGTTGGATCTAGTACAGAGAAGGCATTGACAGCGAGTAAGGGGAATGGTCACTCCATTTTAAAAAGTTGGATCTGGTACAGAGAAGGCATTGACAGCGAGTAAGGGAAATGGTCACTCCATTTTAAAAAGTTGGATCTAGTACAGAGAAGGCATTGACAGCGAGTAAGGGAAATGGTCACTGCATTTTAAAAAGTTGGATCTGGTATAGAGAAGGCATTAACAGCGAGTAAGGGAAATGGTCACTCCATTTTAAAAAGTTGGATCTGGTATAGAGAAGGCATTGACAGCGAGTAAGGGAAATGGTCACTCCATTTTAAAAAGTTGGATCTAGTACAGAGAAGGCATTGACAGCGAGTAAGGGAAATGGTCACTCCATTTTAAAAAGTTGGATCTAGTACAGAGAAGGCATTGACAGCGAGTAAGGGAAATGGTCACTCCATTTTAAAAAGTTGGATCTGGTATAGAGAAGGCATTGACAGCGAGTAAGAGAAATGGTCACTCCATTTTAAAAAGTTGGATCTAGTACAGAGAAGGCATTGACAGCGAGTAAGGGAAATGGTCACTCCATTTTAAAAAGTTGGATCTGGTATAGAGAAGGCATTGACAGCGAGTAAGGGAAATGGTCACTCCATTTTAAAAATGTGGATCTGGTATAGAGAAGGAATTGACAGCGAGTAAGGGAAATGGTCACTCCATTTTAAAAAGTTGGATCTAGTACAGAGAAGGCATTGACAGCGAGTAAGGAAAATGGTCACTCTACTTCTAGTATAGTCAAGTCTAAAACACTTCACTTCCCTATTGCCAGATCTACAGTGGGGAAAACTGCACCTTTACGTACTTCTAGCAAAATATCACATGATAAACATCACCTTCGTACCCACAATGCGTTAACACAGCCAAATGGAAAGATTAACTAACCACAGGGGCGGAACGTGATCATCTAAGAAATGTGTTGTCCGTGAAAGGAGAACATTCTGTACTGTTGAGAATATGAGGTATAAAATCGAAATAATACTGTAAGAGAGAGATCCAAAGGTTGTTATAGCCGGTAGTAGTAGTGGGGATAAGCTCCCACCGATCGCACGAAGTGGCGATGCTCCCTACGGCGTCACGTCAGATTAGGCAAAAAGAAGCTCTCACAACATGCAGAAGAGAAAATAACACGCAGAAAGGAACATCAGGCAAAAAAAAAAAAAAACAAACAACTGAGGCCTATCATTCCCATAGTTATGACTGAAGGTGGCCACTACTTCTATAAGATAGCATATTGAAATATATAGGATGATTGAAAAGTCACGTCCCATTACTAAATTTATATATCATCATTTGTATCTGTTGGATATAAGCGTACCATCGGCAAAGTCAAAACATGGAGGAATAATTGCTATTTGACAAATAAGTATTTTTTTTTTTTACTTCCAGAAACAAAATACAATTTAAAACGACCAAAACACTGACGTTACAAGAGATAGCAAAAATGGCTGCCTGCTGTTAAATAATGTAATGAATAGACCGCGGTGCGCAATGGTTAGTGCACTGGCTTCCTAGCTCGGTGGTCCATGGTTCGATCCCCAGTTGAGGTGGGATTTTATTTAGCCCGCAAACGGATCCGGGGCAGACCCAGCCTCATGAATTGGGTACCAGAGCAACTCTGGGAAGGTTAAGGCGGCCGGTGTGATGATGACCACATCACTCCTAGTGTGCCGATGATCAAGAAAATATGGGCCTAACACCATATTCACAATATGCCTCAATGGACGTGTATCGGGATCCCTCCCTTATATATATATATATATATATATATATATATATATATATATATATATATATATATATATATATATATATATATATATATATATATATATATATATATATATATATATATATTACTTGCATAGTAAATTACGTGGAAAGGAGTAAATAAATAATTTAAAAATACGAGGTGACGTTTGAACCACCCTGTATAATATAAAAGCAACAGCAACCTGAAATGGTTTGGACGTGAGGTCCAAATAGAAAACAGCTCAACCACGAGCTTGCTATATCTGCTACATTACAGTAAAGCAATCTAAAAGAGAGTCGAGAACGAGATATGGAATGAAGAGGAGATCACTGTAATATCTGATATTTCCCTTCCACAGACTAACCAAACAGTAAGTGTTATGAAATAACGAGATTCTAAATAAGTTTACATAGAAAGGCGATTTTAATTTCACGAACCGTCAAAATATAAGCGACAGAGCTTTTTTTCTTAGTTAAAAAGAGCATGCATCAATAAGACAGTGAGAAAGAAAGAAAGAAAGAAAGGAATGGAAGCAAGAAAAGAACAGAACAGAAAAGGATAGAAAGAAAAAGTCTAGCAAAACTAAACAATACAGGACTAGGCAGAAGTGAGTTCAAAACTGTACACAAGAAGCATACAGCGGCAGGTATAAATCAGCAATTAGTAATAAAGGTCAAACAATCAAAAGTCATCAGCTTTCCGCTGACAATCGATTGGTTAGTGAGGAAAGATCAAAAGTCAGCCGACCTAATCACTCCGCTCGATACAACCTATAAAAAAATTTTGCTCGGAAACCCCAGCGGATGACACGCAACGAGAAACGAACCAGAATAAACAATGAGATGGGTTGTCACAACAAAATAGTCACCTAGTTCAAACGCCTCCAGGCTATAATCAATGAGTAGGAACACCTTGCAGTGATAATGAGCAGGGGCAGCATAAGCAACTGTTATATCAGCTGCATTAAAATCAGTTTGAAAGACTCATCCTCATAAAGCCAGTCTGAAAGTACCACCCTCATAAATCCAGTCTAAAAGTACCACCCGCATAAAGCAAGTCTGAAAGTACCACCCTCATAAAGACAGTCTGAAAGTACTACACTCGTAAAAACAGTCTGAAAGTACCACACTCAAAACACCAGTCTGAAAGTACCACCCTCATAAAACCAGTCTGAAAGTACCACCCTCATAAAACCAGTCTGAAAAAACCACCATCGTGTGACGCTGGGTTCAAAGATGTGGCCCTAGGATGGAGTTACTATCCCTCCTAATTTTTTTCTTGATTTTAGACATGCCTTTTTTTTTTTTTTTTTTAAGTTTCTTTCGCTGCTAGCATGTCACTTTGATCTGACAAGTTAACTCCCCTGTATCTCCCGCGTACGAGGCCAGCAGAGATGAAAGGTCTTTAACACTGGTAAGAGTGTCTTTGTGCCGTGTCCACTACGCTCCTCGAAGTGCGGCAAAAACATCCCTGTGTTTTTTATTCCATGGAAATTCTGGGACCCTCGCAGCGTAAGAGCAGTCGCTCCGTTACGCAAATTCTTCTTGTAGTGCCTCGCCAGGAGAATCCTCCGGGGAAAGTTACGATTTGTTTTTCTGCGTTTTCTGTCCAGGTGTTGAACACCTGCTGCCCGAGTTGCACTATACACTGTATATTTGGTTCTCTTCTGTCTCTAAATGCTTTCAGTCCATGTCGTGAGAAGGTAGAGATCTCTGTGCATTTTGCCAGCTACTTTAGTGTAGGAAATTCTTCACAATCTCGGTAAGACTCCTTAAGTAAATTGGTAGTTGTTAATTTGTTTCTTGAGATTTATACTTAGTCATATTAAGTTCATTATAGTGGGTTATTGCATTTTTTTAAGGCGCGGCCATTACCCAACAAGCACTAAGAAGCTATAGTTAGTTTTTTTGGTAATTGTGTGTGTATGCCACGTACGGGTTGTCTTTTATAAAGCTAAATGGTTGTGTAACTTTAGATGCTTCATTAACGTCTTTCTATAGAACCTTCTTATTCATGAAGTGTACATATATCTAACTTGTTTCACTATTACAATAATTTTTAACACAGAGTGTAGCCATAAGCGATTGCTTTTTTTTCTGGCCTCCGTGGCGGATCGTTGTAATTTTTTTTCACAACGTGTAACTTTAATTTATTTGATTACTTATTTACTATATGGATATTTGTAATTCATTTAGCTGTTTACCAAGAGTAGCCTTATACTGTTGTCATATGGAGTGCATGGCAGTATTAAGCGTACCGCAGCCCAGCGAGATAACCTTAGACGGGCTTGACGATTTCGTTTAGACGCCTGTATGTTAGAAGAACTGGCTGATACGATGTAAGGTCAGTTCCGCGTCGGGTAAATGAGGCAGGAATGTTTACATACCAAACTCGCCCCACGCTAGCCGTGTGTAACCATGATTCCGCAAGTTACGAGCTATCATGTAGGCCTGTCCAAGGCACCTACCAGCTCATTTGTCTATTTAACAGCCAGTGAGAGGAAAGAGAAATAAACTGCTGGACCAGGTCAGCATTGACCAGCGCTTGGGGTGGGAATGATTATAAATAAGTTAATCTGTACCTGACTATGCAATTGCTTTGTTTTATATGTTGTAACATTGAGGGCTAGATGATAAATGATTTTTGAATATGATTTCATTACAGCAAAACCCGGTAAATTCCGACTTAGTTAAGGGAACTCGGAGCCATCGGCCGGATTTGCCTTCATGTGAAGGCAGGATAAATCAGCAACCCATTTACATTGGGGTGTTCTCATCGTGGGTAAATTCTGAGTAATTGGGATGGTGGTATGGGAAGTTAGGAACCCATAACTATGGGGTGGAAAATGCCATACTCAGAAGAGCGTTTCGTTCTATTCTTTTACCATAGTTATCGGTGGTACCAGCAGAAAGTATTATCTCTGGAACAAGTAGGGAACAGTGGCCTAAGCTTTAAGACGAAGGACTCACGTGGTAGACTCTCCTTGACATTTCTGGGAAAGGAGCTACACCCGACAACCTTGACCAGAGACGAGCGCGAGCAGTGTGAAAAGAACCAACCCATAAGAAGGAGCAGAACCGTCATTGGCAGCTAAGTTCAAATCTATGTTGCCACTTGAACTACTTATAACATTTCACAATACATAACGACCATGATGATAACTTTTCTTGATCCATAACTATTCAAATTATTTTCCAACTGTTAAAACTTAAGTGATTATTAAATTGTGGTTTTTTTTTTTTTTTTTTTTTTTTGTAATTATACAAAATTTAACTTCGATTTAATCATTTTAAAGTTACTGCATGTTTGTCTCAGTCAATTTACTACACACACTCTAAACAGAGTTATACTAGAATAATATAATTCCACTGTGTAAATCAGGGGTGGGGGCTGAACGAGCTGAAATTAAAAAGTGTTTAAATCCTTTACAAAGTGTCGGCAGAATTACAGAGTTAACATACTCAGCCAAAGCAGCATTGTTGTTGCTTATCTGAATATCTTGTGAAGATTCCCTTTGTAATAGAAGTGTCATTACCCTTCTATCTACATATCTGCCAAGAGTAATCTTAAGCGAAGGTAGATACCTTTGAAGCCCATATTAGATACTCTTGAGTTTTGGCCATTGTAGGACCACTACTGCAAAGCAGGGGAGGCAATACCGTCACAATTGGGGGCTCGACTTGGAATTGAACGCGTGATAAGTCACCGTTGAGCGACTCGCGCCGGGATTATAGAACTTGTGAAGTTATTCCCCTAGACTTGACTGACATAAATTTCAGATTTACTTAAAGAATAGTGTCAAGAGTGTGTTTAATTGTAAGACTGAGCATACATTGCATTCATAAATAACAGTAAAAGTAACTGTGTAAAGAATAATTGAACAATTGAAAGAAACAAAATTTCTTGTAAACTAAAGTTAAAGAAATAAGTTCACTTGGTGTAGCTAATTCAGTGTTGTAATTTGGTGTTTAGTGTTAGTAGCTGTTGTAACTTCGTGTAGCTATGTAAACAGACTTTTCGCTCAAAATGGCAGAGTCCCAAAACCTCCTGCCTTTTAACTAGGCCGCGAACTAGTTTTTTCAGCTGAAGAACTTTCTGACTTTGTGCTTACTTCGGTGAAAGAACAGAAAGAAAAAGATGAAAAGGAAAAAGACAGGATGGAGGCATAGAAAGCCACACTCCGTGAGGAGAAAGCAGCTGAGAGGGAAGAGAGAAGGATGGCCAGGGAACACGAAAAAGCCCAAGCTGAAGAGAAGGAAAGCAAAGGGCTTTCGAAGAGCAGAAAGCTGAAAAGCAAAGGGCTTTCGAAGCCGCAGAGAGAGAAATGGAGAGGGCTTTTGCAAAGGAAATGGCCGAGAGAGCAGAGAGGAAGGAACAGGACGACCGATCCCACGCCATTAGAATGAAGGAGTTGGAAATCGAAGGAAGAAGAGTGGATTCTAGTTCTAACAATGGCGGGTCTGGCAGTTCTCAAAGTAGCGATGGAGGAAACACCACTCATGTGGTGACACCTAGTGCAGTATCCTTCCAACTAGATGTCTATTCTGAGGCTTCAGAGGAAATAAATATATATCTCTCTAGGTTTGAATCCTTAGCAGCTACATGTGGCTTGGAGAGGGAGAGATACAACATGAAGCTATCCCAGAGTCTGGGGGAATCTGCTTATGATGTGTTTCTCAAGATGCCCACGGAAGAACAGAACAACTACGACATGTTGAAGAAAGCTCTGCTACAGCTTTTCATGCTAAATGCAGAGACTTTTCGTAGTAAATTCCGTGAGGCGAAACGACAAAAAGATGAATAGTATAGACCAGCGGTTTTCAACTTGTGCGCCGCAGCACTCTGGGGCGCCATGACTGACGGTCAGGGGCGCCGTGGATTTTTTTCGTATTAAGCTGTAAAGAAAACACAGAGCTGTGGGAAATTTCATTTTTGGTGTTTGTCAACCTGCGTGACCCCGGAGAAATTTCACTTTTGATGTTGGCCAGCCTTTGAAGTCCCGCTCCCCCGACCCGCCTATCAACTTTCCGCGCATTCTCCTCGCGCGACCATAGTAGGCAACATGGTGATTTTCTGTTTTCAGACGTTTTTGATTTTGTTGTGAGTTTGATATAAACTATGGAAAGATTTTTTTAATTTGGCAAGTGTTAGTAAAAAGCGAGAACTTGTTGAGGATGACAAAGAAAGTGGTAATGAAGAAAGGAAACGTAAGTATAGAAAATACGACGAAGGTTACTTAGATTTTGGTTTCACGTGCACTCTTGTGAACAATGAAGAGCGTCGGCAGTGTGTTTTGTGTTTCAAAGTACTCTCTGCCGAATGTATGATGCATAGCAAATTGAAGCGCCAATTAGAAAGTGCTCATAAGAATGACGTGGGCAAACCAAGAGAATATTTCTCTAGAAAGCTGAGTCAAATGAAAGAACAAAAATCAGCATTTTCTAAGCAGGCGACAATCTCGAGTAAAGCTCTTCTAGCGTCCTACAATGTAGCATACCGGGTAGCAAAATGTAAGAAACCCCATTCCAGAAGAACTCGTTTTACCGTGTGCTATTGATATGGTGTCCATTATGGTTGGAGAGTCCGTGGGAAAACAGCTTTTGCCCATTCCTTTGTCGGACAGCACAATCAGCTGTCGAATTCAAGATTTAGGAGAGGTTTTTAATGAACAGATTACAGAAAAAAATGAGGGGGAAGGACTGATTTGCAGTTTGATAAGGGCACTGATAGCAATAGAGATGCTCCTTTAATCTGTTATGTGCCGTTTGTTGATGAAAAAAACGAAATGATGGAAGATCATCTTTTTTGTAACCATGCCCCATCCCATTAAAAGTTCATATGCCCTGGTAAAACAGGTCTCCTTGAATTACTTCTGGCCAGGTTTGCGAAATGATGTTCGACAGTTTATGCGATATTGCTCTGTTCGCCATTACCCAGACAACCAGAAGGACGAAACTACGAAGAAACAGTCTGAGCAGAGTACCCACTACTCATCATGGGACAACTCGTACCTCAACTCGACATTTCTGTGTAGTAAAGCAGAGTTATGCCAAGCGCAGAGGGAAGACATTACCCTAGCGCCGTACTCCGAAAAGAGTCAGATCAAGATAAACCATGCTTCAGCTGGAACTTTCCACAACGAGGATGGGATTATTTTCGACGGACGAGGCAAGGGAAGCTACTCGTGGTGTCTCTCCCCTTAAGACCCTCAGTCATGAAAGCGGCTCATGTTTCATCATCGGGATGACATATTTCAGTAGGAATTACGATGAGTAACCTTAAGGAGGATTACTTTTGGCCTAGACGGTGGGCAGACGTTACTTGAGTACACTGACACTGCACACACTGCAAAGCGAGAAACTCAGTCACTCGCCACCGAGATAAAGGAAGAGGGGACAACTCTACGAGAGAGAGTAGAACCCATCGAGAAGTGACCACCCCATAGCTAGATATTCTACAAATCTCTTAGGAGAGGGGGTATGTGACAACGGAGCGGCCCCTATCGATCTTTGTTTCACTCCGGCAGTATCGGTACATTTGTGGTACTGATTTTATTGTGGGCTTTCTGATATGAGTAAATATCATATCATGTTTTGTATACGATCACTTCCTGAAGTATATTGTTTATACACGGTAGCCCGTGGTTACAGGAAGTGACGTCTTGCCGTCTGCTATCAATTTTGAGCAGAAGTCAAGACGTCACTTCCTGTAACCACGAGCTACCGTGTATAAACAATATACATCAGGAAGTGATCGTATACAAAACATGATATGATATTTACTCATATCATATGATATGAGTAAATATAATATCATGTTTTGTATACGATCACTTCCTGATGTATATTGTTTATACACGGTAGCCCGTGGTTACAGGAAGTGACGTCTTGACTTCTGCTCAAAATTGATAGCAGACGGCAACTTTGAATTGGGACAAGTTGAGCGTTCTTTAAAACACTTGGGCTTGTGTCTTCGGCCTGTGTAGATATAATTCCTATAATATTCACTTGATAGTCATGAAAACATGATATTGTAATAAACGATATTGACGTTGTCATAGTTAATTGAGTAGCGCCTGTTTGTGCGCCGGCTAAAATCCTTTTGGGGGGATGTTTCATTGGCCAATCTTAACATGAATTCCACCCCATAGTGTTCCCTATAATCATGCCTAAGAACCTATTACAGTAAACACCCTTCAAGGCGCTCTCAAGGCCTTCAATAGAAGATCGCAGAGTATCCACTCAATCGCTTGGACGTCTTCCCACAATAGCACTCAACTGGAGATCAATACCATAGCAAAGTTCAAGTTTATTGTAAGGAATCGTAAACGGCCTATATCCCTGTCACTTTGTCGCAAAAATTCTTTGTCATATATCCTTTTCAACCCCCATACAAACCGTGTCAAACAGACCCCCAAATCCCCCCCATTTCACCTATCTTCATACTCCCCATCAATTTACACATCCAACAATTATAATCTATCTTCATCAAACTCCAAACCATTACACATCAAATCTCTTTAAATCTTCAAAATTACCCCCACACCCACTACAAATAAGCGATCCCCCCATACTAGCTTAACCATCTTCTTACCACCAGATCCCCCCTTCCCCCCTCCCCAGCCTTATTACCATTTACATAACACCATCTCCCCCCTTCCCAACAACATCCCTCATTCCAAAAACCTAATCCCCCCTTTCTCTTCTCATTCCCTCCCACCCCCCCCCCCAATATTATTAGTCTGACTAATCGGTAACCCCTCTACCTCCTCCCTTTCTTTATCAATTTACCCTCTTTCCAACAACCACCATACATACCAAATAATCCCCAACTATGTTTTCCACCATGGACCAATCACTCAAACCGCCCCCAGTAATATCTTAGGGTTGCCCCTTTTGTTATTCCTTAGTATCACCTACACCCCACATAACACATACCAACACCCAAAACTCACACCCTGGGTCCGAGGAAACCAACCATTCCACTCATAATTTTCACTCGGACCCATCCATCATACCCTCACCTGGTTACCACATTTGACACCTAAATTACAAAACCACCATTATACCCCCCCACCCTCGTCATCCACTTCCAACCCCCCCTCTTCTACCAAACACCATTAGAAATTACAATCACAACCCCCCCTACCTCACTATCAACACAAACCTCACCCATAACAACAACCTAATAATTTATATTCCCCAAAAATAAAAAAAACTAGTCCACCCCACAACCCCCCCTGGACCATACCCTCCCCCTACCCACACCACCTCACCTCCCCCATTAACCCCCAATCCCCATATCCCACATAACCCCCCAAAATACCACACTATCAATAATCACCCAACCACAAACACACCAACCACCCTAAAACGACCAACTACCTTCTCCCAAAGAGATCACACAGATCCACCCAAAACAATTCTCAACCAAACAACAACTCCACATTCCCCCATCACCACCAACAATATAACAACAAAGTAACCCCCACCCCCCTCCCAACTCACCATCAATCTCTCCTTTCTGTAACACCAATCCACCCCCCCCAACCCCTAACCAACAACACAACACCTCCACCCCCCACTAACCAAATCTTCACACCCATCCAAACACTTATACTTCCCTCCCACCCCAAAACATATATACCACCATTAATACACAACTTCCCAACAACACCATCCCCCCCTCATACAATCTCACACTAATATTATTTCAATAAAAATACTCCCTATCACATCCTCCTACTTTACACCCCTCCATCCATTACTCACCCATACCTCCTCCCTCACTATTCACAAACTAAACATAATTGCCCCTAACATTTACTAATCATCCCCTCCATACCAAATGAAATTACCCCACTACCCATCCCAAACACTCACACCCCCATCCCCCGATTTTTCCCCCCTTCAGACCAAAAAAACCCCTATATCAATAACCAAACACTTTCATAACCACTTAATTACTCACCCATATCCACATTAATCCCTTCATATCACAACCCCTTACCCACCCTACTCAACCATTACTTTCCATACAACATCCCCCCCCATACACACAATACATATTATCCACTCCCCCCCATCCCCCCACCATACCACAATACAACACAACCTCCCCCTCCACCTCAATCACCATTAATTAATATCACCCATACAACCTCTTTTTCATCCACCCATCTCACTATCAATCCCCTGCCCATTGTACAACATCCTACAAGTCCTCTCATAACCTCACTCAACCCCAACAAATCCCCCACCCCCCTCAACCCTAATCACAACACATCCCACCCCCCCCCCCCCAATCAACTTTCACTCCTCACCAGTAACAGATGGACTGCACTCGATTAAAACATCAACATTACACCAGGGTCCCTCCATCTAGCCTCTCAAAACATCCTTCAACAGAGCTCCACAGTGGAAATCAGACCGCACGACCTGCATAACCTATTATTAATGATTGGTTATTCCTCAACCCCCAGGAACTTTCCTCCAACTTTCCTCACTTCTACATATTGACTCTGAAGACATCCTGCACAAGTAATGGATTTTGCGAATTTTCCGACCATAGCCCCCACCTGTAGTCACGAGAAGTCTCTTATATATCTCGTTAACTGGGTTTCTTACCACCAAACTTATTCATACCATGCTTTATAAACCCAAAATCACGTCATATACCGATAAATACCCATTCTTAACATGCACATCTAAACCAGCGACTCTATTCGACATGGGTTCGTAGACACAAATGGTGGAAGCAGTATCAGCAGACCAGGCTGGTCCTCAACTTGCCTCTGGTGGCGTCTGTCCTAACCTATACATTTATTTTTAGTCTCCCTATAACTGATAGACATTTGTCTGTCATCTGCTCTTTGATGTTATTAGCCCCGTAGCCAAATTTCAGTTTGACCCAACTCTTCTCACGTATGACATTTGACTGTTCCTTAGGCTAATTCGTTTTCTGAAAAGGGATATCATGACGAGCGTTACCTTATGCCCACCAACCCTAGTGAACAAGCATGTGAGATCGTCTGCTCAAGACCCTATCATAACATTAACAAAAGTGCGTTCTTGGTGGCCTCCATATAAGTCCAACTATGACCCTAATACAATCCTCTCTACATTTGGACTATATTTGTTCTTGCATGCTCTTCACACTATAGCAATAAAGCGCAAAATTCTTCTACTTATCCATTTATACTCTGAAAGCATCTCATCCTTCACGCCTCACTATCGTCCTGGCACATGCTGCGAGTCTCCAGCTCTCACAGCCTCCCTCGCCTCCCCCCCCCCCCCCGCCCTTACAAGCGCCTTCCCCCCACCCGCTCCAGTTAAGCCTATCAATACTATACACTCACGATTACCCCCCTCCCTCCCCCCCCTACCTCTGCCCATCCTCCCCCCCCCTAGATCTTCCCTCCCCCCCCCCGCCCTCCCTGACGCTCTACTGCCACCCCTCTCCTTCCCCCCGGGCTGACCGCCACCTGTTCCGATTTCTACCTCGCCCCTACCTACGCCCCAGCTCCGCACTCCCCCCTCCACTAACCACCCCCCCCCTCCCCCCCCTCTCCGATTCTGAGTATATTTATAAGGTTGTTAACATCTTCATTAACGTACAGTTTGCCCACTATTAAAGCGTAATGTTAGTAGGAACAATGTCGCAGTTCTTAGGCTATTCGCCAACATATCTTGCACACGTTCTGATTCTATTATCAATTTCCATCAGAACTGTTCATATTAGTCAGGCTTCACACAGCCCTATGTCGTTCTAGAGGCTTGGTCTTAAAGTTCTTGCATTCGGCCGTCAGCTATATCAAGATATGATATGATCAGCTATAACGGTCGAGACTTGCAAGAGACGCCCGCCCTGCCGATTTATAGCGTATGTTCTTGATATATCATAAATGTAGTCCTGTTCCTCCTGGATACATCTATAATGTTCTGAAGCATCTATACTAGACTCATTAGCAGCTGTGTTTGACAAAGGATCAAGTGATGTGCGTATTTTGTGAAATCGATGAAGTTATGATATAAATTGTGTTGATGCTGGAGATGTTTTTCGATCAGCAATCTAATATTGAAGATTTGTTCTGAGGTACTTCTTTTTGGTCTAAAGCCAGCCTGTTCCTCGGACAAGATTTCTTCTGATTTCTGTTTTATTCTGTTCAAAAGTAACCTTAACATCACTTTACTTGGATGACTAATAAGGCTAATGGTTCTGTAGTTCTTGCACATTTTTAGATTTCCTTTCTTTGCAAGCGGTATTACTAATGACTGCGTTCACTCATTTGGCCATTTTTTAGTACTCCATATCTTCTGGCAAATTGTTGTCATGATTTTTACTATATCTGGTCCTCCATATTTCAAGAGCTCTGCTGGGATATTATCCACACCCGGTGACTTCCCTCCTTTCAGCGAACATATAGCCTCTTCCACTTCTTCCCGTAATATTGCTGCATTTCCGAGTTCCCTGTTTTCGCACTTAATGTTGTTTAATATGCCATAGTCAGTGTCGAGTTTACAGTTATATAATTCTTTACAATATTCTGTCCACCTTCTCATTACAGCTGTTTTTTAACTGAGCAGAGCCCCATTGCTATCTTCTATGACAGTTACCCTGGGCTGTTGGGGTTTTGATAGTCTTCTTAATGTGTCAAATGCTGCCTTGCTGTTACCTTTTATTAGCCCCGTATTAATGGACTCACACTGATCAGCTACCCATTTCTCTTTGGCCTGTTTCATTTTCTTTCTAATATTTTTATTCACAATACTGTATTGCCATGCTACTTCAGGAACCTCTTTCTTAACCTTTTTCATTTCCCGCCGTGTATCACATAACTTCAGAATGTCATCTGTAACCCATGGTTTGTTTATTTTCTTTCTTTTACCAAGTAATTCTGTTGCTGATTCAATTAGCACGTCTTTCATGTTCTCTGTGATTGAGTTGATATTATCCTCCAAAAAGTTGAGAGCTGCGAATTTTCCTCCAACAGTTGCCTCAAAGATTCCCGCGATTTCTGGATCTTTCAGTTTGTCTAAATTGAATCTTAACTGAGAACATCTGTTTTGATTATAGTTTTTTTTTTTTAGTTTCTTCTTCTTCTTCTTCTTCTTCTTCGTTCGCCCTGAAAAGGACGGTGGTTGCGTTGTGTCTGTTTACAACGTAGCTGTGATATCTGCACCTTTCGGTCGACACATCCGACTTCTGCACGGCATTTTTAGGACCGGGTTTGCCTTCCCATTTCGATCCACACTCGCTCAGCCAGCCTGCACAGCTGCAGACTGTTTCCAGGACCACCACGTGGAGGTGGAGTGCGGTCTTGACCAGCTCTGGTTCGCTGGTCCTGACGCAGGCAGTCAAGCTATGATTTAAGCTTGAGCGTCATCAATTCCATGTCGTGATCACTACCAATGTCGGCGCCAGGAAAAGTCCTAGTCTTGGCTTTATTAATACTGGACTTGAATCTTTTGGATACAAGAATAAAATCAATTTGGCCATGTATCTCAGTTTTCGGGGCATGCCACGTTGTTCTTCTTGATAACTTATGAGGAAATAGTGTATTTGCAAGGGTTAGTTTATAGTTGCTGGCAAATTCTAGTAGCCTTAGTCCTCGATCGTTGGTTTCTCCTGTCCCAAATTTCCCCACTGTGCCAGCCCACTGACCGTATGCATCTGGCCCTATTTTAGCATTCCAATCACCTAACACGATGAGAAGATCTTTCTTTGGAATTTTCTTAATTGTCTCATCCAGATTTTCATAAAATGTATCAATTGCCTCATCCTCATAGTCAGTAGTGGGGGCATATACCTGTATGCTGGAGATGTTCTTTGGATGTGCTGCAATACGTATGGTGATGAGCCTGCTATTTATTGGGGTGCAGCTGATTACAGAGTTCAATCTGTCTTTATGTACAATAAAACCTACTCCATGCTGATGTCTGGACTCATCTCCACTAAACCAAATTTATATATATATATATATATATATATATATATATATATATATATATATATATATATATATATATATATATATATATATATATATATATATATATATATATATATATATATATATATATATTACCATGTGAATTGTAATATGTGAAACTCGATAGTGGATGTCACAGTCATTTGAGGCTGTCAATCTCAGCGTATCGAATGATGATTCATGAACCACCACTGCAAGGGGTGGTGGTTGCTTTATTGCTAGTTTCGTAAAGAGAACTAAAAGCATAAAGTAGTTCCAGGTTCCATATGGAGCAGGGAGGGAAAGATGAAAGAAATGATGTACATTCTAAGTATAATACTTACATTTTCTTCTCCTTCTTCTTCCGTCCTTAGCCAACGACCGGCAAAGCAGTCAGTGGCCATTACGCCTAGTGGCGTCTTAAGGGCAACAGCGAATAGATTTTCTTTGCCGTTGTTCCCATCACGCCTAATGGCGTCTTTAGGGCAACGACAAATCAATCCGTTTGTCGTTGTTTCCGTAATCAAAGTGACTGGCAAACGGGTGATCAGCCCGTTGGGACTTACATTTTCAAAGCAGTGTAATTGTTTCTATATACATAGTAACTTTAAAAGTAATGTAAAGTTTCAAACTTTTCAATCAGTGTAAACATAAATGAAAACATATTCAATTTATATTGTGAACATTTTTCAATCAGTGGCGATGTATATGTAAACAGATTCTATCTGTATTATTAACCTTTTCATTTAAATATAAAGTAACTATGAAAACTATTCTATTTAAATGTAAAGAAAGTTTTACCCCGAGGGATTAAATTTCCTTCTTATCGAGGGTAAATTCTGAGTAATTGGGATGGTGGTATGGGAAGATAGGAACCCATAACTATGGGGTGGAAAACGCCATACTCAGAAGAGCGTTTCGTTCTATTCTTTTACCATAGTAATTGGTGGTGCCACCAGAAAGTACTATCTCTGGAACAAGTAGGGAACAGTGGCCTAAGCCTTAAGACGTGGTAGACTCTCCTTGACATTTCTGGGAAACGAGCTATACCCGACAACCTTGACCAGAGACGAGCGTGAGCAGTGTGAAAAGAACCAACCCATAAGAAGGAACAGAACCGTCATTGGCAGCTAAGTTCAAATCTATGCTGCCACTTGAACTTCTTATAACATTTCACAATCCATAAAGACCATGATGATAACTTTACTTGATCCATAACTATTCAAATTATTTTCCAACTGTTAAAACTTAAGTAATTATTAAATTTTGTTATTTGTAATTATACAAAATTTAACTTCGATTTAATCATTTTTAAAGTTACTTCATGTTTGTCTCAGTCAAATTTAGTACACACACTCTAAACAGAGCTATACTATAATAATAGAATTCCACTTAGTAAATCAGGGGTGGGGGCTGAACGAGCTGAAATTAATAAGTGCTTAAATCCTTCACAAAAGCGAATTACAAAGTTAACATACTCAGCCAAAGCATTATTGTTTTCGCTTATTCTGAATATCTTGTGAAGACTCCTTGGAGATAGAAGCGTTTTGTTTCTTCTATTTACATATCTGCCAAGAGTAATTTTGTGCGAAGGTAGATACCTTTGAAGCCTATATTAGATACTCTTGAGTTTTGGCAATTGTTGGACCACTACTGCAAAGCAGGGAAGGAAATACCGTCACAACTGTCACCACTAATCAAACATCAGAATATATGTATGGAAACTAAACGGCAAGTGATAAACAGTATCTGCTTATCAGCTCTTTGCTATCCATGTCAAACATGGCCACACAGAAAGGGAAAATTATATCTTGTGAGATGAGATGATTAAGAAAAGTAATTAATGTTACCAGGAGAGAAGAATACTGCGCTTCACAGCAATAGTTGAAGGAAAAAGTAAGTAAGTAAGTCTAACATCCCAATATTTATCATATATGAAAGCAGTTGATCAACAACCAAGGTGTTTCAGACTTTACTAAACGGGAGCTTGCGTAGAACAGACAAACTGAAATGGTATGGCACAATGACCAGTGTGGAACTGATGACACGAGCCAGACAAGTGCTCGCGGAACAAAGAGATAAGTAGAAGCTGCTGTTGGATAGGACATATACTGAGGAAATCAGCATAACAAGGTAGTTTTTGTTCTGGAATCCCCTGGGTAAGAGGGAAACTTGAAACTACAAGGAGAAGGGAACTGGAGACAGACATGAAAGGAACAAATATGACATCGAAGACGCTGAAAGGATGGCAAAGTACAGGAAGACGTGGTATGAATGTGTTTTACGTGTATGCTCCTTAGGTAACTGAACAGATATAACGTTAATGCTGAAGTAGTTTATCACGTGATAGCACACGCTTTATAAGAGGTCAACACATCAGGCACTTTAACGTGCTGCACTGTAAAATCATTGGAGGGAGTACAACAGAAATATGTAAGCAGCATTAGGCAACACTGCAATACTGCATTCACTGATTCACTGGGAAATGCGCCCCATTCTTCAGTATATCAATGTTTAAAAATCGTTTGTTCCCGTCGTTCTTCACTCGTGTATAACTCACTGCCTATCAATCGCCTTTTACTTTTTTGCCTCCCCTGGAGAAAAAAAAAATCAGCTGACAGTGACACATCTTCCACCATTCATTTGTTACACAAGCATTACTCAAGTATTGATTTGTTGATCTTGTTTATTGTTGCATGGGCGTTATGGGGATGGACAGAAGAAGAAGCACGAAAATACCTTACGAGGCCTTCTTTTGCTTCTCTCTTCATCGCGTTGCCAAGGCTTCTGAGAATATCGGTTTCGGTGGCAATCAGTGTCATATTTGGAGGAACTGGAGGGGTTTCGAGTTTCAGCCGTCTCACTTTTATTTTGACTTATTATTCGATTCATACATTGTGTTGTGCCGTGCATATACGCGTAGAATACAGGAGACAAGAAAGAATATGTCTAATACTAGAAATGAAAGTAGAAAATCTTAAGAGCATTAAAACCCCACCAGAAATACAACAGTTAGTAAAACACTATGTTACACAAACAAAAGCAAACATTTAAAAATAAGGATACTCCCCAAACTTTTTAGACTCACCCGCTTGCCTAGTCAGTAGCTCCACTGGGGTAGGCTTCCCCAGAAAGATACGGATTGACATAAATAAACCTCCAGAACATATAATATACACAATAATAATAAAAAATCACACAAAATGAAACGCGTCCTGATGTAACCAACAATATCATGTATATGGTAAAAGGTGCGTGCTATGAAGAAAAGTATCACGTAATATAAAACAATAAACATTAAAAATAACGAGTACTACTGCTCGGGCACGTCATAAGAGGCGCTCAAAATTAGGCTGTGCAAGGGGCTTCTCGCGGGTAGTCTCCCTTTATATACTCCAACTAAGGATTTATATTTACACAGATAACAAGAGATTTATTTATTAAATATTTGATCAACGGGGTTAAAATAAACAAAATTGATTTGTCAGTGTCGCGAGAGGTTCAGATGTTATTAAAATGAAAGATATCCTGGACAAAAAGATGTATCAGATGATACCTGGATAGTGCCAGATAAGAGACTGGTCTTATAAGAAATACCCCCTTCTCTGAAAAGAGCAAGGGTGTATCGACAATTAAAGGTAGGGTCAAGCTGTATAAACCTTCAAGTATGATGATAGTGTTTGTTACTGAAGGTCTAAGTGCTACCTCTCAAGATCCTCCCTTGAATAATGGTTATTAATTTTTGTATTGACTCTGCTAGGGGATTAATTAGTTAATTAAATATGTAATAGATATATATAACCAACAGAATCTTAACTCAATTTGAATAATTAAGTAAGACTGATTATATATATTTACAATTTATTGATCCTATACCGTTTTTCTTTTCGGTTAGGAAAATGATAAAGAATTCAAATGTTTTTACAAGATAAAATAAATAAACATGTTAAATATGATAGTTATATTTCAAATATTAATTGTCGGATGTGTCGACCGAAAGGTGCAGATATCACAGCTACGTTGTAAACAGACACAACGCAACCACCGTCCTTTTCAGGGCGAACGAAGAAGAAGAAGAAGAAGAAATATTAATTATTTATTTCACACACATATATATATATATATATATATATATATATATATATATATATATATATATATATATATATATATATATATATATATATATATATATATATATATATATATATATATATATATATATATATATATACACATATATACACACACACACTCACACACACACACACATATATATATATAACACTTTCACTGAACTGTAAAGTTGGTATTTAGTTTATTAAAGTCCTTCATGAGTCATCACTCAAACTGTTTTTGTTGTTATTGGTATTTTATTTGTTTGATAGTGTCTCTGGATAGGCTGATCAGTGGAATTGTGTTACCAATTATCTCCAAAAATGAGGAGCATCCACTATAGCTAGGATCACACAATTGTCTGGATCTCCAGGCTGGGAAACATAGGTTGTCTAGTTCTAGATATATTGAGAACGTTTACACCACAATAGTCCCTCAGAAGTGAATGCCTCGTACCATCTTAGTTTGCAGGATAAAACCCTCAGGCAATATACATAAGCTGTAACAGGCTGATAATCGGTATCTAGGTCTGCTATGCAAATGCAAAGTATTTGACAGCACACATTTTGCCGCTCTCTTCTGTACCGCTTAGTGTTTCAAAAAGTTGTGGCTCCAAATCAACCAAGTTCAAGGACTTTTATACCGTCGCTCCCCCGTATCGGAGAACACGGCCAAAAACCGGTGTTAGGAATCTAAACACGAGGCATCTTTTGCCTGCTTGTTCAATGTGCAAAATTTTAAATATTTATTATCTCTCTTAATTCTGAACCGATTTTGATCATTTAAAGTTAGAATTATACTGTGAATTTATCTCCACCGTTCTATCTAATAATTGTTTAGTTAGAAAAATGCATTTAAATCTATGCAGACTTTAACTAACTAAATTTGGGGCTACCCTGATGTATAGATGTCAATTTAAACGATTTTTCTCTTTAAATGAACTACTATTCGAGGAAGTCTTTGCACCTACCTCTTAAGTAACATACCCGATGTTGAACTATCTATACCTTTCCGTTTCAACATCTTTAATCTCTAAGAAATTAAATAACTTCGCACTATCATTTACACAAAATGGGCCTCTATGTTACGCCTAAAAAGGTTTCCTTATATACACCAGAAAAAGGAGCGTTTTCATTGGTTGTTTGTATCGCTCCGTTTTCCCTATAGTATTGCGTGCGGTAAATATGACCGTGGTGTAAGACAGACCAAAACACGACAGTCAGAAAAAAAAGGTTATGGATTGTGTATCTTACTCGGAAAATATTACGATACTAGAGTAAAAGACCGTCATATGACGGGAATTAAATTCAAAAGTACCAATACTTAACGGCAATTCTATTTATTCAAATACTTGTGGAATCATAATGTTAGGTGTGAACTTCCGATTGTCCATTAGAAGAACACCTTGATTTTCTGTTGTTTTAAATTTGTACTTTTATACTGTTGTGATTTCTTGATCAAGAGAAAACTCACTCGATCAAGAGTATTCCAATATGTTCAAAAGTTTGCCCGTGAGATTTATTGATGGGTATCGCAAATGATGGAATGATTGGAAATTGGCTCCACTTCAGAATGAATGACAAATTCACATCGCTAGGGGCAAAGTCTCCTTTATTTGATTCTGATAAAACTTCCGCAGTAAGGAGATTGTGATGATATTATTGAATGATCAATCGTGTTTCATTGCAAAGTCCTTTTTTCGGATTCAAATTGCTGATCAGCATAACGATGACCTTTTTTTTAATGGCAATGCATGATGAGGCATACCTGATGGAGTTTGCGAATGAAGAAACTCGGCTGGATAGTTCATAACATCGCTGGGATCTTCAAATACTATTTTATCGGAACCATAATAGATCTTTAGCTCACCCGGAAGTTTCGTTATGATTTCTCTATTCAGATCTAAAGCCTCCTTATTCTTGGTGCACAAAATGACTCGTTGGAGGGAAAAAACGTGTGGGCATTTATACACTTGTATACGAAGGTACATAAGTAAACAATTTTGATGCAGTTGTCTCTTCATCATATATAATTCACTTAGGTACTGACAATGAGAATAGACATAAACATTTTCCTCCATTTTTTTTTAATTCCCGTATTAAAAACCAAAATATTTGTTTTACATCCGATGTTAAACAAAGTCTGAATATTCACGCCGTTCACATGGCGCATGCACACCAACCTTTGCGAACTTTTCTTTGGCGAGTGTTACTATTTTTGGGAGTGTTACTATTTTTGGGAGCGTTACGAACGGGAACAATGACAGAATAAGCTGGAAAACTATATGGATGGATGGCAAAAAATGGAGTTTAAAAATAAAAAAAATATAGTCCATTCACTGAGGCCGGTAATTTTCGACTTGGCTTTACAGATGGCTGCAGTGAGTTGTCTCTGGATGCTGGATCTTCGTGAAGTCTTGATTGTTCCTTCTCGAGTCAAAAGTCGAATAGCTTGTTGGAGCATATTCGCTGCTGCACAGGAGTAACTTCCAAAAATAGGTCGCCGCTTCGAGTATTCTCTAGACATGTCTCCTATGGATGGTGTCCAGCGTTTATTACTGGTAACTATGTGACGGTATTGCCTCCCCTGCTTTGCAGTAGTGGTCCAACAGTGGCTAAAACTCAAGAGTATCTAATATGGGCCTTCAAAGGTGTCTACCTTTGCACAAGATTACTCTTGGTAGAGATGTAGATAGAAGTATAATGACACTTCTATTACAAAGTGTGTCTTCACAAGATATTCAGATACGCGAAAACAATGCTGCTTTGGCTTAGCACGTTAATTCTAGAATCTGCCGACCACTGTTGTGAAGAATTAAGCAATGATTTATGTTAGCTCGTTTAAGCCCCAACCTCTGATTAACTCAGCGGAATTCTTATTATTCTGGTAAAGCTCAGTTTAGAGTGTGTGTAATTAATTGACTAAGACAAACATGCAGTACATTTAAAAGGATTAAATCGAAGTTAAATTTGTAAAATTACAAATAACAAAATTTAATAATCACTTAAGTTTTAACAGTTTGAAAATAATTGAACAGTTTAGAAGAAAAGTTTCACCATTGATGGATAATAGAGACGATGGAAAAAAGTTCACTTTGGCAGCGTATATTTTTCACTTAACTGCCAATAATAGTTTCTTCTTCCGCTGATGGGTTCTGCTTACACTGCTCTCGCTCGTCGCTGGTCAAGGTTGTACGGTGTAGCTCGTTTCCCAGAAATGTCAAGGAGAGTCTACAAAGTTGGTCCCTCGTCTTAAAGCTTAGGCCACTGTTCCCTTCTTGTTCCAGATATAGTACTTTCCGCTGGGACCACCAATAACTAAGATAAAGAATAGAAACGAAACGCTCTTCTGAGTATTGAATTTCCCGACACATACTTGTGTGTCCCCTTTCTTATATTCTACCATCCCATTTATCTCAGAATTTACCCTCGATGAGAATAAGATTTAATCCCTTGGGATAAAACTTTGTTTTACATTTAAATTGAATAGCTTTAGCTATACATTACATTTAAATTTTTTTTTAATAGCTCAGATAGAATATGTTTATATTTACATGTCCCCCGATTGAAAAGTGTTCACAATATAAACTGAATATGTTTTCATTTATGTTGACACTGATTTGAAAAGTTTGAAACTTTACATTACTTTTAAAGTGATTATGTATATAGAGACATTTACACTGCTTTGAAAATGTAGGTATTATACTTAGAATGAACATCATTTCTTTCATTTTCTCCTCCCTGCTCCATATGAAACCTGGAACTACTTTATGCTTTTAGTTCTCTTTACGAAACTAGCGATAAAGCAATCACCAGCCCGTGCAGTGGTGGCTCATGAATCATCATTCTATACGCTGAGATTGCCAGCCTCAAATGACTGGGACATCCACTAGCGATTTTCACATACTAAAATTCACATGGTAATATACATATATATGTTAGTTCACATGTTAGTAATAAAATATAGAATGTAAAATCACAACTTACGCCAATCCTGGCTCACAGACTTTTTGCTCAGATTAATAAAAGGCGCTGACAGTTGCCTTATTACATGTGTACTTGGGGTCGCTAATTTGAACTTTAATTCCCTTTCTGACTACGTGTGTTTCCTTCAGTTTCCTCAGACAGCGGCTTTCCTTATTAAAATGATAGAGATTTCCTGGGCTGAATTGTAAGTCGTGATGAATACTCCAGTAAAAGGTGTCCGGTATGATAAATGGAAATTCTGAATTCTATCTAGTGTCTTTGGCAAGCGTGAATCTGACAGTGAAAACAACCACTGAAATGAGGCAGGTTATAGTCAATGTCTTACCCCACTCTGTTTGTTATGGAACTCAAATGATCAGCCAATCTAATTTAAATATTTTGCACGACTCATCTAGTGCAAAATTTCAAACATTACTTTTCTGAAAATGGGCTGTAAACATCCGATTGCCCTGTGTACCATCTCACAAACAGGTCGGTAACCTCACACGATAATGTGTGTAAGATGTAACAAATTATTACTTTCGCTAAAGTAATGCCTTATCTGTTGCTTAAGCACACACAAAATCCGTCTCTTTACAACCTTGTGCCTTATCAGTGATTAAGCAGACTGCGCCGGGGCGATGTACGTGTTAATCTGTGTACTGATATCGGCCGCGCCTGCGATTAACAATTTGGTTGTCGATAATGTTCTCTCAGCCGCTCCTACAAATGTTTAGTATTATCATCTACCATGAGTGTCAGATAAACAGACAAGACAATATACTGAAAGTAGCGAAAGAATGTAGATACAAAATATCTGCTACACATAGCAGAGAAAGAAAGAAAGTGCGACAATTGAAAGCACGCAATAAAATCCGTAACACAAATGTACCCATCACTACCGTAGTGAAACAGAGATTAGGAAGAAGAAGGGGTCGCCCCAATCCATTCTGTTACAAACTAGTACTTAAAGAGACAAAGCGATAAATGTGCCACTTTGTGTCGGGGAAACTCTTTACAGTGCACACAATTAATTGACATGAATTGAATTCAATGGTGTATCGAATTCTACGCTGCATCATGCATATCCATCTCTCCCTCCCTCTCTCTCCCTCATTTATTTCTTTTTTTGTCCTCCTTACGGAGCCAAAAATGTAGCTGCAGGAAACCTATTTCAAAATACATGGTCATGTATCGGATGTATCGGTTGCTTCTACAGCAATTCTTTTTACACGTTGAGATTGCCAGACCCGTGCACTTTTTTACTTAGTCGTTCCCCTTCTACCGTGAGGTGTAGAGGTTTGGAAGAGAGAGCTCCAAAGTATCCTATCGGCTGTCTTCCTCCTGGCCTGGTTCCATTCTAGTCCTCGGTCCTTCAAAGATTATCTAATGTTGTCCTCCCAGCGGACTCTGGGTCGTCTTGGGGTCTGGATCCCTGGCTCTTTGTTTCCCATGCTTGTCGTGGTAGCCGATCTTCTCCCATTCTGCAGACATGGCCAAACGATCTTAGTTGGGACTGTTCTACTTGGGTCTGCAGGGCTTGGGTTTTTAGGCCTTGACGTTACATTTGGTTGCGGGCCATGGAAAAACGATTCAAATACAAATGATGAAACCACTTCCTACAGAATATGCATGTCAGAGTGCAAATACAAATACACCTAAGCCATATAAGAAAATTAGAACAAGGAGTACACCAAGGCAGCGCGATATTACCAACACTGCTCATGATAAATATTAGCGCAGCGTTTCTCAACCTTTTTCACCTGGCCGGAATCCCTCTACTTTCCACGGCCAGCGGAACCCCTCTACTTTCCACGGCCAGCGGAACCTCTACAACGCTACTCTATTACGGTAAAATTCTTGCCATGAATATATTTGTAAAGAGATCCTATTTAGACATTACAAACACACCCATACATACTTACATACGCACGCACGCGCGCATACACGCACACGCGTATACAAGCACACGCGCATACACACACGGACGCGCACATGCAAACGCGCACATACAAGCGCGCACCATGCATATACACAGAGACACAGATATACATATATTTATACATGTCAACTGTCATACTAAACAAAAATGGAAACTTTCTCACCATTTTTTTTTTTATTTCTCGAAACCTGTTGTAATAAAGGTATTGAACGGATGTCGCAAGAAACAAAAGCGCGGCAGATTTTTTAAAATGTCAAGACTTAAAAAAAGATGAACAAAGCCTAAATAAACTTTTGTTTGGCTGCTTGGGAATAATGCAAGTACACATTTTCATACAGCGCTCCCTCATGTGGAACTGTTTGTTTTTTGTATGCATTTTTTCATGCTATAAACTGCTGTGGCATCTCTTCTATATTTATCCCTTAGGTACTATATTACTGAGTCTCTCTTTGACTTTAAAAAAATGGGAAAAGCATTACTGATCATAAACACGCTTGCAAACGTTTAAATTATTATATGATTACATGATATGTACCGATGAAATACGAGAAAAACCAGACATAAACAACTAAATATAATCCTTAATAAGAGCGACATGTGGGTTTTTTTATTTCAACATTTTTATTTCTTTATTGCACGATTTCTCACGGAACCCCTGAGGATGAATTGCGGAGCCCTATGGTTCCGCGGAACTCTGCGGTTGAGAAACATTGTATTAGCGATATAGTGGACAAAATATCAGTGAGGATCCACACTTCACAATACGCTGACGAGTTAAGCGCTTTGGATAGCAGACGACCTTATCAAAATAGAAAATGGCAGGTGCAGGTAGCCTAACAAAAACTAGATAAATGGGCAGAAAAATAGTTGCTAAAAATACATTAGACGAAACCAGAATGGACATGATATTAGAGCCAAAGCTTTGTCCAGATACCAATATCTTCATATAGTGTGCAGTACAACCCGAGATAATTGAGGTTGAATGCAGAAACACGTGAATCGCACAGACTTTGGCACATTCTCGTTAGCCATAGCGAATTATGCAATGGACTGAAGTGAAAGCAAGTTATATAGAACGACAGCTCTTAATCGTCCGGTTGTATAAGACCACGATGGAAGAAATCGGATGAATAATAAAGAAGCAGGATATAATGGAAGTTGGAACAAAAACACACTTGGCTCGATTCAGCACGTTTCGCAAAAATTTGGGATGAACGGAAAACCTATGACATCATTGCTCTCTAGTTTATACAGAGGTATAAAAAGGAGAGAAACGGTCTGAAATAGCACTCACCGCCAAAACTGTTCAAACACAAAGACAAGAAAGAGTTCGCCACCAAGCATTTTGCTATCTTTATGTGTGTGCAGCCTGCCAGGCTATTGATGCCCTGTGTATTTCTGAATTGAGGGTAAGCTGACTGTTAAAGACTTTATATTCATAAAGCGTCAGAAAGATGTTTAAAGCTCTCATATGTACGCCTGGGATTTTCAGACGTGCACCTGAGTGCAGAAATGATTTTTTTTTTAAATTTTATTTGTGTACGACCGTGCACCAGTATTAAACTAGGCATAGCGCGGTATGACACAGAGATTAGTTTGGATACAATCAATGTCCTAGGGGCAGATTCAGAGATTAATCGTCCTGAGCAAACGTTATTTTTTCCGTGGTCTCATCCCAAGTCTAGGGGAGACACGGCCATGAAGTTAATTATGATCATCTAAGATATGATGTTATTCTTGAGCGAGGTATGTCAAGAATCTTTTCTCGCCAATCATTAGCCAGAATCGGCTCGGTGAAGTATCTAACCTCACATACGTATTCTCCAGTACCGTTACTGCAGTGCTTCAGCCTGACCAGCTATGTCGGCTGTTAGTGCGTTCAGTCAACGCTAGGGGATATTTTGGATCGTTATTATAAATACATGCTCAATGCTATTAACATGGTCATTTTTGTAAACCCATGCATCCTACCAACTCGTTGCCGTAGAGCTTCCGCTAACCTTGATGTGACAGCGGCTAGTGCGGTCGGTCAACGTCCGTAGTGACTTTTATCTACCATGTATATCCTGCTATAACCATGCTGATGAAAATGTTCGTAATACTGATGTCAAAGTCTCGTCATAAATATGTCTCGTCACTTACTTCTGCAACGAGTCCAGTATATCTTCGTTGCCAGTTGGTCACACTGTTTTGACCCATTCATGATCGTTACCTCGTTTCATTACCATTAGTCGTACCATCATACACAACAAAGCAACGGCCCACAATACATTCGCATTATCAGGTCATCATCTAGAAGTACGTCGGCTACTCAAGCAGGCCCGACAAACCAATGTAGTAAATACCATTGACAATATAAGAGACGTGGTAGTAACATTGACTCATTTAGTAAATATGTAAATAATGTTATTTTATTGCAGAATCAAATTAGATTGTGTATAATCATATTGGGTAATTTTTGGAGGGAAGAAGCCATTGATGCTGCACATTGTCTAAAATAAACCAGAGGAGGAATTGGAATGTAGATTAGTTATCACGAGACTCACAAAGCCTTTCTTGATTACTGGATGGAACAATACATGAAGGAAAATGTGAAAGAATAGGATGAATTAACTCAAGTGAATGCTGTGTATATATTTATGATAACATAAGTCTATACTATGTCACTGACGGAAATGTGAAAGAATAGAAGGAATCAATTCAAATGAATGATGTGTATAATTATGATAAAATATGCCTATATTATGTCACTGAATTGATCTGTCTAGTCTGACTTAACAAATGACATCTGACGACTTACTGGCCTCACGTCTGTGCTAGAGAAAGATTCTCCTAGCCAAATACTAGCCTAGGGACATTATGTTGTGGCAGGTTAAATCATTACTGTCAGCACGGCAGAAGACTGTTGTATACCCGTGATAGCCAAAGAAGCATTCGAATCACCAAGAGTGTACATCAGATCAGATCTGGAAACCCTAATGCATGGGGTTGCCAGCCACTGTCGAAACCAGATTGACAGCCCGGTGAAGTCAACCCAGATAAGTCTTCTATAAAAAGGACTGACTCAAAATATATGGTCTACCACACAGACTAAACTCAAATGATGATATAACTTTTGTTAAAGTCAATACATGTGTAAAGACCATATCAAAGTGACTATAATTAGAGTTTGAGAGTGCTTCAAGAACTATTTGTTCAAGTTAATTCAACAGTGAAAGTCAATCTAAGTGACATTAGAATTTAAAGTGACATTCCCAAGAGGAAAGAGTCATTGTATACCTTTTGTGAATATTTTAATAGAGTGGGTTACATATTTGCTTTTGTAAATTTAAATATTATTTTTATTTGCCGTCCATTTTCCAAATGAGAAAAGAAGAATTAATATACATAATAAATTGATTAATTGTACCTGAGGACTTGAGTAACTGATTATTGTGTGGTTTGCAAGGTTACATTTTTCATTATTTACCCTAGATATAACACATCATAGGATAGTTGTAGAAGGGAGACGACTAAGTGTCTGGTGCTTATTATTACCATCTGGGCCAGATAACTTTATAGTCTGACTATACCTATGACAACTATACACCAGTGCTTATTTCTAAGACTGGGGTATTTCTTTTAAGACCAGAACTATTATCTGGCAAGTGTATCCTTGTATCATCTGATTCACCTATTTATCTCATCATCTAATACCAATTAAAACCTCTCATGACAATATTGGACCATCAGACTAAAGTGGAAACATCAAAATGATAAGTGCAAAAAAAAAAAAAAAAAAAAAAAGCTAGACAGTAAGTAACTGAGAAACAACTAGCAAAAACTGCTTGGGACGCACACCGTCAAATACTGATTCAGGAAATGTTAAGACTGGCACTGTAGTGTGGAATGTCAGCCTGGTCAACTGCTTCAAAATTCAACTTTGACATGCTGAATGAATCATTACTGGAGCAATGAAATCTTATCTCATAGAATGAAATAAATAAAATGACAAAACGACAATCCATGTATGACAGAAGAAACTACAAAGTATAACAACAGGCAGAAAAATTATAACCAGGTATCCCATGTATCAGACAAACCCCAGTTGTCCAGTGCATGGACTAAAAACTAAACAATGAATGGCAGACTAAAAGGATATGACCAGAGTAGACTGCAAAGTAGCTGCTTTGCACACAATTCTAAAGAACTCATCTCCTTTAGACCAGACTTGCACAGACAAAAGCAGAGCTGCCTAATGATTAGCAGCACATTCCCACCATAAACGAAAACAAATTCCCTGGTAGGCTGACAACATACCAGAAAGCACGTTGGTATATAACACAACAAATACAAATCCAACAACACAATTGACACACATATATAGATGGATCAGCAATAAACACTATATAAAATGAAAGAGGAGGCACATACACAAACCAAAGAATGGACTGTCCATATCTTAGCGGCAACTGGAAAATATTCAAACGCATTTAAAAGCTGAGGCAGAAGCACTAAAAATAACTGCAGTAACCATCATTATAAACAGGGGGAAATAATAAAGCCAAGATAGTGTTCCTCACAGTTTCCTTATCAGTCATAACTAACTTACAGAACCAAGAAAATAATGAATTAGGTTGTCTGAAGCCCTAATTGAAAACAGCTCTAACTTCAACAAAGTGAATGTACCCTCGATACCTGCCCATTGCAAGATAAATGGAAATGAAAAGGTAGATAGAATTATGAAAGAAGGAAGTAAAATGCAAACTAAGCACAGAACATCACATGAAGAGATAAAAGAAATAATCAAAAATAGCTTTTTAAACTGTAAACATATAGAAAAGTATATTATATGTTTGCAAGCATATTTTAAAGTGCAAGTATTGTTTTTTTTAACAAAAAAGTAGAGGTAAGTCCCATAACAGATACTGCTATAGGGGAGCGAAGTATTGGATACTTCACTATACCAGGTCCAGCTTAGAGAGGTGGGGTATAATATAATATAAATTAAAAAATAAAAAGGGTATGGGATCAGTTTTACAAAATTAGCGTAATGATGAAGTGATCTGTTCCCTTCCTTGCTGCTTTTGCCTTCCCTAACTCAAGAGCAGAGTCAGGTACCCATCTGCAGCTGGGCAGACTCAAGTGTGACATCGCTGTGTTTCAAACCTGGTACCTTAGCCGCATGAGGCCAGTGCTCTACCCACTATGCCAATCGGACACTCATAGTAAGTATAGTGCAATCTTATTTGCAAACAGGAAATAAAGAAAATGCAAAACATTAAAGCTTCTGTGAACCTGTAATACTAAATTTTATTGTATTTTTAAACATACACACACAAGAAATCCAGTCTCAATGCTTAAGCCTATTCTTCAAAGGTAAACTGGATACACAGTTCCTTATTTCAGAACTTAGTATCAGCAGATTTCTCAAACTCATCTTCTTTACATATTAGTGCTCATATTGAAGTAAAGCCAGATTTGTCAATCTTGTCTGACTCATCATCAGGGGAAAGAAAGGTTTTATCAATTTCAGTTTGGAAGCTTCTACAAATCTTGCAGAAATTATGTGAGGATAGCAAACCATAAGTCAGAAGAGTTCAGGACCACCATTGGTGTAAGAAGGTGATATCCTGTCACATTATCTTTTCATACTCCTCATGGACGATGTCATCAAGGCAAGTAAGGAGAGAACAAGAAAGTATTCAGTGGGGTACTGGAAGATGAGACAGATCTGTATTTCAGAGCTGGCACTTGGTGAGGATGTTGCCCTGATTGCTAAATCAGAGGCACATCTCCAATCCAACCTGCAAGTCTGGAAGGAAGACCTGGAGAAGAGAGGGATGGTCATAACCAGCTCTAAAACAAAATCCATGGTGATATCACGAGAAGAAAGAAGGCATCAGATTAAGCTGGGAGAACAGGTCCTGGAGCAGGTCAACCACTTTAAATACCTCGAAGCTGTTACAGACCGGAAGGGAGGCATCAAAGAAGAGTTGACCACTCAAAAAGCAGCAGCTGGCAGAATTTTTTAGGCCATAAATCGAGGATTCCTCAGTAAAAGAGAAGTTGGAAAGAAAACGAAAATGGCTGTATACCGCTCCACCTATGTCCTAGTCTTGACGTATGGATGCAAGTCATGGGCAATGACTACAACCCACAAATCCCAGATCCAAACCTCAGAAATGAGGTATCTGAGGAAGGTGGTTGAAGTAACAAGAAGAGACATGGTCCATAACCAGACGATACATCAAGGCCTAAAATCCCACCCCCTGCAGACCCAAGCAGAACAGTCCCAACTAGATGGTTTAGCCATGTCTGCAGAATGGGAAAAGATTTGCTACCACGACAAGCATGGAAAACTAAGAGCCAGGGATCCAGACCTCCAGGATGACCCAGAGTCCGCTGGGAGGATGACATTAGACAATCTTTGAAGGATCGAGGACTAGAATGGAACCAGGCAAGGATGAAGACCGCAGATAGGATAGTCTCTCTCTTCCAAACCTCTACACCTCACGGTAGAAGGGGAACGACTAAGTAAGTAAGTAAAAACGTCATTCACATGAAGCAATAGACACATTAGACAATCAAAAAGAATCTTATACACAATGACAAGTTTTGGAGATAATGTTAACAAATCTCATTTCACTGTAAACTCAGGAAACAGCAATGCTGACATTTTCTTTACCTCTTCACTTTCATTATGCTGATCTTCAAGATAAAGTTTTAGAGCTCGGAACTTCACAGTGCACTTTTCAAAGCTGAATCCAATCGCTCGCAAATATTTTTGTGTATATTAATTTCTGTCAGGACTTCACGCCAGAGAGAAAATTGCCAAAAAAAATTTTTAAACACAGAGAGAGAAGAATCACATACACTGGACAGCAAAATCTGATCCTCCTTGTAGTCACACTTTGTTTATACAGTATGTTACAGGTTGAGTCAGCTTTTCAAAATTTGCCTTCACTGAGGTCACAGCATCATAATGAGCACTCCATATTGACAAGCTGCTTTCTTCACCGATACACTGTCAGTAATTGCAACATTAAAAAAGCCAAAATAATGCAGGCCTGGATGACCTAGAGGTAGTGCTCCACAAACTATGTCAACTATTCAAAAGAGTTGTGATTCAATGGATCCCATCTCAATGTAACATCACCGGTAATGAAGAGGCTGATAGACTGGCAAAGAAATGCAGAAAGCTACCTCAGCCTGGTGTAAGCAAAACTTTTGAAGAGGCAAAGAGTTTTATTAGAATCAGAAACAAATGGGATGCAGAGCATCCAGGTCACACACAAAATGATGCATACTACCAGCTCAACAAAAGAGAACAAGTGGTAATTTTCAGACTTCACATGGGCCACAACAGATTGGGATAGCATCTATTCAACAAGCTAAAGATAGGAACTACCGATAAGTGTAATTGTGGCACTGATCAAATGACTGCTGAATATCTACTTCAAAGATGCCCAAAATATGTGGAACATAGGAAGCGCATATGGCCGTCACCAATACCATTCGTTGAAAAGCTGTATGGAGATGCGAATAGGCTCAAACTGACTACTGCTTTCTTTGAAAACATTCAAGTAGATTCATAAATGGGAAGATCATCCGTAAGGCCTTCCCAACCAGAAAGATCTCCAATTTCTGGGCAGATGCTATGGCACTACTGTAAGCTCTGAAAATCCTCACCATATCAGAACAGCAGCCACCAGCTAAGATAGTAATCTTCACTGACTATAGATCATTACTGGATCAATACAGCACACCAGAAATTAAAACATGATGCATGAGATCAGATCTGAGCTAAACATTATCCAATGGTAATCAACCATTGCCCTTCAGTGGTTACCCTTCCATTGTGAAATCACTGGAAATGAGAGAGCAGAAGTGGCAGTAAAGTGGATCAATACAGTCACCCATTGCCCTATCGAGAAGCTAAAACCATCATCCACAGCAAGTACAAAAATCAGTGGAAAGAGGAAGGTGGTATATACAATAGAGATGACACAATCCACCAATTTAAACGACACCAACAGACACTCATTTTCCACATGAGAACTGGCCACTGCAGATTACTGTTCAATCTCTATTGCCTTAGGATATCTCATACAAATGAATGTCCATGTGGAAATGGCATCCAGACCCCCAATCACATTCTCCAAAACCGCCCAACCCATGATGACCCATGAGATCTGACCTTGCCAGTGGGTGCTGAGATCAAGCAGAAGCTATGGGGCTGCCACGCTGACCTGGAAAAGACTGTGAACTTCATCCTGGTGACGGACCTGCAGATTTAGCATGACTACAAACTGAACGCAGAAGAAGAAGATGGAAAAATGGAATGAAAACACTTGTCCAGTATCAGACCAAAATTCTCTTTTCTTGGAGTACCTGACCAAGCACATACTACTTCACACCTGAGGTCAAGGTATACATTAAATGTATACATAATATATCCATGGCATGACGAATTTTCAGGAATAGTCTACCAGGTTAAGTGCTTTTATTTACTCCTGATGCGATCATATATACAAGAAAAAAGGCTTATTACTTAACAGAATAAAGTATCACTATAACAGCATAATAAAACGGTAGCATCCACCAATCAGGCAACAATTTAAACAAATATATGTTGGTTTGCAAATACATGCCACTCGAAAAAATGTGTTCCATAAAATTTCAAGTTAACACATTATCTACCACGAGCTGTTTAAAAATAAAAGAAATGAGACATGTATAGAAACCCTTTCCAATGTGGATCATGATTTTAATTTACTACGGGAAAACAAAACCAATAAGCGTGGGCACATGTCCAACTTGGAAAATTGATATTATATTCATATTTTTTTAACGTTTCAGGTTCGTTACCAAATCGTAAAATGATTTACCATGACAACAGTGATAGATCCACAAAAAACACATGTACTAACTGCTGAACAGGCTAGAAACTTGTTTCAACAATTGATTGATCGATCTAGCAACATAGACAACGGTGAAAACAATGTGGACATCGATTCAAATAGTGATTTTGATAGTAGTGATAACAATAGTAGCGACGATTGTAGCAGTGATATTAACAAATATATTGCAAGTCCTAGGCCATCTGTGGGCCGTAAAAGAGCACAGGCCTCGGTTAGAGCTGCATGTGGTGCAGAATATAGTGTAACTAAAGAACGAAAATAACAGCTTCAAGTTAGTAAGGGTGAAACAACAAACAGTTTTAGTTTCGTCCCAACTTGTGAACCAGGTGTGCATGCAAATCTTAGTACGCCACTGCTGCACAGGAACCCGCCGCATGTGTGGCTCTATGTTTGATAAGGAAGAAAATAGAGGATGATATTTTGTGGCTGCACTCTAAAACTTTGGGTAACATCTTCACATTAAGACAAATAGGCCCTATGGGGTCATCCACATATGACATCGCTTAGTGAGGGGGTTCCAAAGTTTTGTGACGAAGTGTGATAATGGGTGGGGGAAGGTTTGGGGAAAATGTAACGTCACAGAAAAATATACCAGTCACACTTGTTTCTTTTATCAATGGTGTTTTATATGCGAAAGTTAATTTTTATCCACAACAGTGAACTTTTATCTGCAATACTTAACTTCCATCAGCAATAATCAACAACTCCCTAGTGAAAGACTTATAGTAATATCTATGCTGAAATACTGGAAAATTGCTATAATCATTAACTGGTTTAAATAGTTTTAAATATATATTTCTTTGTTAAATAATGTATCACACACCTGTAAAAACAAAATGCAGACTAAATAAACTGTACTATGTAAAATTATATTAAACAAACAGTAACAAGTTATCACCATAGCGACAACAATCTGTTGAGATCAAAGGCACAAACGTTTGGCAAGTTTAACAAACTGATGTAAGCATTTACAATCTTTGCTTGTGCACGCGCCCGTACGTGCATATATGTGTGGGTGGTGAGAGGAATAAAATGCAAATGCATTTAGGTGGGTACTACAAAGGTTGGGCCCTGTATCGATCTGGGACGCAGCACATGAAAGGGAAAATCTTTGTAAACGCCTGATCAGTTAAACACTATTTTACTTAAGAGATTATTTTGTCTACACTAGTTAATGTACAGTTAACAATTTTGCCGACGAACTGGCTCTTCTGTACTTAATCGTAATCAGATGCAACATAAAATGCAAATGCTTGATGAGATGTCACAGCTAGTGGGTGTGAAAATACCGGTACAAAGAAAGAAAACATTGGTAATGAAAATAAAGACAGGAAACTATAGCAACATTGCATATGAAGAAACATCACTACAAGATGCAGAATCCTACATATGCCTTGGTAGCAATATAAACAGTTGGAGGAACAGGCAATGATATGAAAATATAAGAATACACAAGGCTAGGGGAGCTTACAATGGATTGAGAAATATATGGAGATCAAAAGAAGTTAGGCTAAGTCCAGCACAAATTACATTTGTAAGTAAATAAAACAGCTCTCACAATCTGTAGGCTACACACGTCAAATAAAATAATAATAAAAATATTGAAATTTTATTTTTAAATTAAAAAAAAAAATACGGTTTCTTAAAATAAATAAAAATAGCGCTATAACTAGAAATACTGACATTCCCGACAGAATTAAAGTTTCAACTGGCAGATACATTGCACACGCATATAAAAAAGGTTAACACTACACTATAAGATATGCTAAAAAACGACATGATAAAAAAGACATGACGAGAAAATATGTCTACTTGCCCCAGTTATATTTAAAAAAAACAATCGTCTCTGGTTGTCGTCTGACTACCGAGCTCACGCCGAACAAATATAAACAGTGTTCAAAACAAAACAGGAACTTGCTCTTTTTGACGTCACCTATGGCAACGATGGTTGCGCCATCTTTTGATACATTAAAATTATTTACAATTCACCGAAACGAAACCATACAAAATTTGCATTCACGAAACTACACATATTACCATTAAGATGTGACCTGTATTAATATTTTGGAGATCTGTGATATAGCTGGAAAGGGGACCCGGATGCCTTATCCAAGCAGCCGTATGCTCCGGAATGTAAAAATAAGGCTTTTAAACATTCATAAATTTTTAATCGAAAAGTTGCACGTTCACATTATTTCATGGCCACCTATTTATTGTTTTATTTTTCTTTTATGTGAGCCCTGTCCCGTGTGCTTCCTGGGGTCTCTGTGTAGGCACAGAAAGAAAGAATGCTCCCTCAAGCTTGTCGTAAAGTGGGACTAATATGATGTTTTGCATGGGAATGGCAACAACGTTATGTAAAAGAAGTTGCCACAGAAATCATCACTGCAGGAGCATATGCTTCAACTCATTCTTGCTGCATAGAGGCCAATTCCAGTGGTGGCTCCATGCTGCCTAAGTAGAGTGAAGATACGGCGATGAATGAATGGTGAGTTTTGACTTGCGCATCAAAATGTACAGTGTAGTCAGGTTCTGTGAACGCTACAACCACAAAAGGGAAGGCCGCATACAATTATATATACACACCGGCCCTTTGAGGGAAGGGGGACCAACAACATTATTTGGCCTGGCCCTCTCTCACGGGGGAGGGGGGCCTCACCTCAGCCTTATCCTTGATTAACGCAATTTTTACCCCTCATCTAAAACAGGGAGGGGGTCTCACATGATATCTCAGAGGGCCTGTATACATACATAAAAGTGGTAAATCGCAATTTTAATATTAGGTGTAGGGCCACGATCACTTGCATTCTGAAGCTGGGGTTGATAATGTTGCTGATTCTAATCATGAATATGAATGAGCTTAAAAATAGTATGTAAATTGTGTAATGGTTAATTAGCCATAGCTCCTATCATTACGGGACGCATTCATTCAACCAGCTAAACAAACGTAAATTATATATTGCTACAACTCTCATAATCTCACAACACAATCTTTGCCTGGATTCTCCCAATAGATCCAAGCAGTACGTTCACAAAGAGGTATGCGCAGCGACGTTATTAAGAATCAAATAGACACACCCCTCCCCCCGCAATATGGGCACTGGAATTAATTTAAATAATAACTACTGTAAATGGAAAATGGGCCCCGTAGGCACGGAAAGAACATGATTATGATTAGGCACGGAAAGAACATGATGATGATGATTAGGCACGGAAAGAATCATCATGTTCTTTCCCTCCCTAATCATCATGTTCTTTCCGTGCCCAATCATCATCATGTTCTTTCCGTGCCCAATCATCATCATGTTCTTTCCGAGCCCAATCATCATCATGTTCTTTCTGTGCCCAATCATCATGTTCTTTTCGTGTCTAATCATCATCATCATCATGTTCTTTCCGTGCCCAATCATCATCATGTTCTTTCCATGCCCAATCATCATCGTGATCATGTTCTTTCCGTGCCCAATCATCATCGTGATCATGTTCTTTCCGTGTCTAATCATCATCATCATGTTCTTTCCGTGCCCAATCATCATCGTGATCATGTTCTTTCCGTGTCTAATCATCATCATCATGTTCTTTCCGTGCCCAATCATCATCATGTTCTTTCTGTGCCCAATCATCATGTTCTTTCCGTGTCTAATCATCATCATCATGTTCTTTCCGTGCCCAATCATCATCATGTTCTTTCCATGCCCAATCATCATCGTGATCATGTTCTTTCCGTGCCCAATCATCATCGTGATCATGTTCTTTCCGTGTCTAATCATCATCATCATGTTCTTTCCGTGCCCAATCATCATCGTGATCATGTTCTTTCCGTGTCTAATCATCATCATCATGTTCTTTCCGTGCCCAATCATCATCGTGATCATGTTCTTTCCGTGTCTAATCATCATCGTCATGTTCTTTCCGTGCCTAATCATCATCATTTTCCCTTTCGCTCCTCATGAGGCATGCAGCCACCACTACAGATGGTCCCTGTTGCAGAAAGCATGCACACGCTCTTGTAGCGGTAGTTTCTATAGCCATGTGTTTTAAATTATGAGGTTACCAGCCTCACGCGCATTGCCGCAGTTAAATTTACTAGCTCAATGTAAACTCAAGAAAAAGTAAAACTTTTTTATTCATCGTGATCTCTCACGTGTATTTGTAAGATATCGTAAATTTTAACGTTGGGTGTGAATTCGTTAAATTTGTCTTTCACTTGTGCGTTATATTTTCTTACATGTTTCCCGTACTGAACATCAGATCTGAGACAACCAGGTATAGAGGACGACCCATAAGAGGTTAGATAGAAAGGTGACAGGCATTTTAAAGAATCACACGATGGCACACCAGGCCGCAAAGCTGTGTGTATGTGTGTTGTCAGTTAAACTGTTCTTCGCTTCTGCGCAGGCGGCGGCGTGTGACTTTTATATAGCAAAATACTCCGATCGATTTCAGGCGGTGGCGTTTCAGGCGGAGGCACATGACTTTTATATAGCGATATATTTTAGCGGCGGGGCTTCCTCTGACGATCAGACGTATGACTTTTTATATAAGAAAATACTCATTGCGCAGGTGGAGCAGCAAGCGGGATGACTTTTTATATAAGAAAATACTCATTGCGCAGGTGGAGCAGCAAGCGGGATGACTTTTTATATAAGAAAATACTCATTGCGCAGGTGGAGCATCAGGCGGGGTGACTTTTTATATAAGGAAATGTGCAGGTGGAGCAGCAGGTGGGGTGACTTTTTATATAAGGAAATACTCATTGCGCAGGTGGAGCAGCAGGTGTTGGTGCATGACTTTTTATATAAGGAAATACTCAGCGGGCAGGTGGAGCATCAGGTGGGATGACTTTTTATATAAGAAAATACGCAGGTGGCGCAGCAGGTGGGGTGACTTTTTATATAAGAAAATACGCAGGTGGCGCAGCAGGTGGGGTGACTTTTTATATAAGAAAATACTCAATGTGCAGGTGGAGCATCAGGCGGGGTGACTTTTTATATAAGGAAATACTCATTGCGTAGGTGGAGCAGCAGGTGGGGTGACTTTTTATATAAGGAAATACTCAGTGGGCAGGTGGAGCATCAGGCGGGATGACTTTTATATAAGGAAATACTCAGTGTGCAGGTGGAGCATCAGGCGGGATGACTTTTTATATAAGGAAATACGCAGGTGGCACAGCAGGGGGTGACTTTTTATATAAGAAAATACTCAGGTGGAGCATCAGGCGGGGTGACTTGTTATATAAGGAAATACTCAGTGTGCAGGTGGAGCATCAGGTGGGATGCCTTTTTATATAAGGAAATACGCAGTGTGGAGGTGGAGCAGCAGGAGAAGTGGATGACTTTTTTTTTATATAGTAATATGTGTTTATTGAGATAACAGGAAGACGATAATAGGAAGAGGATAATAGGTAGACTTTGTGATTTTTAGATAACAAGAAGACGTTATTTATAGATATATATTAATTCTGCAGGAGTGATGCAGGGGTAAGATGGCGGGATGCCTTTTTATATAAGGAAATACGCAGTGTGGAGGTGGAGCAGCAGGAGAAGTGGATGACTTTTTTTATATAGTAATATGTGTTTATTGAGATAACAGGAAGACGATAATAGGAAGAGGATAATAGGTAGACTTTGTGATTTTTAGATAACAAGAAGACGTTATTTATAGATATATCTATATTAATTCTGCAGGAGTGATGCAGGGGTAAGATGGCGGGATGCCTTTTTATATAAGGAAATACGCAGTGTGGAGGTGGAGCAGCAGGAGAAGTGGATGACTTTTTAATATAGTAATATGTGTTTATTGAGATAACAAGAAGACGATAATAGGAAGAGGATAATAGGTAGACTTTGTGATTTTTAGATAACAAGAAGACGTTATTTATAGATATATATTAATTCTGCAGGAGTGATGCAGGGGTAAGATGGCGGGGTGACTTTTTATATAAGGAGAAAAAATGGCGGCGCGCTGCAGGCGCAAGATGGCGGGATGACTTTTTATATAGGGAAAATGTACAAGGGCAAGATGGTGGACTTGAGATAGCAAGCAGGTGGTATATGGCGCAAGATGGCGGGGTGATTTTTTATATAAGGAATTGAGGAGGAGGAGAGGAGGAGGTCCATGACTTTTTATATAGAGATATGTTTAGATAACAAGAAGACGTTATTTATAGACATATAATAATTCTGTAGGAGTGATGCAGGGGCAGGGATGATATTTTTGTGTGATGTGGTATGGTTTTGGAGGTGGAAGAGAGATATTTTAGATGTTGAGGTGAGATGTGGTGACGTTGTCAGGATGCATCTGTGTACATTTTTGGGGGTGTAGCAGGCGAGTTGACCAGCATTGAGAGGTGGGAGTGAAGAGGCGTCGGTAACGAGGTACGGGTGTAATGTAGCAGGTGGGGTTAGGTTAGGGGGGATATTTTTGTGTGATGTGGTATGGTTTTGGAGGTGGAAGAGAGATATTTTAGAGGTTGAGGGGAGATGTGGTGACGTTGTCAGGATGCCTCTGTGTACATTTTTGGGGGTGTAGCAGGCGAGTGGACCATCATTGAGAGGTGGGAGTGAAGAGGCGTCGGTGACGAGGTACGGGTGTAATGTAGCAGGTGGGGTTAGGCTAGGGGGGATATTTTTGTGTGATGTGGTATGGTTTTGGAGGTGGAAGAGAGATATTTTAATCTGTAATGTAGCAGGTGGGGTTAGGTTAGGGCGGAGTAGTAGGGTGTGTGTTGTGGAATTGTTTTGTTATGTGTGTTGGTGTGTGTGTGTTTATATGTCTACATCCGCGTGACTTTTATATAACGAAAATGTGTTGGAGGAACGTGGAGGAGGAGAGGTCTTGGAATATAGTAATATATAAGTTCATTAATGGCGGGCGTGTTGTGTGATGATTATTTTACAAACAGTTATACGTACATATTACAGATAGGTAGCCGATATTACAACAGTTAGATGCTATTTAGTTATACATATATAGAAATATAAAAGAGAAAACACTAGCTACATTTTATATATTTAGTGACAAAGTTAGTTGATCTATGGGTGACATATAACCGCACCTCTTTTCGTATACCCCTTGGAGCTCTCAGAACACAGGTGGTTCGGTTTACTTGGCGAGTCTGTCAATGCACGTTTTGTCTTGTTCGTTCAACGAGGGGGTCAAATGGGAAGATTTCCCTTTTAGTCTTCTAAGTTTGTCACTGCTGGGTTGACTTTTGTCAAACTTTTTTTGGCGCAACGTGTGGTGCAAATCTGCCTACCGCTCGCAGCATAACGAAAAAGAGACGTTGGATGGGCGGGTTTTTGCAGAGGTGTTTTAACGTGACACCAGGTACGGAAATCACATCTTTGAACATATCTACCCCTAGGTCCGCGTAAAAACTAACGTGTTGTTCTAACGCTGTGTGTGGCTAGTGATGAGAATATAAGACGCTGAGAGGTGAAGTTTGGTCGTAGACAACTACTCACTAGGAAATGCCCGTGAGGTGGTAGAAATACGACCTCGACACGATAGAAATATGCCCTCGAGATGATATAAATATACCCTCGACACGACAGAAATATACCCTCAACACGACAGAAATATGTATGTGTAATGATAGAAAATATGACCTCGATACGACAGAAATATGCCCTCGACACGACAGAAATATGTATGTGTAATGATAGAAAATATGCCCTCGACACGACAGAAATATACCCTCGACACAACAGAAATATGTATGTGTAATGATATAAATATGTCCTCGACACGACAGAAATATGCCCTCGACACGACAGAAATATGTATGTGTAATGATAGAAAATATGACCTCGAGACGACAGAAATATACCCCCGAGATGATAGAAATGTGACCACCGGTTTTGGGGGAAAACTTTAGATATCACCCACCAAAGGATTTTCGCACGTGTAATAAAGGGGGGTCTCGATAAAATTTACTCTCTCGACCTTCACTCAGCTCTCCAAAGGTTTAAGTATTGCATCACTTCTTGGCATGTTCACCTAGTTAGTGGGAGCCGTCACCTACAAAGAGGTATGACCCCACATGCAAGGGGTGGTCCTGGAAACAGTCTCTAGCAGTGCAGTCTGGCTGATCGAGTGAGGTTCGCAATGGGAAGGCAAAAGCGGTCCCTAAACAATGTCGGGTTGTAGTCGGTTGTGTCGATCGAGAGGTGGAGATATCACAGCTTAGAAGGGAGTTTTGAAGCGAGTTGAGGTTTTGTGTTTTCTTTTGTAGTGGTGTGGGTGAGGTCGGGGGGTTTTTTGTGTGATGTATTGTACCGGTAGTGTGTTTGGTTGTAGGTATCTTAATTGTGTGGTGTAGTTTGTGGGGCTGTCGAATCGTGGGGTGTGCTGGGGTATGGGTTTTTTGTGTGTCGGTATTTTAATTGTTGTATCTACAATATGTATAGATCAGAGTGAAGTTTTAGAAACCAGTACTAGTTCTACCATCGAACTTGCGTCCTGGTAGTGTGTGTGTTGTTTATTTTACATATAGACAGGTATACATATACAAGATGTTACAGCAGTTATACGCTAAATAGTCAAGCTAAAACACTAGTCTCAAACGCGTTGTAGGTCGCTTGACACCTGCCCAGCCTTATTTGCTCGCTAACAGCAACTTGCTTAATGAAAAATTAATCGATTGTGTTATAGCGGCTTTAAGCTAGGTTGTGAAACGGTTTGAGACACGATTCGTGGTGACAGATGGTTACATACTCAGAAACCTAAGCGATACTCAACGTGCTGTTGAACAAATATTCAGTGTTAGCTTTCTTGGTTTGATAGAGGCTTTAACTATAAATAAATTATCTGTAATGTTTTAAATAGTTTTGTTAAGGCATTATTTGTACACTACGCAAAAGTGATCTCAACAGAACTTTGTTATCTATGTAGATGTGTCGTAGTCTTGTTACAAACAGCAAGCTGGTTTAGAAGTAACTTTATCATTTTTATTGGCAGGAGTTATGTTATTATCGTTTACATGTTTTGTAACAAATTTGATTGCTCCAAAACTTTCACACAATTAGGTTACTACTTGACTTGAGAAGAAGGTCTTTTTATAAAACACTCTTGAGTGAATTCCCATTTTTTCCTATCCGCTATAGAATAAAGAGGAAAATATATTTTTTTAAAAAGTATTACCTGTTATAGAGGCAGATGCGTACGGTTCGGTATGATGGGGGCGGTTTTGGTTTTGTGTTGTGTTGTGTGTGTAGTGGGTCACGGGGTAGTTTTCTTTATTATTTATATTATATCATGAGTAATAAAATCTACTTACCCCAATGTTCAGTTAATGTTATGTAAATGACCCGTAAACACTCGCAGTCTCCAACATTAAAAAAATATTGGGAAAGACCACGCTGAACAAAAACAAATAGACAATTTATTGAACACACCCGTAGAGATATACCTTGCAGGTAGACTAAAGTATGTCAGCAACTAAACACGTACTTAGCGTTACAAGCTGTAACTGATTCATGGTCGAGACCAGTTTCATACATTTTAAGAAAACCCAACAAACACGTGTTTGTACCCTCACTAGAAAGAAGTCGGATCGATGACCCGCGCAAATCAGCGATCGTGAATTTCTGTTCACGTCACTCATACACACTTATTATATTGTATGTTTCAAACAACAAATATGCTAAAAACGTGAGAATCACTGTTTCAAGAACGTAAGATTCGTGCTAAAAACGTGAGAACCAACCAACATGTATTGAGAAGCAAGAATTTAAGAACCTTTGGTGTAAAACATTGTGACAATAAAAAACAATGTGAGAAGTACTGTTCAAGAATTTGAGAACCTTTGGTGTAAAACATTGTGACAATAAAAAACAATGTGAGAAGTACTGTTCAAGAACTTGAGAACCACTGTGTTTAAAAAAACATTTACAACAAATATAAGTGTCTGTTTGGTACATTCTTTTTGAGTTGAACGACACACGCCTCGAAAGATAGAAAGAGAGAGAGAGAGAGAGAGAGAGAGAGAGAGAGAGAGAGAGAGAGAGAACGAACGAACGAACGAGCTTTATTTTCAAAGGGTTGAGAATTGGTCACGCAGACCCATCTAACATTCTGCCCTTCCTTTCGCTCACCTTTCATGCAGTATCCTTTCAATAGCACATGTATTTTTAGCAATATTTAAGCATACAACATTATCGAGGTAAAATAATAACATACATTTGTAACATGTAGACATAATCAAATTTAAGGGGGGAAAAAATTATTAATTAAAATACAGTAACAAAAATTAATACCTTAAAAGAGAAAGCGAGAAAAGAGAGAGAGAGAGGAGAGGGAGAGAGAGAGATAGAAAGAAAGGGAAAGAAAGAGAGAAAGATAGGAAGAGAGAAGAGAGAGAGCGAGAGAATAAAACACAGTCTTATTTTTAGGGTGTTATGAAAGGAAAGAGGTGTTAACAGACCTGCCCGCGCAGGCTGTGACAGAAAAGATATTGATTTACAACCACGCGCGTTCGAAACAGGTGACAATTTTCCCTTTCAGTTAAAATAACGGAGATTTAAGTACTAACGTGTTTGGTAGTTTGCACCATAGCAAGGCGTTTTCTTTGTGTAGCTAATGGTATGTTCTAAATATTCTTTTTAATGTGATAAAAGTGTTTATTAATTTTTTGCGTTATCAGATTCTGTCTTTTTTATATTTGTTATGTTAACACAAATAAGGCTCACAAAAATACTTGTTTAACAGTAGGTGAGAAAATAAGGAAAATCTTTTTTCCTAGCACATAACCGGTTAGTCTTATCAACCACTCTTTAAAAATGTTATGTCAAGATAAAAAATAAAACAATTTAGTATCTGAGTTAACATAAAACACACAGTTATTAAGCTGAGTTAACAGCTTAACGGATAGACTATTTTGAAACAGATTTTTTAGCAACACGGGTTAGCGAAAAATTCGAATGCACAGACATACCTTTTAAATAAAAAAACAGATATTTAATACGACACACGCATAAACGAGCAACTAAAACTTTTATATTTTTAAAGATATACAACCTAACACAGAGTACCGAATACACATACACACACACACACACACACACACACACACACACACACACACACACACACACACACATTTAGACCTTTGTGTAGGTTATGTCTTCACAGTGTCTGTTAAGAAAAAATATGCCTAGCGAACAACAACGGTCAGATATTTAAACAGAGAAATAACAGCTATATATTTAACATTCTAACGTGTTTCTCACTTTTTTGTTAAGTTTTTATTTCAAAAATACTTTGTTTGATACTCTATTTTATTTTATTTTTGTAAAACTTTTGTTTAAAATGGTTGGTCGCAAAGAAAAAAGTTATCTCTAACGGCTTTCTTTCCTCGTCAATAAACCATCTGCCCACATTACAAATAAACGATAATTGGATTTATGCTGGAACATAACGAAACAGACATCGAATTAGAAACATCTGTCACTAGGTAAATAACGGCTCTCGATTTTTTCGAAGGGCTCAAGTAGTAGTAGGGTATGCGCAACTTAGGTAGTATTCTACCCCTCCATCTTGCCCCGCCTCTTCCTATTATCTCCCCCTTGTTAGCTCAAAAGCTCCGCCATCTTGTTATCTCCCCCCTTGTTAGCTCAAATCCGCCATCTGTTAGCTCAAGTCCGCCAAGATCCGCCTTCTCTCCCCCTTGTTAGCTCAAGTCCGCCATCTTGACCCATCCCCCCTTGTTAGCTCAAGTCCGCCATCTTGACCCAAATAACCTCCCCTTGTTAGCTCAAGTCCGCCATCTTGACCCAAATAACCTCCCCCTTGTTAGCTCAAGTCCGCCATCTTGCGCCGCGCGCCTGCAGATTGCGCTTATATAAAAGTCACGCGCCTGCAGAATTTTTGCTATATAAAAGTCACGCGCCTGCAGCGCGCCTGCAGCGCGCCTGCAGAATATACCTAAGTTTGCGCATACCCTACTACTACTTGAGCCCTTCGAAAAAATCGAGAGCCGTTATTTACCTAGTGACAGATGTTTCTAATTCGATGTCTGTTTCGTTATGTTCCAGCATAAATCCAATTATCGTTTATTTGTAATGTGGGCAGATGGTTTATTGACGAGGAAAGAAAGCCGTTAGAGATAACTTTTTTCTTTGCGACCCACCATTTTCAACAAAAGTTTTACAAAAATAAAATAAAATAGAGTATCAAACAAAGTATTTTTGAAATAAAAACTTAACAAAAAAGTGAGAAACACGTTAGAATGTTAAATATATAGCTGTTATTTCTCTGTTTAAATATCTGACCGTTGTTGTTCGCTAGGCATATTTTTTCTTAACAGACACTGTGAAGACATAACCTACACAAAGGTCTAAATGTGTGTGTGTGTGTGTGTGTGTGTGTGTGTGTGTGTGTGTGTGTGTGTGTGTGTATGTGTATTCGGTACTCTGTGTTAGGTTGTATATCTTTAAAAATATAAAAGTTTTAGTTGCTCGTTTATGCGTGTGTCGTATTAAATATCTGTTTTTTATTTAAAAGGTATGTCTGTGCATTCGAATTTTTCGCTAACCCGTGTTGCTAAAAAAATCTGTTTCAAAATAGTCTATCCGTTAAGCTGTTAACTCAGCTTAATAACTGTGTGTTTTATGTTAACTCAGATACTAAATTGTTTTATTTTTTATCTTGACATAACATTTTTAAAGAGTGGTTGATAAGACTAACCGGTTATGTGCTAGGAAAAAAGATTTTCCTTATTTTCTCACCTACTGTTAAACAAGTATTTTTGTGAGCCTTATTTGTGTTAACATAACAAATATAAAAAAGACAGAATCTGATAACGCAAAAAATTAATAAACACTTTTATCACATTAAAAAGAATATTTAGAACATACCATTAGCTACACAAAGAAAACGCCTTGCTATGGTGCAAACTACCAAACACGTTAGTACTTAAATCTCCGTTATTTTAACTGAAAGGGAAAATTGTCACCTGTTTCGAACGCGCGTGGTTGTAAATCAATATCTTTTCTGTCACAGCCTGCGCGGGCAGGTCTGTTAACACCTCTTTCCTTTCATAACACCCTAAAAATAAGACTGTGTTTTATTCTCTCGCTCTCTCTCTTCTCTCTTCCTATCTTTCTCTCTTTCTTTCCCTTTCTTTCTATCTCTCTCTCTCCCTCTCCTCTCTCTCTCTCTTTTCTTGCTTTCTCTTTTTAGGTATTCATCTTTGTTACTGTATTTTAATTAATAATTTTTTCCCCCCCCCTTAAATTTGATTATGTCTACATGTTACAAATGTATGTTATTATTTTACCTCGATAATGTTGTATGCTTAAATATTGCTAAAAATACATGTGCTATTGAAAGGATACTGCATGAAAGGTGAGCGAAAGGAAGGGCAGAATGTTAGATGGGTCTGCGTGACCAATTCTCAACCCTTTGAAAATAAAGCTCGTTCGTTCGTTCGTTCTCTCTCTCTCTCTATCTCTCTTTCTCTCTCTCTCTCTCTCTCTCTCTCTTTCTATCTTTCGAGGCGTGTGTCGTTCAACTCAAAAAGAATGTACCAAACAGACACTTATATTTGTTGTAAATGTTTTTTAAACACAGTGGTTCTCAAGTTCTTGAACAGTACTTCTCACATTGTTTTTTATTGTCACAATGTTTTACACCAAAGGTTCTCAAATTCTTGAACAGTACTTCTCACATTGTTTTTTATTGTCACAATGTTTTACACCAAAGGTTCTTAAATTCTTGCTTCTCAATACATGTTGGTTGGTTCTCACGTTTTTAGCACGAATCTTACGTTCTTGAAACAGTGATTCTCACGTTTTTAGCATATTTGTTGTTTGAAACATACAATATAATAAGTGTGTATGAGTGACGTGAACAGAAATTCACGATCGCTGATTTGCGCGGGTCATCGATCCGACTTCTTTCTAGTGAGGGTACAAACACGTGTTTGTTGGGTTTTCTTAAAATGTATGAAACTGGTCTCGACCATGAATCAGTTACAGCTTGTAACGCTAAGTACGTGTTTAGTTGCTGACATACTTTAGTCTACCTGCAAGGTATATCTCTACGGGTGTGTTCAATAAATTGTCTATTTGTTTTTGTTCAGCGTGGTCTTTCCCAATATTTTTTTAATGTTGGAGACTGCGAGTGTTTACGGGTAATTTACATAACATTAACTGAACATTGGGGTAAGTAGATTTTATTACTCATGATATAATATAAATAATAAAGAAAACTACCCCGTGACCCACTACACACACAACACAACACAAAACCAAAACCGCCCCCATCATACCGAACCGTACGCATCTGCCTCTATAACAGGTAATACTTTTAAAAATATATTTTTCCTCTTTATTCTATAGCGGATAGGAAAAAATGGGAATTCACTCAAGAGTGTTTATAAAAAGACCTTCTTCTCAAGTCAAGTAGTAACCTAATTGTGTGAAAGTTTTGGAGCAATCAAATTTGTTACAAAACATGTAAACGATAATAACATAACTCCTGCCAATAAAAATGATAAAGTTACTTCTAAAACCAGCTTGCTGTTTGTAACAAGACTACGACACATCTACATAGATAACAAAGTTCTGTTGAGATCACTTTTGCGTAGTGTACAAATAATGCCTTAACAAAACTATTTAAAACATTACAGATAATTTATAGTTAAAGCCTCTATCAAACCAAGAAAGCTAACACTGAATATTTGTTCAACAGCACGTTGAGTATCGCTTAGGTTTCTGAGTATGTAACCATCTGTCACCACGAATCGTGTCTCAAACCGTTTCACAACCTAGCTTAAAGCCGCTATAACACAATCGATTAATTTTTCATTAAGCAAGTTGCTGTTAGCGAGCAAATAAGGCTGGGCAGGTGTCAAGCGACCTACAACGCGTTTGAGACTAGTGTTTTAGCTTGACTATTTAGCGTATAACTGCTGTAACATCTTGTATATGTATACCTGTCTATATGTAAAATAAACAACACACACACTACCAGGACGCAAGTTCGATGGTAGAACTAGTACTGGTTTCTAAAACTTCACTCTGATCTATACATATTGTAGATACAACAATTAAAATACCGACACACAAAAAACCCATACCCCAGCACACCCCACGATTCGACAGCCCCACAAACTACACCACACAATTAAGATACCTACAACCAAACACACTACCGGTACAATACATCACACAAAAAACCCCCCGACCTCACCCACACCACTACAAAAGAAAACACAAAAACCTCAACTCGCTTCAAAACTCCCTTCTAAGCTGTGATATCTCCACCTCTCGATCGACACAACCGACTACAACCCGACATTGTTTAGGGACCGCTTTTGCCTTCCCATTGCGAACCTCACTCGATCAGCCAGACTGCACTGCTAGAGACTGTTTCCAGGACCACCCCTTGCATGTGGGGTCATACCTCTTTGTAGGTGACGGCTCCCACTAACTAGGTGAACATGCCAAGAAGTGATGCAATACTTAAACCTTTGGAGAGCTGAGTGAAGGTCGAGAGAGTAAATTTTATCGAGACCCCCCTTTATTACACGTGCGAAAATCCTTTGGTGGGTGATATCTAAAGTTTTCCCCCAAAACCGGTGGTCACATTTCTATCATCTCGGGGGTATATTTCTGTCGTCTCGAGGTCATATTTTCTATCATTACACATACATATTTCTGTCGTGTCGAGGGCATATTTCTGTCGTGTCGAGGACATATTTATATCATTACACATACATATTTCTGTTGTGTCGAGGGTATATTTCTGTCGTGTCGAGGGCATATTTTCTATCATTACACATACATATTTCTGTCGTGTCGAGGGCATATTTCTGTCGTATCGAGGTCATATTTTCTATCATTACACATACATATTTCTGTCGTGTTGAGGGTATATTTCTGTCGTGTCGAGGGTATATTTATATCATCTCGAGGGCATATTTCTATCGTGTCGAGGTCGTATTTCTACCACCTCACGGGCATTTCCTAGTGAGTAGTTGTCTACGACCAAACTTCACCTCTCAGCGTCTTATATTCTCATCACTAGCCACACACAGCGTTAGAACAACACGTTAGTTTTTACGCGGACCTAGGGGTAGATATGTTCAAAGATGTGATTTCCGTACCTGGTGTCACGTTAAAACACCTCTGCAAAACCCGCCCATCCAACGTCTCTTTTTCGTTATGCTGCGAGCGGTAGGCAGATTTGCACCACACGTTGCGCCAAAAAAAGTTTGACAAAAGTCAACCCAGCAGTGACAAACTTAGAAGACTAAAAGGGAAATCTTCCCATTTGACCCCCTCGTTGAACGAACAAGACAAAACGTGCATTGACAGACTCGCCAAGTAAACCGAACCACCTGTGTTCTGAGAGCTCCAAGGGGTATACGAAAAGAGGTGCGGTTATATGTCACCCATAGATCAACTAACTTTGTCACTAAATATATATAAAATGTAGCTAGTGTTTTCTCTTTTATATTTCTATATATGTATAACTAAATAGCATCTAACTGTTGTAATATCGGCTACCTATCTGTAATATGTACGTATAACTGTTTGTAAAATAATCATCACACAACACGCCCGCCATTAATGAACTTATATATTACTATATTCCAAGACCTCTCCTCCTCCACGTTCCTCCAACACATTTTCGTTATATAAAAGTCACGCGGATGTAGACATATAAACACACACACACCAACACACATAACAAAACAATTCCACAACACACACCCTACTACTCCGCCCTAACCTAACCCCACCTGCTACATTACAGATTAAAATATCTCTCTTCCACCTCCAAAACCATACCACATCACACAAAAATATCCCCCCTAGCCTAACCCCACCTGCTACATTACACCCGTACCTCGTCACCGACGCCTCTTCACTCCCACCTCTCAATGATGGTCCACTCGCCTGCTACACCCCCAAAAATGTACACAGAGGCATCCTGACAACGTCACCACATCTCCCCTCAACCTCTAAAATATCTCTCTTCCACCTCCAAAACCATACCACATCACACAAAAATATCCCCCCTAACCTAACCCCACCTGCTACATTACACCCGTACCTCGTTACCGACGCCTCTTCACTCCCACCTCTCAATGCTGGTCAACTCGCCTGCTACACCCCCAAAAATGTGTACACAGATGCATCCTGACAACGTCACCACATCTCACCTCAACATCTAAAATATCTCTCTTCCACCTCCAAAACCATACCACATCACACAAAAATATCATCCCTGCCCCTGCATCACTCCTACAGAATTATTATATGTCTATAAATAACGTCTTCTTGTTATCTAAACATATCTCTATATAAAAAGTCATGGACCTCCTCCTCTCCTCCTCCTCAATTCCTTATATAAAAAATCACCCCGCCATCTTGCGCCATATACCACCTGCTTGCTATCTCAAGTCCACCATCTTGCCCTTGTACATTTTCCCTATATAAAAAGTCATCCCGCCATCTTGCGCCTGCAGCGCGCCGCCATTTTTCTCCTTATATAAAAAGTCACCCCGCCATCTTACCCCTGCATCACTCCTGCAGAATTAATATATATCTATAAATAACGTCTTCTTGTTATCTAAAAATCACAAAGTCTACCTATTATCCTCTTCCTATTATCGTCTTCTTGTTATCTCAATAAACACATATTACTATATTAAAAAGTCATCCACTTCTCCTGCTGCTCCACCTCCACACTGCGTATTTCCTTATATAAAAAGGCATCCCGCCATCTTACCCCTGCATCACTCCTGCAGAATTAATATATATCTATAAATAACGTCTTCTTGTTATCTAAAAATCACAAAGTCTACCTATTATCCTCTTCCTATTATCGTCTTCCTGTTATCTCAATAAACACATATTACTATATAAAAAAAGTCATCCACTTCTCCTGCTGCTCCACCTCCACACTGCGTATTTCCTTATATAAAAAGGCATCCCGCCATCTTACCCCTGCATCACTCCTGCAGAATTAATATATATCTATAAATAACGTCTTCTTGTTATCTAAAAATCACAAAGTCTACCTATTATCCTCTTCCTATTATCGTCTTCCTGTTATCTCAATAAACACATATTACTATATAAAAAAAGTCATCCACTTCTCCTGCTGCTCCACCTCCACACTGCGTATTTCCTTATATAAAAAGGCATCCCACCTGATGCTCCACCTGCACACTGAGTATTTCCTTATATAACAAGTCACCCCGCCTGATGCTCCACCTGAGTATTTTCTTATATAAAAAGTCACCCCCTGCTGTGCCACCTGCGTATTTCCTTATATAAAAAGTCATCCCGCCTGATGCTCCACCTGCACACTGAGTATTTCCTTATATAAAAGTCATCCCGCCTGATGCTCCACCTGCCCACTGAGTATTTCCTTATATAAAAAGTCACCCCACCTGCTGCTCCACCTACGCAATGAGTATTTCCTTATATAAAAAGTCACCCCGCCTGATGCTCCACCTGCACATTGAGTATTTTCTTATATAAAAAGTCACCCCACCTGCTGCGCCACCTGCGTATTTTCTTATATAAAAAGTCACCCCACCTGCTGCGCCACCTGCGTATTTTCTTATATAAAAAGTCATCCCACCTGATGCTCCACCTGCCCGCTGAGTATTTCCTTATATAAAAAGTCATGCACCAACACCTGCTGCTCCACCTGCGCAATGAGTATTTCCTTATATAAAAAGTCACCCCACCTGCTGCTCCACCTGCACATTTCCTTATATAAAAAGTCACCCCGCCTGATGCTCCACCTGCGCAATGAGTATTTTCTTATATAAAAAGTCATCCCGCTTGCTGCTCCACCTGCGCAATGAGTATTTTCTTATATAAAAAGTCATCCCGCTTGCTGCTCCACCTGCGCAATGAGTATTTTCTTATATAAAAAGTCATACGTCTGATCGTCAGAGGAAGCCCCGCCGCTAAAATATATCGCTATATAAAAGTCATGTGCCTCCGCCTGAAACGCCACCGCCTGAAATCGATCGGAGTATTTTGCTATATAAAAGTCACACGCCGCCGCGCTTTTTTCAAAAGTGCATTTTGTTCGTTTTTCCCCCCGGAGATTGAACATGACTTAGATTAGGTCTATCTTTTGCAAGTAAATTCTTTAAGGAATATGTTTACAAGTAAATATTGAACGAATTGAAAGAAATGTTGTCCAATTTTCTAAACTCTATTAAATCTGTGATAGATATTCTTAAGCAGCATTTGTGTCGGAGTCTTTGCCCTTGAAGATTCCCGACACTTGTTGAAAAACGAAGAGACGGACTTGACAGTTTGTGTTACATTTCATAGTGATAACAAATGCCTGTACAACCGGTGTTTTTCATACTTAGAAATATCGATGAAACCATTAGGTTTCACATATTTTTCATAAATAGCTTTACACGTAGTACCACCATGGGAAGATGTGCAAGCTTCTAGTCAATATTTAATTGATAAAGATGTTGCATTTTACGATGCTAGTGCTGTGATCAACTTAACAATCTGACATTTTGTTGGAAGTAACACTGATGATGTCACGTAGGGTTTATATTCATTTAATTTCCTACATCTTCTTCCTATTCTTTCACATAAATTCTCTCTTTTATTATCTCTGTATTTTTTTTTCCTGTATATTTTTTTCATCCATTCGTTTTGCGAATATTATTCTCATATAATTCGCAAACTTTACCTGTTTTCCTTTCTCTTAAACTGAGAATCGCGCTAGGACGATATTACGTAGATGTCAGGGCTGCAGGGCGTCAGAAGGCGTGATAAGTCGGTTCGCTGAACACAGGACGTAGCAAATCGTCTACATTCTCACCGAGCGCGCGAGCTTCTTCTCGGCATTAGTCCCGGTGAGGTGTGATACTTTACATCTGCACCGGGCAGTATCCAGACATTTGGCTGGAAAATCCCAAACTGACACGGCGCTCACTTGGGCAATGGAGTCAGGCTGTCTGGGATTTGAAACTGACACGCGTACATCGTGGTCAGTAGGTGACAGTTACGACACGCGTTAAGCGGACGTAAATGTTGGGAGTAGGGGAGATAATTTCGCGTGGCGAAATAGTTTGGGCCCTTTGTCTGATTTTAAGATATTGGCCAAGTTTGAAACTTAAATTTCATTTCTCGCTCATAGACTCCACAGTAGATAGGTCGCTCGAAAAACAGAATAGCTGTTAGCGAAGATCTCAGTTTGTTTCGGCAATTTGTCGAACTTCTAGACTTCCAGAAATATTTTCAGCATTTTTATTCTTAAGTTGTGCGACTACCTGTAATTCTGTGGTTGAGGTAATTAATATGATAGATATATAGATTTTGTGAGTGTTAAAGTGTTAAATCGCTTAATTCATTTTAATCTATTTCTTTAGCGCAGAAGAGAAATAAAGTGGTAGGCTATTATATTTTCTAGGGAAGCATTCAGTGGAAAGCAGACTAAAAATTTAATTTCTAGCTTATAACGGCAATTGTAGCTATTTATGAATTTAATTTAACTGCTAATACTCAGTCGAGTGTATTTTTCTAAACTAACGTATAAACTCTAGAATCCAGCCTCATGAATGATGACGGGATACGCACGTGTTCCTAATTTATGAGGAATGCTGATTTTTAAATATAACTTACGTCACGGGAAGTTTAAATGATAAGCAAAGCTCTCTGCTTGCAAGTTTAAATGTAAGTTTTAACCAGTACAGATTCTGTTTATTATATTATATGTGTTATTTTTCCTCCACACAGTGAAAGTTTTGGGGTGACCCTAACTTTACCAGCACCTAGTAGTAGTTTCCATACTTGTGAAGAAATAGACAGTCCTTATTTTGAACCACGTGGGTTTTCTCAAGTAACACTGATCTGACGGTGCAAGTTAGACAGAAATACTAATATCCCTATAACGGGTTTTCAAAGACTGTAATGATAAATACTGGACCTTGGAGCCAGCACTTAATTTCTTCTAGAAACTCTATATAATTTGCTGCCTGGTGGCGTGAATATTAACAATCATTTCCCGACTAGATTATATCTTGTGGACAAATCTGTGGTGTGACTAAAGTGAATCCTATACTGAGGGAAGGCACCGACCTGACATTCATCATTTTTTTTTAGAAACCTACGCTATTGACACTGTGCTCTGCTAACTCCCGCGCCTGGAATAATTGTTAGGTGACTTAATCAGACATTTGAACAAATTTGCATACCCAAGTAGTCGTTCCCGGAGACTCCAAGTTAAATACGTCTTTTGGAACTGGGGACTTCTTGGCAGAAGACTGCATTTTTTGAGTCTGTGTGAAAATCTAAAATCAATGTGTTCAGAGGCAGCAAGCAAAGTCGTGAGTACTAGTGTGAGAAGCCATGGCGGAATGAATGAGTGTACGCTGGTTTGAGTGATATTTTTCACTATTTTATCTTTGACACCCTGTTGCTGTCCTAATTTTTTTTTTTCAATCTGCATAATTTGTTGCTAAGGCTAGAGTTCTTGTGTTTTTTTGTCTTAGGTTAAATCAGATTTTTTTTTCAAACTCTGTGCATATAATTACGAGATAAAACAAAGAAAACTCTTAGACTCAAACCCTATGTATCTGTGACTCTGGCGCCATCATCTGTTCTCTTAACGGGGCCGGGCTAAACCTAGAGTTAACACCATAACGGGGCTATCATCCTTGCAACATTTCCTTGATTTTTTTATGACTATGTGTATATGTATTTTCCTTGATGTACTTTCTTTGATGTTGTGAGCCGATTTTTCCTGATAATAAAATCGCTCTTGAACTTAATAATAGTGTTTGGTCAGCTCGTTCTAGAAATATATATATCATTGTTATAGTTTTCCCACGTCTGTGTGTTTACCTGTCGTCACGTGTATGTGCGTGCCTGTGAGTGATAGAAATATACGTAATATGTATATTGGTGTAGTCTGTCTGACGCTGTAACAACTGTTGTAGAAGATAGGTGAGAGAGAGAAGAATTCTTTTCGCTTTCAGAGACAGCCACTATATCAAAATCTATCATCTCACGTGTGTGGAAATTCTATTACCTTTCACTAACTCTCACTGAGTCTATCACCTATTCAAACCTATTCAGAAGGGACCAAACCTAGTCTTAATTCTCCTATCGGAAATCTACGACAAATGGGTTCTCGTCCGACGGATTTTTGAACTTAGAATAGGAAGACGAGTACGACAAATGGGGACTCGTTTCCGGTCTTTGAACTTAGAATAGGAAGACGAGTACGACAAACGTGGACTCGTCTATCTGGATTTTGTATTTAAGATTCTGTATTCTGATATAGAGTAAGAGTGTGATGTCTTGTGAGTTGTTATATCTTTAAAAAAAAAAATTACCCCCTAGACTAGCGATCTGTTTACGGGCGTGCTGACCACACAAACTAATAAGTTTTTTTTTTCCACAGCATCTTTGAATAATATACATTTTGGTTACAGGTTGATTTTGTCGGGATATATGTTAACTGCTGATTGTAATACTAAATGCTGGTAAAGTGGTGAGTGTATAACATTCACTGGGTACTGAGGCAGAACGGCGTTTGAACTAAGTTAAGGAGTGTGTTTCGGACTTTTTGTCCAGATTAATTCCCTCCCTTACCCGATCTGACTTCAGGGGCGAACTTATAGTGGATTTTTAAAAATTAAGGGATTATTTTTCTCTTTAATTTTTGCAATATTCTTTTGCTTTTCCACTGTAGCAACTTATTTTTCAGTTGTAATCTTAACTACCATTTATTTGGCGTAGTCGTGTTTTGCATTGAGTGCTTTATTGCCGATAATAGCAGCGATAGTTAGATTTATTTTGGAGGAGGTATCCCAGGGTTAAGGATATCATCTTTTGAATAATTTGGTAATTTTTTTTTCTCGTAAGTGGTAGGAACCAGGTTATTCTTTTTCCTATTTTCTATCTCCACGTGTCTCAGTCACTGACATAATATGGCCGAGAGGGCAAAGCTTAGACAACTTCTCAGGGACGAAGCGAGAGAGGAGGGACTGGAAGGAGAAGAAGCGAAAGCATTTGTCAGAGACGAACTTGAGAGATATGATGCGGAGAGGAAAGCAGCTGAAGCTAAAGAGGAAAAAGAAGAACTCAAGAGGAAAGAAGCAGAAGCTAGAGAGAGGGAAAGAGCAGACCGTCTATTACAGCAGAAGAAGATGGACGAGGAAATGGAAATTCGCAGGATGCAGCATGAGGAAAAGGAGAAGGAGAGACAGCACGAGAAGGAGAGGGAGGAGAGACAGCTTGAGGAAAAAGAGAAACAGAGACAGCATGAGCTGGCGCTTAAGACTCTAGAGTTCCAAAGCCGTGGTGCTGCCTCTACCTCCAGCAATGGAGAGTCTTCTCCTCACTCCTCCTTAACTGACCCTGCTAACACTCAATCTCTTCAACTAAATGCTATGTCTTTCACTCTTGAATCTTTTCCTTGTCCAAATGAGAAGATTGACACATGGTTAGAAAAATTTGAGAAAATTGCAACTCTGTACGGGTTAGAGAGGTCGCGTTGGAATATGAAACTTTCCCAGGCCCTAAAAGGTTCCGCTTATGATGTTTATTCTAAGCTGGAAAGTAGCCAACAAGACGACTACGATGTGTTGAAGAAAGCGTTACTGGAGCGCTTTGAAATGAACGCTCGCAAGTTTTTGCAACTGTTTCGCAACAGCCGGAAAGAGAATTCTGAAACTTTTCACCAGTTCTCATCTCGTCTTAAGGGATATCTAACAAAGTGCCTTGAGCTTTCGCAGCTCCCCTCTACCTATGAAGGTCTTGAGGAACTTGTTCTAACTGAACAAATAAAGAACACTTTGTCTGCTGATACCCGGAGATTTCTCGCTGAGCAGGGGGCAGAAAAACTTGAAGACATTTTGGAAAAGTCTGAGCGTTACCATAATGCTCTGGCTGAACTACCGGCCACAAAGCGGAAACCGACAGTGGAGCATTTTCGAAAAAATAACCTAGATCAATCTTCTCATGCTTCTAATCATAATAACCACAGAGAAACTGGACCTCAAAACCCCCTCCTGAAAAATCCAAGTTCTACAAGAACAAGTACCCCAACCACCCCAAACAGTCTGATCAACCCGACCGCCCTACATGGCAGCGTAGCCAGAAAGGACAAGGTGGCAAAGGGAGAACCCCTGAGCACGGGACATATGATCAGACCGAGCACACCGAGCCGAAACGCATCGGATGCTTATTAACAGTCTCGCAAGGCGGAATTATTGACAGTGATTCCCAACCTGTTGGGGATAGACCCTCAACGCGAGGTATTGTTACTTTGAACGGTTCTCAAACTTCTTGCTTATTTGACACGGGGCTTTCTTACGATTGCATTGTTGCCAGAAACCTGGTCAAACCCGGTCAAGAGACAGCAGAGACCGTCCAACTTTGTGGAGTTCGTAAGAGTGATGCACCTACAGCGCTTCCCATCGCATTGGTGGAGATACACTCTGACTTTGTCAGAGGTGTGATCAAAGCAGCTGTTATGGATGATCCCATCTACCCAGTCATACTTGGCGGGAGATACGTGTGTATTGGGAAACCGGAAGAGCCGATTGTGGCAGCAGTAACTACAAGAGGGCAAACCAAGAAGGAACGGGAGCCTGCGCCAAATTTGTTACCTATGGAACTTAAAGAAGCGCAATACAAGGACCCTACTTTGGCACCCTGCTTTAGGAAACTGCCCATGGCTAAGGAACCCAAACAGCACGGGGACATTTTTTCTGAGGATGGCGTACTTTATCGGAGAACGGGCAAGCCTGACCAAGGTTACAACCAGCTCCTAGTACCGAAACAGTACAGAAGCCAAATCCTAGAAATGGGGCACTCTCTTCCCTTTAGCGGACATATGGGACAGAACGCCACAAACCAACGTATAACCACTCATTATTGGTGGCCTGGAGTGAATACTGATATTATCAGATATGTCAAATCCTGTGCCCAGTGCCAACGTGTACCACCCAAGCAACGGACACCCCCAGTCCACATGGGTGAAATGCCAATAATGGGAACACCATTCGAACGGGTTGTGATCGACATTTTAGGGCCTTTCGAAAGGACTAAAAGAAGGAACAGGTTCATCCTGACCTTAGTCGATACATGCACTTTATGGGCAGAAGCTATCCCGCTAACATGCGCAGATGCCAAGCATGTCGCAGAAGCCCTCGTGCAGATTTTCACTCGGTTGGGATTCCCTCAGCAAGTGTTGACGGATAATGGATCTCCATACCGAAACCTGTTGATGGATGAGATCGTTAAGATCTTGAGGACCCAGCACATCCACACTAAGCCATATACTCCGGCGGGAAATGGGCTCGTGGAACGTGCTAATGGAAACCTCACCATGATGCTAAGTAAGCTGGCACAAGTGAAACCTGAAGATTGGGATCTCTGTATTCCTGCAGCATTATTTGGCTACAGAGAATCTCCTCATACTTCCACAGGATTTCCGCCAGCTACACTCTTATTTGGCAGACCCATTAAGGGCCCGCTTGAAGCCTTACTTCAGTCTCTGACAGACGAGAAGGCGGATGAGACAGTCGTCTCAGCCAGTAAATATGTGTCGGTTTTAAAGGAACGGTTGAAACTAGGGTGGGACCTAGCAACGACTAACTTTAAGCGAGCTCGCACCAAAGCACGCTAACCGATACAGGAAAGTCGCGGAAGAGAGAGAACTGGAAGCAGGAGAGAAAGTTTTGGTGTTGCTCCCTACCGAGAACAACCAACTGAAGATCGGATGGCAAGGGCCGTTTACCGTCCTGAAAAAGATTTCTAAGGCTAACTACCAGATCTCTATTGAAGGAAAGGAGAAGGTTTTCCATTTAAATCTCTTAAAGAGATACTTGGAAAAACCAGTGCCAACCTCCGACCATCTCCTGACGATCGCCAAAACTGACGAAGATGACGATAGTGGCAGGGATATTCCACCGCTATCACAGGAAATCTTTCAAAAATGTCAGAAGCGGCGACGCTCTTTCAAGCGCGCATATGAGACATTCCAGGGGAAGGAAACTTTGAGGAGTGGACTTGAGTAGGAATTGGACAGAGATGGAGGGGGAAGATGGAGAGGGAAGAAGACAGACACCCCGAAGCTACGGTTATAGGAAATTAAACTCCATAACGTAGACATGGAGTGCTTCCATATCTTAAAGGGGGGAGGCTCTGTCACGTAGGGTTTATATTCATTTAATTTCCTACATCTTCTTCCTATTCTTTCACATAAATTCTCTCTTTTATTATCTCTGTATTTTTTTTTCCTGTATATTTTTTTCATCCATTCGTTTTGCGAATATTATTCTCATATAATTCGCAAACTTTACCTGTTTTCCTTTCTCTTAAACTGAGAATCGCGCTAGGACGATATTACGTAGATGTCAGGGCTGCAGGGCGTCAGAAGGCGTGATAAGTCGGTTCGCTGAACACAGGACGTAGCAAATCGTCTACATTCTCACCGAGCGCGCGAGCTTCTTCTCGGCATTAGTCCCGGTGAGGTGTGATACTTTACATCTGCACCGGGCAGTATCCAGACATTTGGCTGGAAAATCCCAAACTGACACGGCGCTCACTTGGGCAATGGAGTCAGGCTGTCTGGGATTTGAAACTGACACGCGTACATCGTGGTCAGTAGGTGACAGTTACGACACGCGTTAAGCGGACGTAAATGTTGGGAGTAGGGGAGATAATTTCGCTTGGCGAAATAGTTTGGGCCCTTTGTCTGATTTTAAGATATTGGCCAAGTTTGAAACTTTAATTTCATTCTCGCTCATAGACTCCACAGTAGATAGGTCGCTCGAAAAACAGAATAGCTGTTAGCGAAGATCTCAGTTTGTTTCGGCAATTTGTCGAACTTCTAGACTTCCAGAAATATTTTCAGCATTTTTATTCTTAAGTTGTGCGACTACCTGTAATTCTGTGGTTGAGGTAATTAATATGATAGATATATAGATTTTGTGAGTGTTAAAGTGTTAAATCGCTTAATTCATTTTAATCTATTTCTTTAGCGCAGAAGAGAAATAAAGTGGTAGGCTATTATATTTTCTAGGGAAGCATTCAGTGGAAAGCAGACTAAAAATTTAATTTCTAGCTTATAACGGCAATTGTAGCTATTTATGAATTTAATTTAACTGCTAATACTCAGTCGAGTGTATTTTTCTAAAACTAACGTATAAACTCTAGAATCCAGCCTCATGAATGATGACGGGATACGCACGTGTTCCTAATTTATGAGGAATGCTGATTTTTAAATATAACTTACGGCACGGGAAGTTTAAATGATAAGCAAAGCTCTCTGCTTGCAAGTTTAAATGTAAGTTATAACCAGTTCAGATTCTGTGTATTATATTATATGTGTTATTTTTCCTCCACACAGTGAAAGTTTTGGGGTGACCCTAACTTTACCAGCACCTAGTAGTAGTTTCCATACTTGTGAAGAAATAGACAGTCCTTATTTTGAACCACGTGGGTTTTCTCAAGTAACACTGATCTGACGGTGCAAGTTAGACAGAACTACTAAGATCCCTATAACGGGTTTTCAAAGACTGTAATGATAAATACTGGACCTTGGAGCCAGCACTTAATTTCTTCTAGAAACTCTATATAATTTGCTGCCTGGTGGCGTGAATATTAACAATCATTTCCCGACTAGATTATATCTTGTGGACAAATCTGTGGTGTGACTAAAGTGAATCCTATACTGAGGGAAGGCACCGACCTGACATTCATCATTTTTTTTTAGAAACCTACGCTATTGACACTGTGCTCTGTTAACTCCCGCGCCTGGAATAATTGTTAGGTGACTTAATCAGACATTTGAACAAATTTGCATACCCAAGTAGTCGTTCCCGGAGACTCCAAGTTAAACAGGTCTTTTGGAACTGGGGACTTCTTGGCAGTAGACTGCATTTTTTGAGTCTGTGTGAAAATCTAAAATCAATGTGTTCCAAGAGGCAGCAAGCAAAGTCGTGAGTACTAGTGTGAGAAGCCATGGCGGAATGAATGAGTGTACGCTGGTTTGAGTGATATTTTTCACTATTTTATCTTTGACACCCTGTTGCTGTCCTCATTTTTTTTTTCAATCTGCATAATTTGTTGCTAAGGCTAGAGTTCTTGTGTTTTTTTGTCTTAGGTTAAATCAGATTTTTTCCAAACTCTGTGCATATAATTACGAGATAAAACAAAGACAACTCTTAGACTCAAACCCTATGTATCTGTGACTCTGGCGCCATCATCTGTTCTCTTAACGGGGCCGGGCTAAACCTAGAGTTAACACCATAACGGGGCTATCATCCTTGCAACATTTCCTTGATTTTGATGACTATGTGTATATGTATTTTCCTTGATGTACTTTCTTTGATGTTGTGAGCCGATTTTTCCTGATAATAAAATCGCTCTTGAACTTAATAATAGTGTTTGGTCAGCTCGTTCTAGAAATATATATATCATTGTTATAGTTTTCCCACGTCTGTGTGTTTACCTGTCGTCACGTGTATGTGCGTGCCTGTGAGTGATAGAAATATACGTAATATGTATATTGGTGTAGTCTGTCTGACGCTGTAACAACTGTTGTAGAAGATAGGTGAGAGAGAGAAGAATTCTTTTCGCTTTCAGAGACAGCCACTATATCAAAATCTATCATCTCACGTGTGTGGAAATTCTATTACCTTTCACTAACTCTCACTGAGTCTATCACCTATTCAAACCTATTCAGAAGGGACCAAACCTAGTCTTAATTCTCCTATCGGAAATCTACGACATTCCGCATTAGGATGTTTAAAAAAAGGTATTATGCAGTCAATTCCACGATTATTTAAAATGAAATACTGAATTATTGAAGAAGACAATGTCCGCAAAAACATGAATAAATAATAATAGTATCATAATAATAACAATAATAATTATTGTATTAATGCTGATTACTATGTGGAAAGTTAATTGCTGAGGTTAAAATATTTTAAAACATACACTTTACAGGACATTTTATTTCTATTTTTTTCTACCCTTTATAAAACTAGCTCTAGTCATCACAATCATGCATTAGAAGACTGAAATAATACGCGTAAGTCCTCTTTTTTTGGCATGTATTGTCCTCTTTTTAACGTCAAAAAGTCAGAAAATGTCCTCTTTTTGTTAAAAACGACATGGTCACACTATGCTATTACAATGTTAGTGCATGTGGTTGAAGTAAGTCACGCCTGTGCAAGTTGGTATTGTCTAAAATCAGTTTATAAAACTACTATAACATTAACCTCCCTTCTACAAGTTCAAAGTGCTCGTCCCCTGGTAGGAAATAGGATTTTTAGTCAAGCAACAGGTGTTGCGAATCTTTTGATTCAATCGCCACATCAAATAAGAAAGGTTTCTAACTACCGTACTTTGATTAAAAATTTCCAAATTCCTGTAAATTAATTTATTCATGCATTTTTCTTGCTTAAATAGGCAAAAACAAATCAAGGAAGCTCAATAAGTTACAAAAAAAATTAGTGTGAAACTTTGCACAGCCGCTCAAAATTTGGTTGGATGTCGAACTCCGCCCACATTTCAGCTTTGCTTCCAAATTCATTTACATTATTCGAGACATGTATTTCGACTTGATCAAACTGATTGAGGTAAACCTTGGCTCACAGAGCAACGTGGAGTCAAACATGGAATATAATTTGGAATCGGCCAGTTTCTCATCTTTCAGAAGATATTTCCACAACCTAGTGACTGAACAACCCTTGAGGCGAACTTCAGAGTGCAGAAAAAAAGTACATGTGCGGACTTTCAGAACTGCATCAATCAACAGCCAGGAAGAATGATATGCATTGTACATATTTCAAAATGTTTGCCATGATTTCTAATTTCGAAGTACTGTACCGTTGAGTCAGTCATATTGTTATAAAGGAACCCCTCCGAGTTTTCAAGTCATGCATGAAATAGCTGTACAAGTATTTTCAGCGTAAACAATTTTGTTTTCTCAAACATTTTTTTCCATTAATTTTCGTTCATTATCATGACGTATCAAATAATCCAGTTTTCTATACGTTTGCTACCGATTGGCCACATGTGTCGATTGGCGAACGTAATACCCATCCCTGATCTCTCCCTTCTGCAGTATATAATTTCACGTACACACACACGCATGCACGCACACACATGCGTGTTCATTTCTCCGTCAAACTATCAGACAATTTACCTCAAACTGAACTATGCAATTAACCCCGACCTCTGACAGTGAAAGTATCTTCCGCAGCTGCGGTAATAGGCTAATACTGCAAGTTATATGATATGTCATCAATCAATAGGATACTCATTAAATCGTCAAATTCCCAGCAGCTTTCGGTAAGGTCATGCTCTGGCAAATTATATCTATTTTTGTTCTCGCTGCGATGAATACGCACGCGCATGTCTATTTTGTACAATAACATGTATTTCAAAGCACCATCATCATCATCACCATCATCATCATCATCGCCATCATCACCATCATCATCATCACCTTTCTGATCTCCGTGAAACACAGGTCATCAAGAACAACATGCCAAACCCTTCTGTCTTGTGCCAACCGTTCAACGTTTTTTCACGTCTTCTTTATACCTTTCATGTCCGTCTCTGATTCTCTTCTCTTTTTTTTTAAACACTAATATTTAAAATGCATGTGAAAATAAAGAGCCAGATCCAAACCTCAGAAATGAGGTATCTGAGGAAAGTGGTTGAAGTAACAAGAAGAGACATGGTCCGCAACCAGACGATCCGTCAAGGCCTAAAATCCCATCCGCTGCAGACCCAAATAGAACAGTCCCAACTAAGATGGTTTGGCCATGTCTGCAGAATGGGAGAAGATCGGCTACCACGACAAGCATGGGAAACAAAGAGCCAGGGATCCAGACCTCCAGGACGACCCAGAGTCCGCTGGGAGGACAACATTAGACAATCTTTGAAGGACCGAGGACTAGAATGGAACCAGGCCAGGAAGAAGACAGCTGATAGAATGGTCTGGCGCTCTCTCTTCCAGACCTCTACACCTCACGGTAGAAGGGGAACGACTAAGTAAGTAAGTAAGTGAAAATAAAGTCGATTCAGTTTAGAAGCGAGAGAAAGGAAGGGCATAATGGCATACGAGTCTAAACCCTTTGAGATTGAAGTTCATTCGTTCGTTCCCTGTGTTTTCTGTTATTTCTCTTGCCCTTGGAATCCTAGAACAGAGACTGAATTGTCACTGTAAATGATATTAGCTAGTTTTCATAATGTGTGTCTTATCCAAAGGCAGCGTCTTCTTACCTTCTGTTTCAATTGTGTTTGTTTCTTTTCCATCAGTTCCACATTAGGTATCTTGTCTTACCATTGTTGCTATTTAGTCTTCTTAGCAAAAGAATAACCACTGTCGACTTGCTAGACAGCGCCATGCCATATTCCCGACTTTTCAGGGTGAACCGGGCCCATCCTTCATGGCAACCATAGCGATCCTATGGGATAATCCACACCATACTTCACCCGGGCCCAGCAATCCCCTACTTCGTTTTGTTTCCTCCTCCTACGATATGAACGTGAGGTTGGGTTTTATGGGGCTTTAACATACATGTCAACAACATCAAACATTCAGCAGAATCCTGAGCTCAAATACCTAGGAAGCATTTTTACTGAAAATGGAAGACTTGACAGAGAAATTGAAACAAGATGTCAAAATAGGTAGTGCAGTGACTTACTGTCACCACTACTCAAACATCAGAATATCAGTTTGGAATCTAAACGACAGCTTATAAATAGTATATTCGTACCAATTCTAACTATCCGTGTCATACACAGTCCCTTGCCAAAGCACTGGAGGGGAAAATCCCATCCTGTGAGAAGAGATGGTTAAGAAAAGCTATTAATATTTCCAGGAGAGACAGAATGAGAAGTGAGGTCATCAGAAAAATAGTGGGAACTGCATCCTACATCAAGTATATAGAGACACAGAAAATCAAGTGGTTTGGCCATCTCATGCGAATGGAGCCCGATAAATTACCACTACGCGCCTATAACAGTAGAAGATCTAGGCTAGAGCACAGCGAAGACCAAGAGGCAAATGGATAGACAACATCGCAGACATACTAGAACATGGGCTCATAGCAGACAAGGCGACACACTTAGCTCAAGAACAGAAACTTGAGCTCCACATGACAATAGTGGAATAGTGTTCATCATTCTATACAACAATGTAATACGATATATAGAATGATGAACACTATATAGCCTACCCTAATTATAACCCATACGGGGTTGAACCGGGTATCCCGTGCACACGACAGTTTTCAAGTGCATGGTTCAAAAACCAAACCAAAAGTGGAAGGAAAAAAGTAAGTACGTCTTGCCTTTTCAATCCTATTATTCTGCGCAAGCACCCATTTATTAAAAATTGCAAAGTCTACTTACATGAAATAATGTCGCTCCCTTTCTTCACGGAATTACTACTTGCTTCCCTGCTCAGATCATCACCCCTTACTTAAACTCACTTAACATTTTCAGAGTACTGCAGTGTGGGTTGCTCCATTTTCCTGTATTGAACAACCTTCCGGTTAAAGTTGTGGGTAAATTCTATCTCTCGGTCTTTAGAACAACAGCCTCACTTCGAGGAGGCAAAACAGACATGACCCCCAAGTTACAAATAAACTATATTTAGCTGGTCCTTTCACTTCCTTTTTTTTTTTTCTCTTTCCAAGTAAAACTCCATCCTTCCTGTTTCATGACCAAATGAACTTCGCTCACCCTACACCTCGTTAAGCACACAATACAACATGAATTCGTCACAACAATGCCCCGTGTAATTTTCTGTGGTCTCTGAGGAGGTGATGAAAAAAAAAAATAACAGATCAGCGGCTCTCTCTGGCATGTCGTAAGAGGCTTATATGAGGTTGCACATGGGGTTATTTACCTCATCATGAAAAACAATTAACTACGGGATTAATTCCAGTTGTGGCCCCTTAATTCACAAGAAACGCCAAAGGAAAACGATAATATATAAGATCTAAACTACATTAACCAGACCACAAGGTCTTTTATATTTGGACATGCGCCCTAATGTAACCGTCGGACCTTGTGTTTAGGTTGAACGGGGGCGCCTCGCCAAAACTCCTTTTAAAAAAAAACACACACACACACACATAAAGCCTAGCAATGTTTGACCAATTACTGTACTTGTATCTTATTTCGCTAGTCTCTTGAGTCAGACTATTTCACTAATTTACACTTGGTGACCTTTTGGTACACCCAAGGACGACCCCTTCCACCTCCAATCTCTTGTCCTCGAACTCAGTCCCTCTCTTCCTCTATCCCTCTATTCTTCATCTCGTTATAATTATTGTATTTTTGATTATTTTAATTTTTATTTTTTTGACCTCTTGTTTTCACTTCGCCTATCGCGGGCACAGTTACCGGGTTCCAGCTTCAAAACCTGGTGACGTCACTCCCCAGTTTACCCAGCTGTAAATGAGTACCTGATTCTGCTCTTGAGTTGGGAAGGTCAAAGGCAGCGATGAAGGGAACTGATTACTCCACATCACACAAAGCTGGACCTAATAAAGTGAAGTCTCTAACATTTCACTCCCCTACAGCAGCAACCGCTATGGGTCTATCTTTACCTTTTCACAGCTTGCCTTGAACTCGGACAACAATTAACAGTTTCATCTTTTTTTTTTAATAAAGTTTTGCCTCGTTTTGGCGAGGCGCGTCCCGTTCAACATAGTCGGTTATATTAGGGCGCATGTCCAAATATAAAAGACCCTTAGGTCTGAGATGACCACTCTGAAGGAGAATTAATGATAGTTTCGTCTGCGACGCATGATACTCATGGCATATGCAATAGATAATACAAGAGGACGCAGATACATACGTATCAGAATCTTTATTCTCCATTGATAAGTACGTGCATGAGTGCGGGTGAGCGGGCGGGTGAGCGGGCAGGCGCACGTACGTACATACACACATACATGTCATAATCTTTATTCTCCATAAAATACATTGAAATGTAATGATGTTATATAATAAATACAACATACCAACTAGGAGAATCATTAGAATTCACAACAGTGTGGAAGACGTCTCATGTAAATCAATACTAGTGTTGTGTGTGTGTGCGTTTTTTATTTTTATTTACATTGAATATGTTCTTTTCCAACATATAAATATCAGATCTTTATTCTCCATAAAATATATTGACATGTAATTTCGTGATACAATAAATACAACAACAATGTGATATATTAAATACAAAATATTAATTGTTAAATCACATTTTACGGCGCGTGATTTAAATGAATTTCCACTGCTGCCGAAGAGAGATGGTTTAACTATGGTTTCTTTATTTATTGCTATGTCGCTTTCATTACGATTTGTATTTTTTACTTTCTCATAAATAATGTTTAAAACATTGTTGTGCATTTGCTGATGTAAGCTTTGAAATGTATTACATGCATTTAATATATCTTCCCAGGACAGTACAAATACTAAAATATACGAGAGCTGCGTAATTTCTGTACGGTGCAAAATACTGGAGAGTAACAGAAAAGTATTCTCGTCATTCTCGTCTTGCCGCCATTTGCTTATGTCATGATTCATTCTCGTCTTGCCGCCATTTGCTTGTGTCATAATTCATTCTCGTCTTGCCGCCATTTGCTTGTGTCATGATTCATTCTCGTCTTGCCGCCATTTGCTTGTGTCATTATCCATTCTCGTCATTTATTGTATAAAAAGTAATTAAAATGTATAATTGTCTAGGCGTATTTTTCTCGGATGGTTCAGCGGCCTCTAGATCCACTGACAGTGTCTTCGTCTTATCTCTTGTTCCACTGGCACTTTTCTGGGTCTTGTCATAAATTCATAATAGCAACTGAATAGCAATATAAATGAATATGCTATCCATAATTATAGACGCAAGATGCCGTATAATTGCACACCATCAAAGCTGGCAGACGCTGGAGTTGTATTGTCCGAACTGTCCCCTTTCCATACAGCCTGCCTAAGGAAATTCTTATAATTTTCTGGCCGAACATCATCACTGATGAGTGCAGATGTGATGAAAGGGAAATGATCTTGGGAAATACGTGTTGAGTAGAGTTAATTTTGGGTTAGAGTACTTGCTTACAGATTGGTATGGATTTGTTTAAAGATATCTCCTCTTGGTTTCGTGGAAGACAGTATGTCAGATAGCAGGTGAACTCTGGTCATAATGAACTGTTTCTGTACTGGTTTTAAGTGATGTGTGAATAGCTCTCGCGGCTAGTGTCCGCAGGGATTTTTGAGAGCAGTGTTAAGAGAACAGTAGATTCTCGTGACTGTGTGAACGGGGTGTGTTCCCGTGGGTTCAGTGTGTGCAGGGTTTTTGACTGAGGTGGTCAGCCCTAAGGTGTTTTTTGGATAATGTATGCCTGCGCAGGGCTATAGAGATTTTGTAGGCCTTGATTATTATATATCTGCCGTAGATGCAGTATTTGTGCACTGATGTGAAGTATAGAGATTTTGTAGGCCTTGATTATTATATATCTGCCGTAGATGCAGTATTTGTGCACTGATGTGAAGTATAGAGATTTTGTAGGCCTTGATTATTATATATCTGCCGTAGATGCAGTATTTGTGCACTGATGTAAAGTATAGAGATTTTGTAGGCCTTGATTATTATATATCTGCCGTAGATGCAGTATTTGTGCACTGATGTGAAGTATAGAGATTTTGTAGGCCTTGATTATATATCTGCCGTAGATGCAGTATTTGTGCACTGATGTGAAGTATAGAGATTTTGTAGGCCTTGATTATTATATATCTGCCGTAGATGCAGTATTTGTGCACTGATGTGAAGTATAGAGATTTTGTAGGCCTTGATTATTATATATCTGCCGTAGATGCAGTATTTGTGCACTGATGTGGAGTATAGAGATTTTGTAGGCCTTGATTATTATATATCTGCCGTAGATGCAGTATTTGTGCACTGATGTGAGGAGTAGAGATTTTGTAGGCCAGGATGTGTATGGGCCGTATGTTAACTGCATTATGAAGATTCATGTTTCGATGTAACTGTATTCGTCTAGATCTACGTGATGTTATAATTGTAATAAACCATGGTTAAAATATCATCAGACGTTACACCATTCCATGACTTGGTGTGTGCGCTACTGTGAGTGACTGTCCCAAAACACACTCACCGTCTTCACCATAAAAACATCCACCATAATCATAATTATATATATAACATTTGGTGGACCAAATCAACGGGTCGTAACACCCACATTACATTCGCGTGACAAGAGAGGAAATTAGGTCAGATTCTGGACCAGTCATTACAAGTGGGAACACTGAACTGTGTTATGTTTGGCTCTGTGTGGGCGTGGCTTAATTTAACTGTACACAGGTATCAGCTGACTGCGCATATCCATCCTCATATCTTGGCGTGTGTAGCAACTAAACTAACGTTATCAGTTGGTTTCGATATCAAATAGCTGTTATCTGATAGCGACATTGATGCCATAATTGTTACAGTGCTTGTTCCAGTCTTTCCATATGCAGATTCAACTATAGGTGCAGTATTTTGGAGAGTTCGTCTGCACTTATACCTCAAATGACAACTTGCAGAGTTGCTGTGATCGGTTCCTGTCGTCTGATGCATTGTTGAGGACATACTGTACGGTGGCAGAGATCTGAAGACAAGAGAGCTTAGTCCTTCTACCTTTCTGCAGTGGAGTGTTTTAACGTTAGAACTTTGTGATATCCAGTGTGTTAGCGAAAGGGTCAGGATTACCTTCAGTTAAGTGCTTTTGTTGTGTGTAAATGTTGCCACTTCTGTCCATGTCAACGAGCCTCAATCTGCACTATCCTATTCTATTGATAACTATTGTTGTTGTTGTCGATAATTATATCGATTAATTATAGAATATGATGATGTACAGGGATTGATGATACAATATTTGAGATCTAAACTTGATTTGGTATAATGAAAGTTTAATTAAGACATATATGGTTGACTAAGTAAACAAGTCACAATGGATTCTGATACAGATCCGGAGGATATGAGACCTGTATTAGAGTATCTGTTTCAGGAAGGGACAGATTGTCAGAGATTAAAAAGCCCAGAGCTTGAGTCACATGTTCTGGACAGGTTTTTGGTTTGTGCATCAAGAGCTCTAAGAGAGTTTGCTGAGGAGAATTTTCAGTCTCATCCTCATTTAATGATGGCTAAAGAGTTAGCGCATTTGCTACTTTGGGAATTTCGTGGATTTGTGTGCAACTATGTTAATGTTAAACACGATCACATAAGGAAGGGAATACAAAAGATGATTCAATACGGCATTTCTGATGATCAGGAAAAGGAGTTAAAAGAGAAGAAGCAAATAGGAGATATAAAACAAAGTACACAGGAGAAAAGGGAAAGTTGCTTAAAAAGTACTACTGAAGTGAATAAGCTACAGGAAAAAGTAACTAAACTTACAGGTGATTTATGTAAATCCAATTCTGAGCTTGCTTGTGTTCGAGCAAAATTAGACTCGGCATTAGGCAAAATTAAAGAGATGGAAGCTCAGATTGGGAAAAAAAATGGCGAAGTTAGAAATCTGACTCAAAAAGTTCAAGAGAAGACGGAGATTTGTGGAAAATTAGAAGTTCAGATTAAGAAATATGAGAAGTTGTGTAATGAAACACTTATTGATCTGTTAAGTGACGATGAGATTTGTGGTCGCCAAATTAAAGAAAAGGATACTATATCCCTAGAGAAGGTTGATAGGCTTAAGGATAGCCATGTTATTGAGATTGAGAGGGTTGATAAAGAGAGAGTGAAAGAATTAATGATGGAGAAAGACAAATTGATTAAGATTGAAAATTTGCTAGCAGAGGAAAGCTGCAAGGTCTTAAAAGCTGATAGTTTAAACAAAAGATTAAGTGAACAGATTGCACTTAGAGACATTGAGATTGCAGAAGCAAGAAGAAGAATATATGGTCTGCTTGACGTAGTATTGAATAGCAATATGTGGTCTTCTGTCAATGGTGACAGGGATAGACAGAAAGTTGCTTATCATCAGAGCACTAAAGCAAAAAGCCAGCCTTCTACACTTTTTGCGGATTCTACGGTCAAGAATGGTGGACATAGATCTTTCCGTGGGAGATATAACTTCTCACGCAATACAGATGATTCCAATGATAATGATTGCTGGCGGCAGAATAACAAAGGAAAATCTACAGTAATATCCAGTCCTGTAGATAAGGAAAGAAACAGTGCTAAATCTCAAGTCAGTGTGTTAAAAACCAACAGCGTATTTATTGACAGATCTGATAAATTAGTAACAAGTAACAAACATACTACTGCTTGTTCCATGAAGGAAGCAAATGTTGTGAAAAAAAATAAAGAGATTGTCAAACCTTCTAGTCATACCCAGTCAAGGCAGTGTGACTCATTTTTTAAACACATTGCCACAAGCAAAGAAAAAAATAGTTGTGATAGGAGACATAACCCTAAGGTTATAAAGTACCAAGGGATTTCATCCTACGGTAACGTTTCTTCGCCTAAAAACAAGAAAAAATGTGACAGATCTCAACATTGTGATTCTAAAAGTTTTGAAAACTATAGCAGAAGTAATTATATGAAAGTTCATCAGTCAAGTAATAATTTTTCTGCTAAAAAGCCAGTTCTATCTGATAGACATTGTTATCTGGGAAGAAGTATTAAGAATAACTATTGTAACTGGGATTTAAATCAGTACAACGGTGTTGATTGAGCAAATAACAATGCTCTCAAAAGAAATTATACAGATCGCAACCAGGTTAACTGTGCTCCACATAAGAGCAAGATTATTAGCAATCAGAGTAATAGGAACGGTAATAGGTTCTTAAATGCTTTTGCTTGTCATGCTGATAGATTTGAGAGATCATCTCGGTCTTGTGAAGGTAGTAATTTTTTTTCAGCCTACCGCACTGACAACTGTGAATTATAGGTCAAGTTGTCTCTATGTTGTCTGCTATGTGACGAGAGTTGTTGACATCGCAGGAGGGCCACAACCTTACACCACGGAGGTCGGGTAATTGTAAAGTGAATTTTCCGTGTTCACTCATAATCTTACCATGGATTAAAATAGATATTTTCATTTGTATTGTCTCACAGCGAGCGACTTTGCGAGCGGAGTCACCATTCTAATTTGACATTACCTGCGAGAGATAAAGATCACTATGTACCATTTATCCATTCAAGCGAGCCTAGACAGTACGTTAACCCACCGTGTCATGATGTCACCTTGCGTGTTGATGAGATGTTCGCAAGACCTCGAAGGAATTTTTTTTTTGTTTTTTAAAGGTCCTGTTTATTTTTTGTTCTGTTTACAAACACTGAATGTTATTGTATTCTTTAGTATAGAACTTTATATGTTGTTAATGAAATATTATGTAATCTTTGTAACATTTGATTGCCATAATTATTTGTTGGTTGTTACTTATATGACTGTATTTTAATTATGCATTAAATAATTTCTATGCACAAACTTATTTACTGAGACAATGTAATAGTCATTTTCATAGATAGTCCTGAGTGTTTATTCACTACTTAAAATTTTGTTTTGTTTTTTCATCATGGGTTTCATACCATGTTTAGTTAACATATTTATATACAAATTATTTGAATTAATTGTTTAGTGAAAGGTAATTTTAAACATAACTTGTATGTATTATTAATGATTTTGCGTTGAAGTTAAGGACGTATTCTGAAACTTGGTTTTCATTTTTTCTAAATTATGACATTTGATAATTTAAACGATTCGATTTTTTTGTCAGCTAGAATTAACTTAAATTTCCTATTAAATTAAGTGGGTAGAATTAACAGCGACGGCTGATACTCTTGTTCATTTAAAGAATTTAGATATCTGATTATAATACATAGTTAAGATAAAATAATATTACACTTATATATATTTATAACTTCGTTTGTAGTTAACATTTTATTACCCAATGTGACGTTTCTTTGATGTATTTTTTTTTTTAAAAAGAAGAGAAAAAAAAAACTTACACGTTTTGATGTGTGTCTGTTTAAAGATAAGATTATTTTTATGTTACTCAGCTAATTTAATTGTTAGTTATTAATTATAGCTACATATTACTTAGAAATAAAAATACTATTTTTATTTAACCTAACGATAAGAAACATTTTTTGTATTGTACCTTTTTTTTGGAAAATGTGTTTTGGACATTGTGATATTTATTTTTTTCTGCGCCAGCGCTAGATTGTATGTTAGGGTTACTATTATGTAGTGACATTAATTCTTTGAAAATGTTTTAATGTTTGGATGTATTTTTCGGTAGTTAGCGCTTGACTATGTGTCAATGCAAAACTTGTGTTAGCGTTAATATTTTTTGTTTGGGTGATATTTGATGTAATTTATTTTTAGTTATGTATAAGTTTATAATTTAGTTAAATTACTTATTATGCGGTGCTTGTCATAAGCTTTCTTTTTTTTGTGTCAGTATATAAAAATACTTTAGCATTTTTGTATTTTACATTACGTTGTTACATTTGGATAGTTATTGTTAGGTGTTGTTACCAACTTTCTTTACATTTGCATCTTTACTTTCATCTCTCTTTGTTGACTATTCGTCATTTCTTTACATCTTTTCTGTTGTCTTTTCAATATTGTCTGATATTTTGTTTATGCTTCCGTGTTTCATCTTTGATGTAATTCATACTTCTAGTATACTTTTTTCGTGTTACGCTATTTATACTTTCATTCTTTGTATTGTTAAATTAATTATGTGATTTTAGATAATGTAATTGGTTCTTATAGTTCTAGTTGTTTTACATGTATGGAATTGTTGTCTTCATTGTGTAATTATGATTCTATTTGATTCTTATCATATTCCCATTTCATATTTTGTCTTTTCGCTTACGATAGTTTATTTTCTGTTTAGTTTGTACTATGTATACTTAACTTGGGTTTTGTATTAGATTAATTTTTATTTTGGTATGTTTGAATGATTATGTTGGATGATTTAGTCGTTATCTTACATTTATTGATGATATTTTTGTAGATGTGCTATGTTCTCTTGTCATAGGTATATTTTTGTAGGTAATTGATAGAACTTCATTAATTTTTTAAAAAAATTTTTGGGAATTAATTTAAGAGATATTTGATATAACTTCATTGACCGTTAAATTTTTGGTAGTTAATTTTTGTACGTATTTGATATAACTTCATTGACCGTTAAATTTTTGGTAGTTAATTTTTGTACGTATTTGATATAACTTCATTGACCGTTAAATTTTTGGGAGTTAATTTTCAACAAAAAAAAAAAATGATATAATCATTTTTTTTTCCCTGGGAGTGTGGCAAACTGATGAGTGCAGATGTGATGAAAGGGAAATGATCTTGGGAAATACGTGTTGAGTAGAGTTAATTTTGGGTTAGAGTACTTGCTTACAGATTGGTATGGATTTGTTTAAAGATATCTCCTCTTGGTTTCGTGGAAGACAGTATGTCAGATAGCAGGTGAACTCTGGTCATAATGAACTGTTTCTGTACTGGTTTTAAGTGATGTGTGAATAGCTCTCGCGGCTAGTGTCCGCAGGGATTTTTGAGAGCAGTGTTAAGAGAACAGTAGATTCTCGTGACTGTGTGAACGGGGTGTGTTCCCGTGGGTTCAGTGTGTGCAGGGTTTTTGACTGAGGTGGTCAGCCCTAAGGTGTTTTTTTGGATAATGTATGCCTGCGCAGGGCTATAGAGATTTTGTAGGCCTTGATTATTATATATCTGCCGTAGATGCAGTATTTGTGCACTGATGTGAAGTATAGAGATTTTGTAGGCCTTGATTATTATATATCTGCCGTAGATGCAGTATTTGTGCACTGATGTGAAGTATAGAGATTTTGTAGGCCTTGATTATTATATATCTGCCGTAGATGCAGTATTTGTGCACTGATGTGAAGTATAGAGATTTTGTAGGCCTTGATTATTATATATCTGCCGTAGATGCAGTATTTGTGCACTGATGTGAAGTATAGAGATTTGGTAGGCCTTGATTATTATATATCTGCCGTAGATGCAGTATTTGTGCACTGATGTGAAGTATAGAGATTTTGTAGGCCTTGATTATTATATATCTGCCGTAGATGCAGTATTTGTGCACTGATGTGAAGTATAGAGATTTTGTAGGCCTTGATTATTATATATCTGCCGTAGATGCAGTATTTGTGCACTGATGTGAAGTATAGAGATTTTGTAGGCCTTGATTATTATATATCTGCCGTAGATGCAGTATTTGTGCACTGATGTGAAGTATAGAGATTTTGTAGGCCTTGATTATTATATATCTGCCGTAGATGCAGTATTTGTGCACTGATGCGAAGTATAGAGATTTTGTAGGCCTTGATTATTATATATCTGCCGTAGATGCAGTATTTGTGCACTGATGTGAGGAGTAGAGATTTTGTAGGCCAGGATGTGTATGGGCCGTATGTTAACTGCATTATGAAGATTCATGTTTCGATGTAACTGTATTCGTCTAGATCTACGTGATGTTATAATTGTAATAAACCATGGTTAAAATATCATCAGACGTTACACCATTCCATGACTTGGTGTGTGCGCTACTGTGAGTGACTGTCCCAAACCACACACGCTTCACCTTCTTCACTAAAAAAACATCAACTGAGATATAACAATCACCAACCAAGAACTGCTAACTCTGATCCACCAAGAAGACATGCGCGCCATCACAGCGGGTAGGCTTGAATTGGGTTGGCTACATCATCAGATAGGACTCCGATACCATCATCAGAACTGCTATGCTTTGGACTCCAGAAGGAAAGCGAAAGCGAGGCCGATCAAAATCCACCTCGCGGAGACTTGTGGAGGCAGAGATACAAAACATGAACCAGAGCCGGGGCACCACACGAAGAATGGCTGCCGACCGAGCAAAGTGGAGACAGTGTGTTGCTGCCCTACAAGACGCCACTAGGCGTGATGGTCACTGATTGCTTTGTCAGTCAGCGGTCAAGAACCAAAGTGGAGACAGTGTGTTGCTGCCCTACAAGACGCCACCAGACGTGATGGTCACTGATTGCTTTGTCAGTCAGCGGTCAAGGACCAAAGTGGAGACAGTTTGTTGCTGCCCTACAAGACGCCACCAGACGTGATGGTCACTGATTGCTTTGTCAGTCAGCGGTCAAGGACCAAAGTGGAGACAGTTTGTTGCTGCCCTACAAGACGCCACCAGACGTGATGGTCACTAATTGCTTTGTCAGTCAGCGGTCAAGGACCAAAGTGTAGACAGTTTGTTGCTGCCCTACAAGTCGCCACCAGACGTGATGGTCACTGATTGCTTTGTCAGTCAGCGGTCGAGGACCAAAGTGGAGACAGTTTGTTGCTGCCCTACAAGTCGCCACCAGACGTGATGGTCACTGATTGCTTTATCAGTCAGCGGTCAAGGACCAAAGTGGAGACAGTTTGTTGCTTCCCTACAAGTCGCCACCAGACGTGATGGTCACTGATTGCTTTGTCAGTCAGCGGTCAAGGACCAAAGTAGAGACAGTTTGTTGCTGCCCTACAAGACGCCACTAGGCGTGATGGTCACTGATTGCTTTGTCAGTCAGCGATCAAGGATCAAAGTGGAGACAGTTTATTACTGCCCTACAAGACGCCACTTGGCGTGATTGTCACTGATTGCTTTGTCAGTCAGCGATCAAGGACCAAAGTGGAGACAGTTTATTACTGCCCTACAAGACGCCACCAGACGTGATGGTCACTGATTGCTTTGTCAGTCAGCGGTCAAGGACCAAAGTGGAGACAGTGTGTTGCTGCCCTACAAAGACGCCACCAGACGTGATGGTCACTGATTGCTTTGTCAGTCAGCGGTCAAGGACCAAAGAAGAAGAAGATTTTAATATATGTGGCACTGTTTCGTATGGGTGGTTACATACTTTGCACTTTGTCATGCATTACTCTGGGAAGTATAGATGCAAAAGAGGCTTAATCTCGATTTCATAGCCAATGACAGTATGATTATCGCTTAATTTAACATTAGATAGAAAACTAGATGACAGTGAGTGGTATTTTAAATTAATTTCATACGTACATACATATATACATTCACATACACCCATGCATGCATGCATGCATGCATACATACATACATACATACATACATACATACATACATACATACATACATACATACATACATACATACATACATACATACATACATACATACATACATACATACATACATACATACATGCATGCATGCATCCATGCATACATACATACACACACATACATTCACACACATACATACATACACACACATACATACATACACATATGTGCTTTAGTTGTGCCAGAACTCACCAGAAAACCTTTCCAGTGCCATACATATAAAACAGTTTGCTACAGAAACCACTGTTGCACGAGCATCTGAATGCCTCAGTGCAGGTTTGGTGCAAGGGGACAACTACAGTAGTGGTTCCATGCCCCAGTGTCGCAGAGTGAAGATAATTTGCCTATTTGAAATGTTCTGTCCATCCTGTATATTGCTTTATTTTCTGTCTATCCTAAGTTTCCGAAAAAATGTTTCTCACGCACTTGCCTTTTCCCCACCTTAACCCAGGTGAAGATACGGTCAACCAGCGTTCACGTTCGTTAGGAATTTCCAGACTCGGCTGTCTAGAAATTTATGGCCTGTCTTCTTCCTCATTGTTAAAACTTCTGAGCTCGGAACCACAGCACGTACTAGTGACATTCTATATGCAAACTAATTTGCGGCAATACTTTTGGCTATCGTGGGAACGTTTAAAATGTAGCGGGTAAATCGAAAATAATTCTTTCTTTAAGAAACTAGTTTTTAGACTTCACTGGTGAGAAGCATACTGGAAGAGTAAGACGCATTTCTTAGTCTTGTAAAGTAAAACTGTGCATAAGGGAGACTTGAGTTAAACACACATAGTGCCCTCTAGTTTAACTTACAGACTATCTATAAATTCCGGAGCGGGTATGTATTCGCTTTTCCAGTATATAGGAAATTAGCTTAAATATATAGATATGAAATATATTATTATCATGGTGAAAGTCTAATGAAATATATTACTATCATGGTGAAAGTCTAAGTGTATTATATAAACGGGTTTCCTTTATCATGTATGTATCATAAATGCTTACGAAAATTCATTTATTTTCACTGCTTGTATTTTAAAGCGATGTTATGTTACAATGTTTGTATCATTCATAATTTCAATGACCATTTTACTTTTCAATGTTTGTAACATTAATGTATGAGCATATTATTATGAACGCGGGAAAGAATGAACGGTGGAAAGCACAGGAGGATTCTCTAGCGGACCCTCATGTAACTTTGTCTGACAGGGGAGGAAGCAAGTCTTGTTATTGTTTATGTACCTGGACTGGCCAGCTAATTCATTCATTCACAGCAGACAGGAATGTTTAAGAATGGACTGACCTATTTTAGGAACGAGACGCATGCATGGATATCAACATGCCGACGCTGGACACTGCTTAAATTGTTTCTGTTGTAATCTGCATGTTGCAGCAGAAGAGTAGTTACACATGTATTTTTGTTTTGTCTAACAGATTTATGCAGTGCAAAGTCTTGTCTCGTATTGCTGAAAAGAGGTTACCTTTGGCCAGTGGCCATATAGTCCTCGTCCACCAGTCACAATAATTCCCTTCAATTATTTCAATCATTTCAATTACTTCAATTACTGCAAATTATTGCAACGATTCTCAACACCAGATATTACCCTTAACAACCATCACCCTACCATACTCCACCCATTTTCACCCTCCATCCCACCTTTGGAAGCAAATTCGTATCTGTGGATACCTCATCAACTGTGGATACGTTACACCAATCTTGGATTTATAAAATCGTGTTCAGATTCTGTGCCCATTGTGGATACCTTATTCGAACAGTGAAGTTAATTTCAAAGTATTGGATTACGTGATATTTTTCCAAGAGAACCCCAGGATATAAGTTGTTTCCCACATTCACACCAAAGGAACAAAGGAACAAACATTCATTTACACACAAACAGTATTTCACATATTTTCCAGCAAAAGCTTATCAGGCCTGCCTGGAACTTTACTAACACAATTCATTCATAATCCATTTTGTTCACTACTTGTGTAATAATTTTTTTCTTCTTTAAAATCATCAAATTGTTGTGAGTTTGTTTTCTCGTGATAATCTTTATTATTATGTGCTGTAAAATCCTTATTGATTTATTTACATTTCTAAATTGAATAAAATTGAGTTAACCTCGATAGGATTGTTCGTTCAGTTCAGACTACCAAATCCTCAATCTACCTTTACTCCTTTACCCTACTATTTGTGAGTGACACAGTGTGTGCAAAAGAGTAATATTGTCGCCAGAGAAAACAAGAAGAGCTGTGTGTGTGTGTGGTTTTCTTAGTGAAGAACTCACTGACTCAGCCTGTGCCTTCTGCCTATCTCTCTTGCGCACCACTATCACACGTCCGTGTGCACTATTGTCCATCACGCATATACAGCTGTCAAGCTTTACCTACTATTAATTATATTTTCATGCGACAATTATTGGGAATCTCGTCCTTGGATTTGAATTTCTGGATTCTTATTTCACAGTGACTCCAGGGAATCTTGTCTTTAAATTGTTCTGCAGAAACTGTAAGGAATCTTGAACTATTAGTCTATACTGTGGACTATAATTTTATAATGCCCTAGACAACGACACTTCTGGTAGTATCTGAACAGAACAATTATAATTTTAAAGTAACAGAACGTTGCTGTCACTAATTTAATTCAGGGTTATTTAATTACGTTAAATAGTTAACTAAGGTAATTAAGTGGTACATTTAACAGGCAGTAGAGTGTGTATGTGTGTGAGATATTGAAGGGAATTGTTTATACTTGAGTATTACTCAAGTGATGAGACCTTAATTCAGCAGAAATAAGGAATTGTCAAAAATCCAATTATACTAAACTTCCATTAATGAGTTACATTACTTCATAGAATTAATAGTACTCCCTGGGGCTTAGTAAATTGATTATCAGTTAGTTGTATTGGTTTGTTGTATTACAATACTTCATAGAAATATTAGTAATACCCAGAAACTAGTGTAACATACTGGGAGAGTGTAACAACCTGCACAGAAATATAGAAAATGACTGATTTACTAAAACTAAGGATGGGTCTTTTAAAATACACTAAAGAGGTTGGAATGAGTGAAGAAGAAGGTAATGCATTCATAGAGGCCGAAATAGAAAAACAAAGAGAAGAAAACGAAAGGATACGGGCTCATGAGTTCCGGCTCAAAGAATTAGAGGTTCAAAATCGTCCCGCTTCTCCCACTAACGCTTCATCACCTGACAACGCCTTTGCTGGTATAGTAGATAGATATGAGCGAACTGCTTCATTGTATGGCCTGCCAAAAAGCATGTGGAATCTTAAACTTTCTCAAGGATTAAGAGGGACGGCTTACGAAGTTTTTACAAAATTAACCCCAGCAGATTAGAACGATTATGACGCTCTCAAGCAAGCACTGTTACGGCGTTTTCAGCTTACAGCCGACAATTACCGAAAGCGTTTTCGCCGATCTCACAAAGAAGGAGGAGAAACATTTGGCCAATTTGTTGCTAGGATTGAATCATATCTCGAAAAGTGGCGCGATTTGGGAAAATTTCCTAAGACTTACGAAGGATTACATGAACTCTTCCTGGTAGAGCAAATCAAGGAAACAATGTCACCAGAGATGAGAAAGTTCCTAATGGAGCACGGGGCAGACCGACTCGAACCAATCCTTACGTTAGCAGAAAGGTTTCAAAATGCTATAGCAGAGACTCAAACCTTCAAACGGAAACCTGCTGAACTTCAACCTAAACCAATCACCCAGCCCACCCAAAATCAGCGATCACAGGTAAACGCTCCAACGCAGGATACACGCAGAGACCGGTCAACTAACTCAAACACGAAAAATGCACAGGAAAACCCCCCTTACTTCATGAGGAGGGAGAGGAAATATTGTCATCATTGTAAGCAGACCTCGCACAATACAAAAGAATGTAGAAATCGGCCCAGCCCGCACTTGGCGGCGTGTTTACAAGGAGACGCACCAGAACAGCGTCAAGACAGAACAAAATGTGGTAAACCAGAACGGAATTCTGTAACGGATCAGATTATCGCAAACGGGAAACGTGTGCGCTGTCTTTATGACACAGGATTACAGTTCGACTGTATAATCGCTTCACATTTGGTCACACCCGAGCAGATAACTTCGGAGACAGTAGATCTGTGTGGAGCAGTGAAAGGAGACACTCCTATGACATTGAAAATAGTAAACGTTTATATTGATTCGAAATTTGTTAAAGGATGGATTCGAGCTGCCATTATGGAGAATCCAATCTATGACGTAATTCTTGGATGTCGCTATGTGTTCTTGGGGGAACCAAGAAAACCTCTGATAGCTGCAGCAGTAACTACAAGAGGTCAGGCGAGGACAGAACAGGAACCAGGACCAGTGATAAACCTGCTACCACGGGAATTGAAGGATGCTCAACACAAGGATCCAACACTGGGACCATGTTTTAAGAAACTGCCACTTGCCAGTAACCCGTTGAAAAAGGGAAACTTTTATTCAAAATCGGGATTACTATACCGTAGGTCGGGCAACACTGGACAAGAACATAGCCAGTTGGTTGTTCCAACTACTTATAGGTCACAAATTTTAGAGATGGGACACGCTCTTCCTTTTAGCGGCCACATGGGACAAAATGCTACCATGCAAAGAATAGCAGCGCACTACTACTGGCCTGGGATGAACGGGGACATCATCCGATTTGTGAAATCCTGTGCGCAGTGCCAAAGGGTGGCACCAAGACACTGGACACCCCCTGCTCCATTGGGAGAAATGCCTATTGTCGGTACTCCATTCGAAAGAGTAGCTGTAGATATAGTAGGCCCACTCTTAAGAACAAAGCGGAGAAATTGCTGTATTTTGACTCTAGTCGACACCTGTACTATGTGGTCAGAAGCAGTGGCGCTCCCTTCTTCTGATTCTGTGCATGTCGCAGAAGCGCTCGTGAGTATTTTCAGAAGGCTCGGATTTCCACAGCAAATACTCACTGATAATGGATCGCAGTTTAGAGGACATCTGATGGAAGAAGTCTTTAAGATCTTCCGTACTAAGCATATCTACACCTCACCCTATAATCCTCAAGCAAACGGACAGGTAGAGAGATATAACGGGACCCTCATCACCATGCTGCGAAAATTAGCACAAGAAAGACCCGAAAACTGGGACTTATTCTTGCCGGCTGCCTTATTTGCCTATAGGGAAGAGCCGCATGCCTCCACTGGTCTACCTCCTGCAACATTATTATTTGGACGGCCAATAAAGGGACCCCTGGAAGCATTGCTTAGGTCTTTAACCGACCAGAAAGCAGACGAATCTATTGTATCTGCATCAAAATATGTGCAAGAACTAAAAAGAAAGGTTAAAAATAGGTTGGGAATTAGCCAACACTAACCTCCGACAAGCTCGTGCCAAGCATGCAAAACGGTACAATAAGACTGCGAAGGAAAGAGTACTACAACCTGGAGAGAAAGTACTGCTGTTACTCCCAACAGGGAATAACAAACTTCAGATAGGATGGCAGGGACCATTTGAAGTACTCGAGAAAATCTCTCGAACAAACTACAAAATCTCCATACGAGGGAAGGAAAAGATTTATCATGTTAACTTACTTAAAAAGTACATGGAACGCCTCGCTGCTCCTCAAGCACATCTCCTGACCTTAGCGGTTGCAATGGAAGCGGATAATGACCCCCACGAATATGCTGAATACCCGCTAAAACAGGAAGAATCACACACGGATGTGAAGCTCTGTGAAACATTGACTGAATTGCAACAGCATGATGTCAAACAACTGTTAGCCGAATATTCAGAAGTGCTCACCGATAAACCGGGACTAACCAACCTCTTGGAGTTTGATATAAAAGTATTAGATCCTAAGCCTGTCAGGACTAAGATTTACCCAGTCCCATACGCTAAAGCCAACGCTCTACGAGAAGAGATTGACAAGCTACTGCATGATAACATAATCTCTGAATCGACATCCCCATACAGTTCAAGTGTAGTGCTTCTACAGAAACCCAACGGGGAAACTCGGTTATGCATCGATTATAGATTACTCAACACTGTAACAGAGTTCCAACCAGAACCATTACCGAGCCCTAATGAACTCTTTACAAAGCTGAGTAGAGCAACCATTTTCTCTAAAATAGACCTTCGTAAAGGCTATTACCAAATTCCGGTAAAGGAAGAGATTAGACCATTGCTCGCCTTTAGTACCAGTGACGGACATTACACGTTCAATGTAATGCCTTTTGGATTACATAACGCACCTGGAGCTTTTACCCGGATGATGAGAAAACTATTACACCCTTTACAAAGCAATACCATTCATAATTTTATGGATGATATTCTCATCGCAACGGCTACATTTGAAGAACATGAGGAAGCGTTAGCCCTGCTCCTCAGGCGGCTCAAGGAAACTGGTTTAACAGCACGCCCAAGCAAGTGTCTGATTGGATTCAGAGAACTTGAATTTTTAGGACATACGATCACTCATGGTTGCTTGTGGCCAGTAGAGAAAAACGTTGACAAAATCCGAAATGCAAAGCGACCCATAACGAAAAAGGACACTAGGTCGTTTTTGTCACTCTGTGGTTATTATCAACGGTTCATTGAGAACTTTAATAGTTTGACTGCACCGTTAACTGACCTCACAAAGAAAGGTCAACCTGAAAAGGTAACATGGACGGCTCAATGTGAGAGCGCCTACACCACACTCAAAGAAAAGCTGACGACGAAGCCCATATTACGCCTCCCTGACCTCACAAAGACCTTTGTGCTAAGAGTAGATGCCAGTAATCTTGGAATAGGATCAACGTTGCTTCAAGCTGATGAAAACTACCCGGAAATGCTTTTTTCCCGTGGCCTATGCTAGCCGAAAATTGAACGCTGCAGAACGCAACTATTCAACCATTGAAAAAGAATGCTTGGCTCTAGTGGCGGGAGTAAAAAGGCACCACGAATTTCTTTATGGAGTCTCATTTGTCGTGCAAACGGATCACGCACCCCTCACGTTTCTAGCAGCTTGTAAAAGCCAAAATGCAAAAGTAATGCGATGGGCTATTTTGCTAAGTGTCTATTCCTTCAGGGTCGAGTACATCCCCGGTCCTGAAAATGTAGGAGCAGATTTTTTAAGCAGACATTCAGTAGAGGAACTCGCTAGTAGTGCAGAAAATAATCTTTTAACGCCAGCTGATAAGAAACAATCTGAGGGAACCTCGGAAGAAGGAACAGAGAAGGAATTAATGGACGACACTGGGAATGATACACACTAGCCAAATTATCATCTCTCTCTGATTTAGTTGGGCAACTAACTTAAGTTCGGGGTATCTGTCGCAGAGTGAAGATAATTTGCCTATTTGAAATTTTCTGTCCATCATGTATATTGCTTTATTTTCTGTCTATCCTAAGTTTCCGAAAAAATGTTTCTCACGCACTTGCCTTTTCCCCACCTTAACCCAGGTGAAGATACGGTCAACCAGCGTTCACGTTCGTTAGGAATTTCCAGACTCGGCTGTCTAGAAATTTATGGTCTGTCTTCTTCCTCATTGTTAAAACTTCTGAGCTCGGAACCACAGCACGTACTAGTGACATTCTATATGCAAACTAATTTGCGGCAATACTTTTGGCTATCGTGGGAACGTTTAAAATGTAGCGGGTAAATTGAAAATAATTCTTTCTTTAAGAAACTAGTTTTTAGACTTCACTGGTGAGAAGCATACTGGAAGAGTAAGACGCATTTCTTAGTCTTGTAAAGTAAAACTGTGCATAAGGGAGACTTGAGTTAAACACACATAGTGCCCTCTAGTTTAACTTACAGACTATCTATAAATTCCGGAGCGGGTATGTATTCGCTTTTCCAGTATATAGGAAATTAGCTTAAATATATAGATATGAAATATATTATTATCATGGTGAAAGTCTAATGAAATATATTACTATCATGGTGAAAGTCTAAGTGTATTATATAAACGGGTTTCCTTTATCATGTATGTATCATAAATGCTTACGAAAATTCATTTATTTTCACTGCTTGTATTTTAAAGCGATGTTATGTTACAATGTTTGTATCATTCATAATTTCAATGACCATTTTACTTTTCAATGTTTGTAACATTAATGTATGAGCATATTATTATGAACGCGGGAAAGAATGAACGGTGGAAAGCACAGGAGGATTCTCTAGCGGACCCTCATGTAACTTTGTCTGACAGGGGAGGAAGCAAGTCTTGTTATTGTTTATGTACCTGGACTGGCCAGCTAATTCCTTCACAGCAGACAGGAATGTTTAAGAATGGACTGACCTATTTTAGGAACGAGACGCATGCATGGATATCAACATGCCGACGCTAGACACTGCTTAAATTGTTTCTGTTGTAATCTGCATGTTGCAGCAGAAGAGTAGTTACACATGTATTTTTGTTTTGTCTAACAGATTTATGCAGTGCAAAGTCTTGTCTCGTATTGCTGAAAAGAGGTTACCTTTGGCCAGTGGCCATATAGTCCTCGTCCACCAGTCACAATAATTCCCTTCAATTATTTCAATCATTTCAATTACTTCAATTACTGCAAATTATTGCAACGATTCTCAACACCAGATATTACCCTTAACAACCATCACCCTACCATACTCCACCCATTTTCACCCTCCATCCCACCTTTGGAAGCAAATTCGTATCTGTGGATACCTCATCAACTGTGGATACGTTACACCAATCTTGGATTTATAAAATCGTGTTCAGATTCTGTGCCCATTGTGGATACCTTATTCGAACAGTGAAGTTAATTTCAAAGTATTGGATTACGTGATATTTTTCCAAGAGAACCCCAGGATATAAGTTGTTTCCAACATTCACACCAAAGGAACAAAGGAACAAACATTCATTTACACACAAACAGTATTTCACATATTTTCCAGCAAAAGCTTATCAGGCCTGCCTGGAACTTTACTAACACAATTCATTCATAATCCATTTTGTTCACTACTTGTGTAATAATTTTTTTCTTCTTTAAAATCATCAAATTGTTGTGAGTTTGTTTTCTCGTGATAATCTTTATTATTATGTGCTGTAAAATCCTTATTGATTTATTTACATTTCTAAATTGAATAAAATTGAGTTAACCTCGATAGGATTGTTCGTTCAGTTCAGACTACCAAATCCTCAATCTACCTTTACTCCTTTACCCTACTATTTGTGAGTGACACAGTGTGTGCAAAAGAGTAATATTGTCGCCAGAGAAAACAAGAAGAGCTGTGTGTGTGGTTTTCTTAGTGAAGAACTCACTGACTCAGCCTGTGCCTTCTGCCTATCTCTCTTGCGCACCACTATCACACGTCCGTGTGCACTATTGTCCATCACGCATATACAGCTGTCAAGCTTTACCTACTATTAATTATATTTTCATGCGACACCCAGGACAAGCCAAAAGGGAAATGATGATCATGATGATTTTAAAAAAAAAGATGATACACGGCTCTTTTTTGAACTTATTCTGTAGTTATTAGTGTAAAAGCCCGTCATAAGACGGGAGTTAAATTCAAAAGCACCAATACCTAACGGCAACAAAAGTATTAAACAAAACAATTGTGCATCACCACAGTATACGAACTACGTAGCAGCAGCGAAGATCCCAATGTGTGTATACGAGATCACACATTCTATAACTATTTTTGTGCACACCGTAATTTGCGCATTCTTCTTTGGTAAGTGTTACTGTTTTCGGGAGAGTACATATAAGGGAAACAATACAATTAATGTCTAACTTTCAACCAAAGTTGCTTCCCTTAGCGTTACGTACTGACAGAAAAAGCTGGGATATGATAATATATAATATATATATATATATATACACATGTATAGGATATTTTCCTTCAGCTTTAACTAATGAACAATGCATCAGTGCTAATTATCCAAATATTAAATTCCAGAACTATGGTCGCTCTGATTAGATCGAATAATCGATATTCGATTGTAAATTTAAGAACGCACAGAACAGAGATCAAAAGCATAATTGACCATATCAAAGTAAGGGTTTAATTCATTTCAGCGATTTTTTGGCTAAAAATCAACACCTTAGGAAATATATTAAGTTGGAGGAATAAACAATGATATCTTAATAGAAATACGGAAGGCTAGCGAAGTTTTCATTGTATTTGAGAAATATATGGACATATAAAAAAATCAAGTCCAACACAAAGATTGGTGTTTTCAGCTCAAGTGTCAAGTCAGTCCTATTGTATGTCTGTGAAACATGGAGAACAACAAAAACAACTAAAATGCGGCAGACTTTTATAAATTGGCGATTGTGCAGAAAAGAAGGATTGAAGTGGTATGACAAATCATTAATGGGGAACTGATGACAAGAACCAGAAACGTGCCAGTGGAACAAGAGACGAGAAGAAGACGCTGGCTATGGATAGGACACACATTAAGGAAACATGTTAATAGTATTACGATGCAGTCCTTGTACTGGAATCCCCAAGGTAAGAGAGATAGAAGGAGACAAAAGAACACACGGAGAAGAAAACTGAAGACAGACATGGAAGGGATAAGGAATACATGGGAAGACCTTGATCTGATGTCACGGAACATGAAGATTTGGCTTACGGTTGTTGAAGGCCTATGTTCCTTGGTGAATTAAATGATAATGAATGAATGAAGGATATTGAATTGCCGCCATTTGCTTGTGTCATGATTCATTCTCGTCTTGCTGCCATTTGCTTGTGTCATGATTCATTCTCGTCTTGCCGCCATTTGCTTGTGTCATGATTCATTCTCGTCTTGCCGCCATTTGCCTCTAGATCCACTGACAGTGTCTTCTTCTTATCTCTTGTTCCACTGGCACTTTTCTGGGTCTTGTCATAAATTCATAATAGCAACTGAATATCAATGTAAATGAATATGCTATCCATAATTATAGACGCAAGATGTCGTATAATTGCACACCATCATAGCTGGCAGACGCAGGAGTTGCGTTGGCCATGTCCTCAGAAGAGACCCCGATGCCATCACAAGAACAGCTATGCTATGGACCCCTGAAGGAAAACGAAAGAGAAGCCGACCAAAAACAACTTGGCGGAGGACAGTGGAGGCTGAGATGCAAAGAATGAACTAGAGTTGGGCACTGTACGAAGGATGGCCACCGACCGAGCAAAGTGGAATCAATGTGTTGCTGCCCTACAATACGCCACCAGGCGTTATGGCCACTGACTGCTTTGACCGTCGGCGGCTAAGGATCAAAGAAGAAGAAAAAGATGTCGTATAATATCACGCATTAAGGTTTCAACACATTTTTCTCCATCAATTAAAACAAAAGAACCTCGTTCAACCTGGAAACAGTCTCTATCAGGTTTTTATTAGGACACGTCTATATATAAACAACCTTGATATATGAACTTGTATACTCTATAGTAGGCGTATCAAACACAACAAGAGATGTGCAAGGGAGATAGCAAAGTAACATGCTGCGAACTATCAAGGCCGAGAGAACTGTGTACTATTTCATAGCTGTTTTTCTTTTAAATGTGTTAACACGATGCTTTATCAACCGTGTCGTTTGTGTGCTAATCAATATTACGTCGGTGCTGTGAATTTTGTTGAGAGGGAGCTGATAACATCAAATGGGCGGAAAAAAAATAAACAAATAGATTACGAGCGGATGCCGCAAGCAACGATAATATCCCCACGTTTTTAAAACCGTGTGAGAGGGAGAGAGAGACTTCACATTTAATAATTCCCATTAATGTACTAAGATGTTAACAGAACTGTAATTGTATGGAAGCGAGTCTTGGACGATAAACTAATTAATTAGCAGGTCAGCAGGGAACTACAAAACGTAATAAAATTTTATATTACCAAAATACAAATTAACAGATAAGTACCAGAGCAAAGGAGAAAGTTTAAAGTAAGACAAAATACATAAATAAAATATTCACCACAAATATTCACTACAAAAGTAAGATAAATTTCAAAACATTACAAAGCAGTTCGTTCCAAATAAAAATACATGAGATCAAAGGCAATAAATAAGAAGGTAGCACACTATAAATCAGAGCATAAACATCGCAAAACTCAACAGGGTGAAGGGAGATATACTAAAAAAAAAAACAGGGAAGAGATACACCAACAGATCTTAGAAAACGCCACACCAAACGCCAGAGAATTTACAGTCTGGAAAAAACAACAAATGTAAGGTACTATATGGAAAAAGGAACACTATATACCCAAATTATAACCCATATGGGATCAACAACATCAGAAGCTAACAAAATTTAGTTCGCGGAATGAATTGTTAATATTGTTATGGATCCTACAAAAAACTTGGACAACAATCAAACTTTCCTGACAAAAGCTACGAACGAAACAAAAAAAAAATAAATAAACCACTATGGCAGTAGAAATCAACGTTTACTAAACTCTGATAAAGTGATCACCTGGCTAAAACGTTATATAACAGAGGAGTAAAAAATCGGTGATTAAAAAAAAAAAAAAAAGAAAACAAGGACGATAACTGATAGTTCCACATAACCAATGAAAACATTTTTTGAAAGTGCTGTTGATGACTTTCAAAAGGTAGATATGAAAAAAGGAAGTCTTAGCTTCTTCAATCTCAGAGTGGTGCCTAGTTGACAGTGAGGATAGTGTTATTCGTTTCCGTAGCTAGGCGGTGGTGCTGTTCGGAAGGTTCTGTGTTCGATTCTCCGATAAGCCACTCACTTCTGTTGTTTTTCAGTTGTCTAGTTTTCTACTTCTTTATTTCTCACGAGTGCCTGAAACATACCTTTATGTGTGTAATATTTATCAATCTCAAATACATGTGTCACTAGCACTTCCAGAGAACGTCTCGACTAGTCAGCGTGATTATCTTCAGACTCCGCACAGGATACAACAGCTTGAGACATCATCTGTTGAACAATTTAAAGACAAAGACTACCGATAAGTTTAGTTTGGCTCTGATAAAATGACTGCTAAACATCTGCTGCAAAAGTGCCCCAACATATGAAGAACAGAGAAAACACATATGGCTGTCACCAGTGCCACACCTGGACAAACTCTATGGAGATACAAACAACCTCAGACTGACCACCGTTTTCATTAAACTTATTCAAGTTGATGTCTGAAAGTGTACGAAGAATATATCCCTTAATTCCCCCCCCCCCCCCCCCAGCTTTATTCGAGACATCATCCAACTGGCAGAGTGGTTATAGCTGTGACCTCTCGCGGCTAAGGTAACGGTTTCGAAACAAGGTGGCATCACCAGCTGTAAATGAGTAGGCCTAGTTGATTTTGCTTCTTGAGTTAGGGAAGGAAATAATGATCAGAGTACGGTACCTCCTGTCGCAAAGCTCTGTATAGCGTTTAACATCATTCTTTCGCTAATGACAACTTCGCGTGAATCTTACCTTTTTCAGAGAGCTAAAGGATGCTGTCAATGCTTGAAATTGGACAATACGAGGACGATTTTGAGCATCGTCTCTACCATTAAGGAAAGTTGTCGTTAAACTACCGCATCTATACCATTAGGGAAAGTTGTAATTAAACTACTGCAAAGTGCTTTTGGTGACTTCAAGGGAGCACGCTGAAAAGGGTATGTCTTCTTTATTATTTAGAGGGTGTGTGAAAAAACATTTTGTTATATAACTTTTTTTTTTCGAGTAAGCAATACAAATAGTAAATTACCCGCGATTATGTTATATATCACCTACACACACAAAAACCCCATTCAAAATTAATAAATAGATTTTAAAAAGATATACAAAAAACCATAATTATCATAATTACCCGTCAGTTCTACAAGAAGCAAAGGCCTCCAACGAGCTCATGCCAAGTCTTCCTGTCCCGTGCCATCAGCCGGGGGTGAACTGACAGTGATCTGAGCCATCCACCCCCGGGCTATAAGGGCATTGGGCCCCTATCTACCTATCCAGTTTATTAAGCTAGATCAGGAGTTTTAAACTTTTTTTATTTTTTACCCTGCACCCTTTTGATTGTCCGGTGAAGGCTACGGACCCTACTTAGATATAATGTACATAGACGCATTTTTTTTTTTTAATTTTTACACAAATAATACATTTTATTAAAAAGAAAAATCGTTAAGTTTACATATAGTCTAACTGACATACAAAAACAATATGTAAAAAAAATAAAAATATCATTCTTTAAATGCAGCATTTTATCATAATTTTCCGAGTAAACATTTTGATGAAAGTTATATTAAATCTTTTTAGATTATGTACAAAGACCCCCTAGAATCCATTCATGAAACCCTGAACCAGATGGAGGCTAGGGAAGAGTCGGACCATCTGCCGTTGGTCCTCGAGCGCAGCCCGATTGTCCAACCGTTCAGTCCGCCCCTGCCATCAGCTCAAGGTCTTCCTCCTGTCCACCGCAAGTATCATCTAAAACCATAATGACGCTAAATTTAGATTTTTATCCAAACAACCTCCTCCCATCCCACCTTCTGTTGCAGGGCCCAATTGAGTACATACTGTCTTGTAAATAGCTGTAAACCCACCCCTGATAAATAAATATCAGTGGAAATTACGAGACGATCAGCGTAAGTAGCTGGCACACAGAGAGGCACATGATCATTACATGCAATGAATCACATGATTTGTTTTTAAAATGGCGGCACCATAACAATAGGTTTGTGACCGACAGTAACTAATTTCATTCATATTAGAGATGGAACAGTCCGGTGCCCGCCGTCGACTCCAGAGTGGTTTATTAAATCATTCTGACACTGTGTCTTTTGCTTCGTCGTCGGCACATGGTTCAAGTTTTTCTCCTCATCCAGAGTACTTGCGAATCGTGAAACCGCTAATAATGCACAACAAACAGAAAATACTACATGTCGAACAAGGACCGAAAACTAACGTTCACAAGCCTAGTCTGGCGGAATCTGTATACTCACCCAACGTGGCAAAATCTTATCATCCAGCGCCTTTTAATAATAACTATGGCGAGTCTGACAACGAAACTACCAACAAAGATCATTATGACAGAGTAAATGGACCACGTCATCATCTCATTAAACCTGGCATTGAGAATTCTAGTGATAATCTGTTTAAGAAAACTGCAGTTTGGACTGTGACTGCAAGACACAAGGAAAAAGGTCTTTCGAAAATTCGAGCGCAGAGTTTGAACCAAAACCATGAGTCCATAAGGTGGCCTCTCTCACATGGAGATATTTCAGCAATACCATTACCTTCACCCCCATCAGTTATGACTACAGTAGGAAGCGAAGCAAACTCAGCCCAACATCTTAAACATACTCATAATGCTTTTAAAAAGGTAGTCAACCAGACTTCCCCAAAGATTCAAGCACAGAGTAGTGATTCCAACCCAGAAGGACCTTTCACAATTTCATTTTCCCATCCAAATACTGCCAATAATCTCTCACAACAGGAATCAGAGATTTCTCCAAAACATTTTGCTAAATACAAAACTAACAGTGGCAAAGTTGAGTACATTTCTCATCAAGGAACAGCACCAATGCCAGGAAGATTACACAAGTCCCACTCTGGCATAACAATTGCATCTCGTTTAAGAAAGCAAAAGTCTGCAAGTGAGCTGGATTTATCAAAACAGTCGTTTGAACATCGGTTTGAGCCAGAGAATGTGAAAATGAAAGTAAAGTCTCTGTGGAACAGCATCAGATATGGTAGGATCATAATAAGGATCTTATAAGTACTCCTAATTTCATAAAAATTTTTTACTAGTTTCGTTTGTACATTACCATAACAATAATACATTTTTTACATTAGTTTCTTCATGTATGTATCATAATATTTACTAATTGCTATATGAAGTATTCTGACAGAAATGCGTTTTTTGTTGATTAACACTTGATATTCATTTTACAGATAATTTAAATATCTTTTTAAGCAATTTTCAGATGAGTGACCAGTCTTCTTTGTACGCTTTCAGATGTTAACTTGAATATGTTTAAAGTAAGCAGTGGTCATTCTGAGACTGTTGATATCTCTTTAGAGTTTGTCCAGAAATGGTACTGGTAATGTTTTTTATGTTCCTCTTTTGTTTAGCATTATTACAGCAGATGTTCAGCAGTCATTTTACCGGTGCCATAGTTATACTCATCTGCTGTTCTTATCATTAGATTGTTGAAAAAGATGGTATCTGTTATGGCCTGTTGCAGAGTCTGAAGATTACCCTTGTTCACTTCTGTTGAGCTGGTAATATGCTTCGTTTTTCTAGTGGCCTGGATGCTCTGCTTCCCACTTGTTCCTGTATGTGCTCCTCATAAAACTCTTGGCCTCTTCAAAAGTTATGCTGGTATCAGATGGAGGTAGCTTTCCTCCTTCATTTGCCAACCAAAAATGTTAGTCTCTTCATTGCCTGGGATATTGCAGTCCTTCCTCTTCGACCATGGGGTGAAGAGGTTAGCCAGAGAGAACACCATGTTATCCTATCAGCTGTCATCCTTTTGGTCTGGTTCCAGTCCTCAGTCCTTCAGAGATTGTCTGATGTTGTCCGCCCAGCGAGTTTCGGGACGTCCTGGAGGTTTGGATAATTGGTTCTTGATTTCCCATGTTTGTTGTAGCGAGTCTTCTCCCATTTATTATTTAGAAATTCTTTTAATCAATATTATTCACTGCTATATGTCTGCAGCTTGAATAACAACAGTTGAAAAGTGAAACAAATATAATGTAATCTATGTTAACTTCAGAAGTGATTGATTTTGATTATCCTGAGCCATGAAAACCATTAATGAAGTACTTGTCCATTATCTAGCGTTCATTTTTGGCCTATGTTAATTTGCCTTTGCTTTGATCTTTAGCTAATGTTGCGCGTACTTGTTTCATTTCTTCTTTCAGTAAATATTGCAGTGTGGTATATTTCAGTATTATCTGATGGTGATGATGATAATCACATGTTATACTGTGCTTAAATTGCAAATTGTAAGAGATGAAATGTTTTATAGCTGTTTATTTTACTTAGCTGATGTTGTCAGATGTAAAATAGTAAGATTTTTGCATCTGTTTACCTTAAGGTGCTTGTGTTGCTAATTTTATTTTACATCTATCTACCTCGCTGTAAGAGATTTAAAATGGGAAACTCACGACTGTTATTTTAGAAATTGTTGTTCTAACTTCTCTAACTTAAAAGTGATATATTTTTTGTCCTTTTTCAGGTTGGACACTGAAATCAAAGTCCAGCTTTAAGTATGACAGCCCTCTATTCATGTTGGGGAAATGCTACCATAGACGAGAAAACGGTATAGTATTTTATTGCAGTTAAAAACTCTTAAATTATTTACATAATTTGCAATTTAGCCTGTAAAATTGTTTTTTGACAATTAGCAGTCACACTTAAGTCAAATTGTAGTATAACTACAGTTTTGAAAAAAACAACCGTACTTACAAGAATTTGTGAATCAGTTAAAGATACTTTTGTCAGTGTTTGGCGTTACCAGGTATCTGAGGAGACAAGGAAAGAATAAGACTACTTCCTACCTCAGGCATATCTCGGAGGCAGTGGTGGCTGGCCGTCTGCTCGTGCCAAGGGTAAAAGAGTCTTATTACTCACACCCTGTGGGGATATTAAAGCAAAGCAAGCAAAACCTCAGGCATATCTCAAAGGCAGTGGTGGCTGGCCGTCTGCCCGTGGCAAGGGTAAAAGAGTCTAATTACTCACACCCTGTGGGGATATTAAAGCAAAGCAAGCAAAACCTCAGGCATATCATAGAAAATGACTGACATGAGGTTGTGCATGAGGACTGGCAACCTCATCAGGTAGAGCAGATTGTTACAGAAACCACTGCTGCAAGAACACATAAAGGCGTTGATGCAGGCTTCCTAAAAGGGGACCAACTGCAGGGCTGGCTCCAGGCTCCATTAGGGGGGGATGGGGGGAGAAAGAAGACTAACGAATAAGACCTAATGGCTAGACATGTCAAACTAGTGGCAGTTAACGGAGAACCAAGAAAGATGTATCTCAAGCAAATTGATAGTACAAGACTAATGGAGATTCCCAGAAGAGAAACAAAATGGATGAACAACAATGTACCTAAATGAACTAGAAATTCTAGCCTGAAGAGAAAACATAAAGGACAGAGAAGAACAGAAACTTGATTGTTTTTGCAGCAATAAAAATTTAAAGGCTCAGACTGATTTAGGGACCTCAAGACGCAGCAATAGAGACCGCAGTCAGCGACTCATAGCTTGACTGCCTGCGTCAGGACCAGCGAACCAGAGCTGGTCAAGACCGCACTCCACCTCCACGTGGTGGTCCTGGAAACAGTCTGCAGCTGTGCAGGCTGGCTGAGCGAGTGTGGATCGAAATGGGAAGGCAAACCCGGTCCTAAAAAATGCCGTGCAGAAGTCGGATGTGTCGACCGAAAGGTGCAGATATCACAGCTACGTTGTAAACAGACACAACGCAACCACCGTCCTTTTCAGGGCGAACGAAGAAGAAGAAGAAGACTGATTTAAAAAAAAAAAGATGTTACTTCCAGTGATGGCTGGTGTTGGCAGATGCAAGCAAAGTATACCTTTGTGTTTACCTAGTCATAATACTTGTAGTAAAAGTTGTACAAGATGTGGTAAAATGGGTAATGTCATTTGATCAAACTAAGTGTGGCCGCATTAATTAATAAAATGTCATGTTACATAGAAACCTGGCAGTTAAAGTAAATGCATTATAAATATAAACAAGAATGGGTTTGGTTTGGTTTTAAGGATTATCCTCATTGCACATAGACAGCTCCATCAGTGCTCCGATCTCCTCCCTTAGATCACACAAGGAGGATCTCAGCACAGTGCACGAACTCCATCGCACCATCAAGAATTCCAGTGTGTGTATTTAGGAATCACACATTCAATAAATATTTTTGTGGTGGGTAGGTTGGTTTCTAATTTTTAAATTTTGCCAGGGCAGCGGGCTTACGGCCTACTCTTTACGATTTCCAACTGCCAAGGGATATTTAACGTGTGCAACTTGCACACGGGACCTTCTATTTTTTCACCCTTATCCGAGGCTAGGCATCCGATCTCACTACCCAGGAGACCAGGGGGGAGTATAACATCATTAGGACCACTAGTTCTGAAAAAAAATTTTCCATAAATTATATTCCCTCTACTGGGAAACGAACCAGGTGCCTTTAGAATTTGAGGTGGACGCCATACCTCTTAGCCACTCAGACCCCCACAAAACAAGAATTAAAACAAATGAAACCACCTGTGGAAATCGGAAGAATTGCTCAAAACAGGTGCTACTAGATAGCTGAAATTGGTGTAGTGAAGGAGAATGAACTAACTTTATTTTCTAAAGGTTGAAAAATTGACGTGCAGGCTCATCTAACATTTTCCCTTCATTTCTTTTATCTATTGTACCGGATCCATTCATTCTTTTATGCTTTTTAAGTATTAATTTAAAGAAATGCATCATTATAAAAGTAATATAACGGATACTGACATTCATAGTATCAAGTCATATTCAAGAAATAAAGTATGTTGAAAATAAAGAGAACTTCGCCTAGGACGTTCCCAAGCCTGGCTGAAAATGTGAGGAGGGACGGCATACATGGAGGCCATAAGGAGGCAGCCCCTTCACCTTGCAAAGGCACATCAGGCTTATCACTTGTTTGCCTTAAAAACTGATTACAAGAAATGACAGAGAAAACCGGACTGATCTTGAAGGTGACAAACTGATACGAATTACGGACGATGATTTATGGATCATGGAACATTAGGAGTATTAACGGGAAAGAAGAGGAGCTGGTGGAGAAAAATTAAAGATTCTGGGTCTGACAGAAATGAAGAAAAAAGGAACAAGGAGTTGTGGATCTCGACGGCGGCATACTGCTCTACAGAGTGTCCCCACAACCGAAAAAGCTAATATATGGGGGGGGTGTTGTTGTTTGGGTTGTATTGTGGCTCAAAACAGATTATAATGCTAAAGCTAAAAAAAGGAGAAACCATAGTCAACCTTGTCATTGTGATTGGGCCAAATGAAAATGAGCGAGCAGAGGTTACTTACTTACTTACTTAGTGGATCCTTGGCTCTTTGTTTCCCATGCTTGTCGTGGTATCCGATCTTCTCCCATTCTGCAGACATGGCCAAACCATCTTAATTGGGACTGTTCTACTTGGGTCTGCAGGGGGTAGGATTTAAGGCCTTGACGTATCGTCTGGTTGCGTACCATGTCTCTTCTTGTTACTTCAACCACCTTCCTCAGATACCTCATTTCTGAGGTTTGGATCTGGCTTTTATGGGTTGTAGTCATTGCCCATGACTCACATCCATATGTCAAGACTGGGACATAGGTGGAGCGGTATACAGCCATCTTCGTTTTCTTACCAACCTCTCTCTTGCTGAGGAATCCTCGATTTATGGCCTGAAAAAGTCTCCCAGCTGCTGCTTTTCGAGTGGCCAACTCTTCTTTGATGCCTCCCTTTCGGTCTATAATAGCTCCGAGGTATTTAAAGTGGTCGACCTGCTCCAGGACCTGTTCTCCCAGCTTAATCTGATGTCTTCTTTCTTCTCGTGATAGCAGCAGAGGTCGAAGAAGAATTCTTTGAGCTGCTTCAAAAGACAGTGGACGACTGCCTGGATGAAATTATCTTCGTTGCAGATTTCAATTCCAGAGTTGGAAATGACCGTGCTAGAAGGGGTGGAGTTAATGGAAAGTATACACTAAATGACAATGGAAAGCGACTCTTTAGATTCTGCACTGAGCAAAACCTTGTCACTACAAATACAAAGTTCCCCCATAAGCACATACATACATACACTAGATATGAACCACAAATGAGAAATCAGTCATCAACTATGCCAGAGGTTTTCAAACTGTTCGTCGCTGCTCCCAGGGGCGTCGCGGCCCTCGGCTAAGGGCGTCGCGGTGGCTTGGGAAAAGTGTTGGGCTCGATATTATGAGCCAAGGTCCATCAATAAATATAGATCTTCGTAGGACGACATGTTTGCGCCGAGGTATTATTACATGTACCAATACATGTCATTAGGTACTAGAAGTTATTGACAAATGCACCATAAAACTCCAGAGCAGGTCTATGTTACGAACAGCTGATCACTAACTCTGATGTCATCATGGCGGATGCTGGTGTTAAGAGATGAAATGACCCAACAGCGATCGTCCAAGCCGACTGTTTATGAGCTGTGCGCTAGTGACCTCTAGCAGGCTGGCTTGTTATTACTACTGTTTTGGTAGATGGCAGTCGAGTCGTACCACATGTCACAATAATTAAAATCAGTCTGGTCTTGCTGTTTTGTAGTTTGGACATAGTTTTGTCCAATGCAGTTTATTTTAAATTGTGTTGTGTAATTGTCTCTGTTTTTCAGACAGTATGGATAAATTTTTAATTAAGTGTGCAAAACGAGATATTTCTGAGGCGTCGTGCAGTTCTAAAGACGAACGGAGACGAAAACATCGGAAGTATTACGGGTTTACATGCACTACTGTGGGAAATGAAGAACGCCAACAGTGTGTCATTTGTTTTAAAGTTCTGGCCAGTGAAAGTATGCTTCCCAATAAAATGAGACGACATTTGGAATCAGTTCATGGCAGTTTGGTGAACCGACCATTTGAGTACTTTTCTCGCAAGTTAAAAGAAATGACAGAACAAAAAGCAACGTTCACTAAACAAACTACGATTCCTTCAAAGGCTTTTCTTTCATCTTACAAAGTTGCTTACCATGTAGCAAAGAGCAAGAAACCCCACACCATTGCGTAAGACCTTATCTTACCTGCTGCTGTGGACATGGTGTCTACTATGATAGGTGAGTCTGCCGCCAAGCAATTGCTGAGTGTGCCTTTGTCAGATAGCACTATTAGTCGTCAAATAATTGAGATGGCTGACGATGTTAATGACCAGTTGATTGAAAAACTCAAATGTGATTTCGCTATTCAGCTAGATGAAGCTACAGATATGCACAATGATGCGTATCTAATCTGTTATGTGCGATTTATAGATGACAATAAGTTCTTTGAGGATCTTCTTTTCTGCAAAAGCATCAAATCTGGAACAAAAGCAGCAGACCTCTTTGAAATACTGGATTCTTTTATGGAAGAAAACATTAACTGGGAGAAATGTGTAGGTGTGTGCACTGATGGAGGTCGTTCAATGGCTGGCTGCTATGGCGGACTGCAAGCCTTGATTCGGAAGAAAGCTCCTTTCTGTGTCTGGACTCATTGCATCATTCACAGGGAAGCACTGGCATCCAAAGACATCAGCCCTGCCCTTAATGAAGTCCTTCAATCAGTAATCGAAGTAGTAAATTTCATTAAAACGCGGCCACTAAAGTGCAGGTGTTTCGAGCAAATGTGCATCTACATGGAAGCTGAACACACTTCGCTATTTTATTATTGCAACTCTCGCTGGCTTTCACACGGAAATGTCATCAAGAGGGTGTATGAACTCAGGAATGAGCTTTATTGTTATCTTGTCGAAGAAAAACATTCTAGTTCTGAAAAGTTCGTGGACAACGACTTTGTTTTGAAGCTAGCATACCTTTGTGATGTCTTCGAAAAACTGAATACTTTAAATGTGTCCCTTCAGGGTACTGAGACCCATACTCTGCAGCTGTCAGATAGAATTTCAGCCTTCAGAAAAAAATTGCTATTGTGGAAGGAAAAGTTAGACAAGAAAGACGTAAATTACTGCTTTCCTTCTCTGCACACCTGTTTAGAAGACAATGACTTGGAGCTGAGTGAAGAACTGAAGGCTGTGTTTGTTGACCACTTAACACAGCTCAATGTTTACTTTGGCAAGTACTTTTCAGACGAGACTGACCAACACACCTGGATCAAAAATCCCTTCAGTACAGAACTCCCATCTACACTTACTACTAGAGAGCAAGAGCAGCTTATTGATATTTCATCGGACTCCACACTGAAATCAAAGTTCGACTCGTCATCACTACCAGAGTTTTGGAGCTTGGTGAACCAGGAATATACAGAAGTAGGCGGCAAGGCCCTACGAGTTTTGATTCCATTTGCAACATCCTACTTGTGTGAGACAGGGTTTTCTGCATTGGCCGCCATCAAAACAAAATACAGATCGCGATTGAACGTCGAGAAGGAGATTCGAATCGCAATTTCCAAATTTGTGCCCAGATTTGAAGAACTGATGATGAAGAAGCAAGCTCATCTTTCTCATTGACTTTGTGACTAGTATAAGGTGTCATAAAATTGTAAGTTGATTAAATTAATTTAGTTTTTCATTTACAAAATAAATACAGTCTTATTTATTTTGTGTCCGAAACTTAACTTATTTACCCCCCACAATTGGGATCAGATGTAAAATATGCACATTCAGAAGTCATTAATATCTTTTTGGGTACAATTGCTTATATATAATATATAGTATAGAGAGGAGCTGCGGTGATTTATGCACAGGTAAAGGGAGCCGCGGACCAAAAAAGTTTGAAAACCTCTGAACTAGTTAGCAAGAGCTCATTCATGTATGGGATGCTAGAGTCTAGAGAAGGCCAGAGATTGGCAGTGATCACTACCTGCTGACAATTAAAAGAACAACTGAAAGAGTTGCTTGGCCTAGGCATTGCCCACCCATCATGCAAGAAACTAACTAATTGTGCAGGGGAGATGAACATTAAGACCTACAAGCTAAGAGAGCCAGAAGTTAAGACCAGGTATCAGAGGCTTATTGCTACAGCAGTGAGAAACACAGAAGGACAACGACCTGATGACCTGGAAACCCTCTGGCTAAAATTCAAGGACATCATAAAAGCAGCTGCAGCAGCAGCATGTGGTGAAGTCCGACTTGGGAAGAAGGGAAAGAGGACACCTTGTTGGACAGAAGTCAAACAGAAAATAAGAGAAAAGAAAAAAGCATGGAAGCAATACTTAGAAGCTAATAACACAGCAGGAAAAACAGAGAAATGTAGAGAATATGTGATACTCAGAACAGAAGCCAAGAATAGTCTTGACTTTAATCCACTGTCGCTGAGCGTCAGCTGTTGGAGACCATAAGCAAAGAATAAGATGCTAGCAGCAAAACAGAAATCCTTGGAAGAATTTGGAGAAAAGCTAGAAAAAGATGCTCAAGAAAACCATAAATTATTCTACAAGACCCTAAAGAACATGAGGAAGGAATAACAGTGCCCTCTTAAATTCATAAAGGACAAACAAGACACGTTGCTTCCTTCCTCAAAAGAAATAATGGAAAGTATATTTCTCAGAGCTCCTTGGTGGTGAGCAAGGTCAAGCCTCAGAAATGATAAGCACCATCACAGAAGAGGAAAACAAAGATGGCATCCAGATTGAAGAACTGAAGGCAGGACTTGAGAACATCAAGGTGGGCACAGCAGCAGGACATGACGGTATAACATCAGAAATGGTAAAGTACATGGGAGCAGCAGGCAACTTGTTACTCCTGAGAATCCTTCATGCAGCCTGGTGCCACAACGCCATACCAAAGGATTGGGAGATTGCCACCGTAACACACATATTTAAAAAAGGGTGACAACCAACAATGTGGAAATCATAGAGGCATATCTCTTCTCAGTATCCCTGGTAAAATTTATTCTAGAATCCTGGAGCAGAGATCCAGACACCCAGCTGAGCCACAAATGGGTGAGGTTCAGTGTGGCTTCCGAGAAAACCAAAGTACTCAAGACCTTATCTTCACACTCAGACAGATGAGTGAAAAGGCCCTTGAGTTTAAGGGTGAGATGCATCTTTGTATCTTAGACCTGGAGAAGGCGTTTGACAAGGTCTCCTGGAGCAAATTTTGGGACTGCTTGGCAAAGAAAAATATTCCAATAATATATTGGCAAAGATCTATGCTATACTGAGCTTCTACAAGACTTGCAGAAATCATGTGATCTGTCATAGACTTGAAGGGAGGCATCAAAGAAGAGTTGGCTACCTGAAGAGCAGCAGCTGGAAGACTTTTTCAAGCCTTAAATTGAGGATTAAGAAATTTAGCACGAAGATGAAGATGGCTGTATAATGCTCCAACTATGCTCTAGTCTTGATCTATGGATGCGAGTCATGGGCAATGACTATGACCACAACCCACAAAAGCCAGCTCCAAACCTCAGAAATGAGGTATCTGAGGAAGGGGGTTGAAGTAACAAGAAGAGACATGGTCCACAACCAGACAATACTGCAAGGCCTCAAAACCCAGCCCCTGCAGACCCAAGTAAAACAGTCCCAACTACGATAGTTTTGCCATGTCTGCAGAATGGGAGAAGATAGGCTACTGTGACGTATAATGGAAATATAGCCTACAGTAATCTGACAGCCTTTGTGATCCTGTTAGCGCACTATGATTTGCTAGCAAAACCATGCATTTTTCTGCCTGTCTTACTCACACAAGCTTAATTTTCATCCACGCCTCTTTTCCTTGAACATAAACAAACAAATTTGTTTACCAACTTTTGCGACCTGCCAGTCATAACAGGGAGCGAATCAGGTTTGTTTATCAAGTTTCTCACGTGAGCTGATCTGTCAATCATCGGATACCGGACAGACAGCACATGAAAAACACCGGACCTTTTTGAAGTTCGTACACAGAGGGGAGTTAACTCTTTGATCTTCAGAAGCGGGGAAAATCTCAGAGAACCCTGTTACACGGTTTTAAGTCTCTGATGTCGATTAGCAACGCACGACAGAGCGACCGTGGAAGCCTTTTATCTGGGGAACTTAGGTTCCTGATTCTCTCGATACACATGGTAACGTGAAAAGTAGCATCATCTATCAATCATACAATCAAGATGATATATAAACTGTGTCTTCCTAAACCAGATATCAGTCGTCACTCAGAATTTTTAGAATAGTCTAAGCACGCAGTAGCTAGAATCATTTCGCTAAATGTGTTAATAGCATTCGTGGGGATCTTTTCATGAGGATTTTCTGGTAATAGAAATTAGTGCTTAAGTGTTAAAGCTTTAACCATTATAATTCACTTAGAGTTCTAGTTGTTGAGAGCAGTGAAATAAAAATAACACGTAGCTATTTTATACCAGAGGTTCAGTTTAATGTTCATTTTACCACCCGCTTTCTCACACAAGAAGAGACGTTTTAGTTTACTGAGTATATGCTAGGCGCAACTGGTAGTGACAGAATAGAATTCACGTTATATTTCATTTTGTGTATTTATAGTAAGTGACTATTATGTATATCATACGATGACCAACAGACGCCGACAATTTAATAGCTATTAACGACAGGCGATATTTATGTAAGTGCACGTATGGATAATTAAATAATAATTGACATTGTACGCTAATCGTTACAGCGCGCGTAAGGGGCTGGGGAGGGTTGCATACCTTCATCCGACCTGAAATTGCAGGGCAGGCGAAAAGAGATGCGCGATAGGATAGGCTAAAAACACTGTGTGCCTTTTAACTTTAATCAGGACTGACAGAGTGGAAAAGAGATCGTCTTGTCCTTGTCCTTGTGCATATATGTAGATATATAATAGTAGCATTTTTCCATAAAATGTTTTGTTTATTTCTCGCAGACCTGATCAAAGGACGTCCAGCGGTCTTCTTTTTCTTCATTTACTGATTGGTGAATGTTGTCTTTTTCTTGGCTGGTGCGTCCCCAAGTTCATTTGTGAACAGGATTGGCCAAAGAGACAAATAAACATTTAACTGGTAAATTTAACTGGACTTATAAAACCCAGAAATATTTGTTCAATTTTTTCAGCCCACTGGGGTGTAAAACAAATAACATTACTCCCGACTTTTCACAGTCGTATCCAAGTGGATTTTATCCAGAAGAGTTACGCTGTTTCAGAATCAGCACTCACCATAATAGCCAGCCGATAGGATTACCATCATTTATCAATTGTAACAGTTTTAGCAACCATATGTTTCCCAGTAATGGAATTATTTTCCTCTGTTGTTTCTGTGAACCCAAGATCTCGGTTTCTACACTAACTATTCGAAGTGACATTTGTCCATCCAGGAATAAACTACCAAATTAGGCGTCCACCCTATTAATATTATTTATTAGAGCATGGACTGGGGCCAAGTTGGAAGATAAAAACACTGGCAATTTTATATTCAGGATAATTGTATTTTCAAGGGATATCACCCAGAGTAGGTAAGGAGTGATTGAGTGGCCACTTATGACAGAGAGAGTGAATATTTTTTTCTTTGTTACAGAAACTGTACCATCCTTGATTTTGCTTAAAATTGTTTACTTTACTGGGTAGCATATAGTAAGAACTTGTTCTTTACTGTCCATTCTGTAACATAGTGCTAAACTTTGACCTTTGGGTTATTAACTTTTTGGTTCTTTTCTCATGAGGGGGAGGGCACATTTATTCAGTTATTTCCTATGTATGTAAATCTGATTTTATTTGATTTGTCTTTAGATATTTGGTGTTGTCAAGTTTAATGAAAATAAACAACAAAAAGAACTTAACTTTGTGTGTTGGTCAGACCCATACCCAATTAACCATAGTTTTTTCACGTTTGTGTGTCTTGTTGTCACATAGCTGTGTGTGTGTGTGTGTAGTTAAACTTATATTTACATATATGAGGAAGGAAAGATTGTCTTGTACTAAATTATAATCGTATAGATAGGCTTCTTCTTCTTCCGTCCTTAGCCACCGACCGTCAAAGCAGTCAGTGGCCATTACGCCTAGTGGCGTCTTAGGGCAACAGCAGATAGGTTTTCTTTGCCATTGTTTCCCATCACGCCTATTGGCGTCTTTAGGGCAACGGCAAATCAATCCATCTGCTGTTGTTTCCGTAATCGAAGTGACTGGCAAACGGGTGATCAGCCCGTTGGTATAGATAGGCTGGACTAGAGAAACTTACACATTCCAGAGACATATCTTCTCCTTAAGCTATTCACCCGTGAAATCTATTTCTCACACCTTTTTCTCACGTACTTATCACCATCCACTCTACTCAGATGATACCATAAATAACTTTAAACCTATTTGATACGACAGCTACCACTACAAGAATGGAAAACTAAGAGCTAGGGATCCAGACCTCCAGGACGACCCAGAGTCCACTGGGAGGACAACATTAGACAATCGGAAAGACTGAGGACTAGATTGGAACCAGGCCAGGAGGAAAACAGCTGATAGGATAGTATGATGCTCTCTCTGGCAAACCTCTACACCCCAGGGTAGACGAGGAATGACTAAATAAGTAAGAAAATAGAGAGACGGTGGTAGATGGTTGTTACACGACCCATATTTCTGTACTTAGATCCCAGCACAGAACAAGAGGACCAGTTCCTTAAAGATTTTGCTAGCCGTATCTGGTTGACATATCGCAGCAACTTCTACCCCATACCGGGAACTAAGCTGAACACAGACTGTGGCTGGGGATGCATGTTGCGCAGTGGTCAGATGCTCATTGCCCAATGCCTGGTAACCCACTTTCTAGGCAGAGGTTTGTTATAAGCATTGTTAATCTGCAGTTTTATTTCTCATTCTAAAACAAGTGGTAGCTTAATGCAGTAAACATCCTTTTTTGTCTTTTTTTTTTATAATTCTTTTTTAAAGAACATGCCGTTTCTTTATTTAAGAGCATGTGGAGTTGATTTTAGTCCCATGAGTTGCTGTCTGTATTTTTTACTTGTGTATTTTTTTAATCCTCCACAGACTTGGCCTTTTTTTTAAAACTTATTTTTCTGGTTTCCCACACATGAAGATGTACATGCAGATGCTGTACTTATTGCTTCTTGCATGCTGTATTTGTGCTTTTGTTATATATCATTTTGTTAGAAATTGAATAAACTTTCACTTTATTTAGAAAAAGAAGAAAAAATCATTATTGTATCAGATTAGTATATGTTTTAGTTGTATCAGATTAGTATATGTTTTAGTTGTATCAGATTAGTATATGTTTTAGTTGTAATTTCCATGGCTAGAATTTATTAGTAGTAGTAGTAGTCCCTACAGTCATGACTGATTATGGGTATGCACCCCTGGGGTGATAACCCTCAGCTGCTTTTTTTTGCCTGGTGTTCCTTTTCTCTTCTGCTTGTTGTGTGAGCTTCTTTTCACCCAATCTTTTGAGGTGCCATAGGAAGCATCGCCACTTGCTGCGATTGGCAGCTTCATCCTCCCAGGTTGCTGGAGAATTTATTACACATGAAAAAAATAGAAAGGTTAGAGTGTTCAGTGAAGGGGAAAAATTCATGTTACTCAAAAGGCAATTGTATATATTTTCTGGAGCAAAGATTACTATTTCTCCTATATCATCAGCCAGTCATAGCGGTCGTTGAATTTGGGCTGGGAATACTCACACTGTCAGTAAAACAATATGAATGACTGGAACACATTCAAAATGAAGGGATGCACATAGTCTTGGGCTGTACGCGAGATACTCCCATTGTGACGATACGCGATGGCCCAGGCAAAAGCTTATATGCGAGTAACCACAGACAACAGGCATCCCCTGCATGAGAACGTAGCTGACATCAAAGGAGCAAGAATAAAGAGGGGGATGTCATGGATGGCGTAGGCAGAGGCAACTGTTAGTCAGGTGACCACAGTTTAAAATATATTCAAGGAAAAAGAGAGGAGTAAGTCAGGTGAGAACTGGACTGACTACCAACAAGCCATCATCAGCCTTGGTAGAGAGTGCAGAACTTGGGCCAATGGGAGGGCAGAGCTGGAAATTGATCAGCTGATAAATTATTATGCTGGGGATGATGATGTCATTGTGTACACTGATGGGTCTGTAATCCATGGTGAGAAATCTTAGTGGGGCGTCTCTGCTAGAGTAAAGGGCAGAACTGTGGTTGAAGATAGTGGGGCTTACATGATAACAACCCCCAGCATGAGAATGGAAGTAGAGGCAGCTACTGCAGCCTTAAGGTGGCTGTCTAAACTTAACAAGGGCAGTTATTGTATCATGCTTCGGAAGGTCCAGTCAGAAGGTCCAAAGTGAATGGCTCCTGCATGAATGGAAAACCTCCATAGAAGCCTCAGATTTTCAGGAACTGGTGCGGATCTACTGTCCTGGTCATGCAGGGGTACGCGGCAATGAAAGAGCTGATAGACTAGCTTCAAGAGCACCTATAGTGGGTGTGTTGGATATGGATAAGGGAGAGATACTGAAGACAATTAATGATTGCCTGTTGGAGAATGACACTGCAATCGATGAATCATCAAAGCTAAGATTGCTGGAATTTGGCATCAAACGTAAGACCAGCAGAGATGGACATATGACAGGATGCATCAACGCGCAACAGGAACAATTAGCATTCACACCCTTCGACATTTACTGAGGGAGACTGAGCACTTATGGGTTTGCCCAGAGTGTAGGTGCGTCAATTCTAATCAACAACCACATGAGCAATATATTTTATTAAAATATAATTATTCTAACACACATTCTCAAATTTGAAGGAAAAAATACTCATGAAAGGGGGGAAAAAACAGTGAAACAAAATAAAACAGTATGGGAGTAAATTAGGTTACAAAAATGTGATAAGAAAAGTAGTGAGTATATACAAGTAACTGGATGTTATGGATGATGTGCATCCCAGGATAAATAGCACTGTTAGTTTATATATAACAAGTTTAATAAATCCTATTGTTAATTATAGAGCTGATAGAATAGTCTGGCGCTCTCTCTTCCAAACCTCTACACCTCACGGTAGAAGAGGAACGACTAAGTAAGTAAGTAAGTAAGTTAATTATAGTATGGCATACCTCCAAAGTAAAATTCAATACATTTTTTATTGACTGAATTCCAGAATAAAAGCTGTCAACATATCCTGTGAATCCTTGCCTTCTAATAGACTTCACTAACTTCAAAACCTCATAAAGCTACAACATGTTTGGAATTCCATTATGATCCTTTATTTGTCTACAGACACATCAGAATCATTTATGTAACCTAAACAGCATCTGAAAGTATCTTAAACATCATTTGCCAAATAAGGTAGAGATACTGAGAACGATTAATGATCACCTGTTAGAGAATGACACTGCAACAGATGAATCATCAAGATTAAGACTGTTGAAATTTGGCATCCAACGGAAGGATAGCAGAGATGGATGAATGAGAGGATGCGTCTGCCGTGTTTATAATCAGCGAGCTACAGGAACAGTTAGCATTCACACTCTTTGACATATACTGAGGGAGACTGAGCACCTATGGGTTTGCCCGGAGTGCAGTGGTGTTGATTCTGTTCAGCAATAACAATAACAATAACAATTGCTAAATTGTGAAGAAAATATATTTACTTCTCATTATTCATTCACCCATTTTGTAAACACAGATGTAAATAGTTTGTGTCCAAAACCTGGAAGTAGTAAACAGTACAAAAGTAGATAAGTTGTAGGCATTCATAAGAAAGAAAGGAGAAGGACGATGGACAACAGAAAAGAAATAGAAGTAAGAGAATCTCTGGAGATTAGATCCAGGTCCATACAAAGGTGCCATCACAAAGCTGCGACAATTGAACATGTTAAGACATACGACCAGATAAGCACCAAAAAAGATGCAATCCCTGGGGTAGTCAGTCCCTTCCATGCCTCAACAATTCCAATTCTTATGGAATTAAGACCTGAACGAATCTCCTGAGTGCCTAAAATTAATTTCTCTTTCTTTTCTATTGTCTGGTATATTCCTCCTTTCTTACAGGTGCCTACAAATGACCTATATTTGTTATTCATTTACCACTCACCTCTTAATACATTTTCATATTGCTGAAATTGTGTTTGGTATTTAATATTTATGTACAGGCACACAATTTTAAAATTATCATTTGGATCTTTTGCCTGAGCATCGGACAATAATTGAAAAAAAAAGATAATAGTCTTGAAATAACTGCAAAAACACTGGTGAGATTTGTATACATAGAGATTTGTATGATTTGTGAGATTTGGATACATAGAGATTTGTATGATTTGTGAGATTTGTATACATAGAGATTTGTATGATTTGTGAGATTTGTATACATAGAGATTTGTGTACATAGAGATAATTATAGAAAAACTAATTAACCCAAAGCATTAAATACTATTTACAACTGCAAATGTAGTCTTCTTCTTATATCCTTAGCCGCCGACCGTCAAAGCAGTCAGTGGCCATTACGCCTGGTGGCGTCTTGTAGGGCAGCAACAAATTGATTCCACTTTGCTCGGTCGGTGGCCATCCTTCGTACAGTGCCCCAACTCTGGTTCATTCTTTGCATCTCAGCCTCCACAGTCCTCTGCCAAGTTGTTTTCGGTCATCCTCTCTTTCGTTTTCCTTCCAGGGTCCATAGCATAGCTGTTCTTGTGATGGCATCAGGGTCTCTTCTGAGGACATGGCCAACCCAATTTCAGCGTCTGCCAGTTATGTTGGTGTGCATGTCCTCTTGCTTGCTCCGAGTAAGCAGTTCTTGGTTGGTGATGGTATTCGGCCAAAAGATTCAACAATTTGTCTTAGGCAGGTTGTGTGGAAAGAGGACAATTTCGACATTTCCTTCTCTGTTACTCTCCAGCATTCTGCCCCATAGAGAAGCACAGAAAGTACACAACTCTCATATAGTCTTAATTTTGTGTTCGTGCTGTACTGAGAGGACTTCCAGATGTTGTTTAGACTAAAAAAGGCTGTTCTTGCTTTGTTTATTCTGTTGTTGATGTCTTTGCTTGCTCCGCCATCTGGTGTTACTATGCATCCTAGGTATGTGAAGGTGTCAGTCTGTTCCAGTTGCTGATTCCTTACTGATATGGGCTCAGGGTTGCTCACATTGAGCATCATGACCTCTGTCTTCTTTAGATTGATGTTCAGGCCCACCTGCTGGCTATACTTATTAAGTCTATCCGTTTTTTCCTGGATGTGTTGATGTGAATGTGCTAGTAGTGCAATGTCATCTGCATATTCCAGATCTTCCAATGTAGAAAATGTAGTCCATCTTATTCCTCTTGGACTGCCCTCTTTTGTCTGGCGCATCACCCAGTCTATGACTGTTAAAAATAGAGTGGTTGATAAGGGGCATCCCTGTTGTACTCCTGTCTTCACCTCAAAGGTTAGGTTGCTCTGCTCAACGCTACACGTAAAGTTGGCATAGAGGCTTTTTATGATTGACAGTATGCAGCTTGGAATTCCATAAGCCCTCAGTATTTTCCATAGACTGTCCCTATGTATACTGTCAAAAGCCTTTTCAAAATCAACGAAATTAATGTACAGCTGTCTCTGCCATTCTGAGCACTGCTCTATGATGTTCCTGAGGGTAAATGTATGATCTGCACATCTTCTGTTCTTTCTGAATCCTGCTTGTTCTTTCCTCAGTTTGTGGTCTACTGCTTTTGAAATTCTCTGTATAATTATCCTGCCTAATATTTTGCTGGGAACTGAGAGAAGAGTGATTCCTCTCCAGTTATTGCAGTCTGCAAGGTCTCCCTTCTTGGGCAATTTGACAATTATTCCTTTGTTCCACCCCTGTTTTCCAGACTTGTGCAAATAGTGGTTCTAGTACTTCTGCTGCTAGCTCAGGGTCTGTCTTAAATAGCTCTGCATTTAAGTTATCGTGGCCAGGAGCTTTTCCATTCTTTAACCCTTTGATTGCCGTGATGATTTCTTCCTTCCGTGGAATGCCTGTATTAACATCCAGATCGTTTTCAGCCTCAGGAACATTCAACTGTGTCTCTGGTGGTTCCTTGTTCAGAGTTTCTCTGAAATGCTCTGCCCATCTTGTTTCCTGTCCCTTTGCTGTCGTGATGAGATTTCCTTGCTTATCTCTTACTAATGTAATATTGTTTGCACCTCGTTTTCCGCTGATGGTTTTAGTTATTTTGTATACTGTGCTTTGTTCATTTCTCAGTGCTGCCTCTTCTGTCTGTCTTACAAGATCGTCTAGGAAATTCCTTTTGTTGGCTCGGGTTTGGCATTTAACTTCCTTGTCCAGCTAACTGTACTGTTCACTATATAGTTGCTTTAACCTGGGGGACTTCGCTTCTGTTTTCTTTCTTTTCATTTCCTTTCTCATCGCTATGGTGTTTAATGTTTCTGGTGTTATCCAGTCTTGCTTCTTCCTTTCCTGGAATCCCAAGCATGACTTGCTACTTTCCTTATATATTGTTGAAATGATGTTGGATTTCTGGTCTATATCATCAGTCGATGTCTTTTCCTGACTTTTGGCAATTTGTGCAAATGTAGCATACATATTTAAATATAATCTGCGTAAACTAGAAAAATATATATGCCCCTATGTAATATGTTGGAAGCGTGAAAATTACTACTGTGAATTAACTTACTTCTAAAATAGCCTTTGTATCTCAGATGTAAAGGTCATTTCTCAACCAGTTGTCATCATTAGACTGATCGAACATGGGAATCTTCCCAGTAAACATTTTTACTTGCGTCTAACAAAAAATATGTCATATAAATTCAAAGTTATAGCTCATTTTGTGCAAAATAGCTGATTTCCTTAAACCATTGTGGCTGCCAAGAAAGTTATATTGCATGTACAACATTTTGCAAGTGAATTTTTATACAAACATTTATGTTTATAGTTACAAACATCAAGGTTAACCTCTGTATATTACTATAAAATAAATGTTCATTACAAAAATATATTTTTTTAGGTGACACTAATTATCAACAGCAGGCTGTCATTTATTCTTATTTTGTCATCTGTTAAGGATTAATATGTTATATGTCTTCTGAGTGCTAATACTTACTTTGCACTAACATTTATAATTTTTTTCTTCCCCAGACTGGCGGTTGTATAATAAGCAAACAGATGCTGACTCAGTATTTTACAGAGAAATTATAAGGTGGTTTTCTGATCCCTTGGACACTCCTTCAGACAAAACTCCATTCTGCCTGCACCATCTGGCCAACTTTGGTCGTGCACACAACAAAGACCCAGGAGAGTGGTATGGACCAGCATCTGTTGCTTATATTTTTAGGTAATCGATCATCTTAAGTATGATTTTATTTCATGCTTCATCATCATTGTCACCTTGTGCCATCTCGTATATAGAGGATATCTTCTTCTCAAAGGATGACTTCAACAATTCTCTATACCTTCTAGAACTTTCCTCTTGTCCTTCTAGAAAATGTGTTGCTAATTTAGACCTGACTGGTCTTGTATAGAGAAAAAAGAAATAATTATTACTGTGGTATGGTGATGAAAAGGGGAAGATTAATAGATGGTGAAATAGGTGTCCAAGGGCTAAAATGGTGAGGATGTAAATGAAGGTAAATAGATGGAAAATAGTTACTACAGTTCAGTTTGTAGAAAAGATGTAGAGATGGTGAAAAGAATAAAAGAAGCAAATGAGAGAAGAGAGAGAATTTGTAGTGGGGGTAAATATTAAAATGATGGGAAGTAAGTGAAAGTTGAAATTACTACGTAGGTGCTGCATGAAAGGATGGTACAGTGTTGGGGATTAATGATTAGGAACTGATAGTGTATAAGATATAGACCAGCATTAAGGACAAATGTTCTTCTTAAATGATATTTTGCAACCATTTAAAAACAGTTATCACTTTTTTTTCTAACTTCCATGGTGGAAAGATCTTCACAGTGCTAATACATAATTCAGATTGTCATTCCTGTGGTGTTCTGGCAAAACCAGAAACGCACTAGCATGTCTGATTTAGAGAAACTTGCAAAAAATATCTTTAATTTGGTTAAAAATGTCCATTTTGAGAACAAACTTTATTTTTAAAGGGTTGAGAGTTGAATACACAGCCCCATCTAATATTCTGCCCCTTCTTTCTTTCATCTACTAAAATACATCACATCCATTAATGCTCAAATGCATTTTATGGAAAAGGATAAAGAAGACATGGCAAGAACTTGAATGGATGACATAGGACAGGAGAGTGTCTGAAAGTGCCAATATGTTACTGGTTTTACTATGTCACATGACATTTGTGTTCATGTAAAATGTATTACTAATGTATTACAAATCTATTAACTTGCACATTAACTGTATTTTCAGAGATGCCTTTATAACTGCCAGTCATTCTGTTCCTGTTTTAAATCAGCTGTGTCTTTATGTTGCTCAAGATTGCACAGGTAAGAGGTTGTATGTGCTCTTGCTGGGACAGTTAACACTGGTAAAAAGTTGTATGTCCTCTTGCTGGGACAGTTAACACTGGTAAGAGGTTGTATGTTCCCTTGCTGGGACAATTAACACTAGTAAAAGGTTGTATGTCTTGACACACTCTGCCTGTTATGTAAGAGCAGAAAAAAATTGCTTGACTCCCATCAAGTCTCTTAACTCTTACTATACGTGAGCTAAAACCGCGTTTTTACGGGCTAGTTTAGCTATCGTTACCATCGCGCGCCACTTGAACTGGCGAGCCGTAAAATTGGTACTAAACCCACGGAACAAAGGTGATTAAGTCAACATAAAATGGAAATGTGTAGCTTGATTGCCAACTCCTTTTTTAATTTGTATTTCAGTAGCTTACCCATTTCCGTTTTAAGTTTGATCACCTCTGCCTATCTTTAGTGTATTTCTGTAAATGGTTTTTCTGGAGGATGTTCCAAAAGTCCCTACACCCATTACTGTTTTGCCACTACTATTCTTTCCTCATTTGTAAAAAGATTCTGATCAGCCATGATGTGTAAATTTAAAAAAAAATACACTTGTACATTAGATAAAAGGAAAAGTTGAAGGCAAACATGCAAGAGGAGGACAGCGCTATAAGTGGGAAGATAACATCAAGAGATGGACAGGAAAGAGTCTATCAGAGTGCACCATCAAGACAAGAGACAGAAGACGTTGAGATTCATTACAGCCAACCTTCGATGTGGAGATGGCAACTGATGTGATGTGTACATTAGAACATATTTTATAAAATTAATGTGTTTGTGCGCGTGCATGTACACATGCACACACATATATACACTCACACACATGTATACGTGCACACACATGATTTCTTGGTATAGGAGTATATGGACTTTCTTGGGACACCTTGTACATTATTATACTAAATTAATATGATCTTTTAAAATCATGATAGCGATGTCTGCAGTCAGGAGATAGCTGTAAAAGATACCCAAGTAGAACAGTCCCAACTAAGATGGGAGAAGATCGGCTACCACGACAAGCATGGGAAACAAAGAGCCAGGGATCCAGACCCCCAGGATGACCCAGAGTCCGCTGGGAGGACAACATTAGACAATATTTGAAGAACCGAGGGCTAGAATGGAACCAGGCCAGGAGGAAGACAGCCGATAGGATAGTCTGGCGCTCCCTCACGGTAGAAGGGGAACGACTAAGTAAGTAGTAAGTAAGTAAGATACCCTTTTGTTTCATTTTTTTTTTAACAGATTAAAAAAAAATTATTTTGCTTTATTTTCCCCAAACATAAAATAAGGCATCACACTAGCTATGTGGAAGTAAAGCAGTGCTTAATTATCCTAGAGAGGCATAATCAACAATCTTCAACTCAGAGAAGTCACTCAAAGACTGAGTGGGTAGACAAAAAAGTGGCAATGATCTGCCTGACAAATCATTCAGTTATATTTCCAGAAATGCATTATTTGCTGTGAGAACAAAGAAGTGTCTCAGTATAGTTGAAAGCCATCTTTACAAATTCTTTATATAAATTAAAAAATTAATATGGAATCAGTTTTACAAATAAATAGTACACAGGAAACACGGAACATTTCGGGTTTCACCCTTTGTCAGCCACAAATACAAGCAGGTGACAAGGACAAGAAATATAGACAGGTCAAAGAAAAATACTACAAACACGTAGGAGGATGAGATACACTGACAAAAAAGTGTGATACAAGCAGGTGAAAAAGTAAACTACACAAGTAATGAGCGAAAAAAGAACAGTAATAACGCAAGAAAAATGTAAAACCAGAAAGAAAGAAATATCAAAACAAGAAATTAAAACAATTTGCATTTCGCAAAAGGAAATAATAAATTAACAAACCTAGTGAAATAAGTCTGGATCAAAGTAGCAAGATCCGTGGAATAAAACTGTTGATCTCAGGATCGTCCACAAACACCAGTGGAAGTGACGTATAAGATAGCAGCAATGAAAAAGATATATATTTATTTCCGTATCAGTTTTACAGCAGCCTCCTCATTTATTGACATATAAATTACAAATTCTTTATATGCTTTTCAGTGTTCATAGAAGATGTGATGAATTTGTGCACAGAGAAACACACATCTGGAAGTCTGAGCAACTCAGTTGAATGTGATGCTCGAGCTTCTGGCTCAAATCAAGAGGTGGGCACTTCAGTTTCAACGTTATGTTTTTTTTCTTTGTTGCATGTCATCATCCTCATTCATCACATTTCCCTTTTTTGTTCCTTATCAAGCATGGAGTCACCCCAGGAGCTGGTCCTCTTGCATGGAGTCACCCCAGAAGCTGGTCCTCTTGCATGACTCCTTACATATAATGTTAAAATCACCAGCAATTAAGCACCTTTTGACAGGTTCCTCCGACAATTCGTCTAGGAAAGCCCAGTTACTATTTTCTGGAAGGTGATCTACATGGGCATAAAAATTGAAGATTTGCCACTTCTGACCATCAATATTCAGTTCGATTCCCTGCAATTCCACGTCTTCATTGTCATGCTTGCTGGCGTCCAACCACATTTGAGGGAGCCCATTCTCCATTGTTGAAAATACATTCAAAGGGAAGAGTGGAGTAAGATGAGAACTGGACTAACTACCAGCAAGCATCATCAGCCTTGGTAGAGAGTGCCGAACTTGGGCCAGTGGGAGGGCAGAGCTGGAAATTGATCAGCTGATAAAGGATCATGCTTGGTATGATGATGCCATTATGTACAGTGGTGGATCTGTAATCTGTGGTGAGAAATCAGGGTAGGGCTTCTCTGCTAGAGTAAAGGGAAAAATTGTCGCTGAAAATAGCGGGGCTTACATAAAAACCTCCAGCATGAGAATAGAGGTAGAGGCAGCTATTGCAGCCTTAAGATAGCTGTCTGAAACTCCATTAACAAGGGCAGTTATTGTATAACACTCATTATCCATGCTTTGGAAGGTCCAAAGTGGATGGCTCTGACATGTATGGAAAACCTTTATAGAATCCTCGAATCTTCAGGAACTGGTGTAGATCTAGGGTCCTGGTCATGCAGGGGTACACGGCAATGAAAGAGCTGACAGACTAGCTTGAAGGGCATCCATAGAAGGTGCATTGGAAATGGATAAGGGAGAGTTACTGAGGACAATTAATGATAGCCTATTACTGACACTCAATCATCATGTGACGTATTCTTTCCAGAACGTTGTCTCCATTACAGCTGCTCTGAACGCATCACGATTCTGGGCAAGTCGACCTGCATCAGCCAAAGACAAGTTCAGACTCTCTGTGATGTCCTGGGTCCACCGTCGTCTAGGTCGACCCCTTCCCCTTTTTCCAGGGACCATGCCTTCCATCACTGTTTTTTCCAGACTATTATGTCTTTTTATATGACCGAAAAATTTCAGCTTCCTTATTGCGATGGTATTTAGGAGCCAATGTTCCTGTACGTTTAGTGAGTGCAGTACTTCTCTGTTGGTCTTTTTTTCTGTCCAGGGTATTCTCAACATCCTTCATTTCGAATGATGTAATCTTTTTTGCAACTGTTTTATTGAGTGTCCAAGTCTCGCAGCCGTATGTTGCTACTGGGAATATACATGCTCTGATCAGTTGTAAATCCTCAAGGATAAGATTGCTTGAATTTGGCATTAAACATAAGACCAGCAGAGATGGAAGTGTAGTGAAATTGACAGAGATACAACGGTAAAATCCCTCCAAAGATAACATCTAAGGATAAAAACATAATGCGTAGGCTGCTGATGTACATGATCGCCTAGACCGCGGGTCATCATCCTCCATAATAATTGACTTGCTAGACAGGAGGGGAACGGCGGATCAAAAAAGAAAAAAAAAATATGACTGGAAAGGCTAAGGAGACGCAATTGGGGGGGGAAACGGAGAAAAGTCACGTTCCCAAGTTGACATAAAAAGTAAGCAACTCGACAGAAGGGACCTTAGATATAATACGCCACAGTCATTTATTGGACGCTTTTGCGATACCAAGCTTTTGATTTGAATGGAGCGGTAAAACGCAGATGTTAGGAATATTACAAAAATTAAAAAGTAATTTTTTCTTAATATTAATGTTAGGAATATAAAAATTAGCTGGCCGGATGGCCTATTCTGAGCAGTGAACTAAGATGGTCTTAATTTTACAAACGGATAGATAATATTGAAGATAATGACAAAAGACAGTGTAGTTCACATCATCGACAGACTGTGTTGAATAAAAAAAGTGTCGCAATTTGCACACAAAAACACGACCTTGGACGCAGGTGTTCAAATTTACTTAGTATGGAGGAGAGGGTTTTTGAGCGGTAGCTGTGTCTAAATATAACTTTAACGACAAAATTTTGGAGGGGAGAGAAAGGTTGGTTCAAAAATCAAGCACATTTTTTTTTAGAAACACAAGTAGAGACGGACAGACTAACAGATAAACATCCATACTTGACTGAAGCATGACTGAAATGACTTTATGGTAGGAAATTTGAAATTTAAAATAAACCGAGGCAGTGATTGGCCACAGACAATCATATCATTAGCGCTCAGACGCGAAAGTGGGGCCATTCTTCAATAGTTGTTCAGTGATAGACACAGATTTTAAAGTGTGGTGATTCCATATGAAAGCAAGTGAAATAAATTTAGGGACGCCATACTATAGCCAGCAGCTCAGCTGAGTTTTGCTAGCAATTCTGTGTTATTTATTCATAATCTGGTAAGATTGAAATTATTTCCTTATATATTTTGAATATTGTTTCATGTTTGAGTGATTTGATACTGCCATATCGAAATCTAGCCTTACAAACAAGTAGGGATTTGCTCTAGACCCCCCGCCCTAGTCAGGGTCTAGGGACCAACAATGTACATAAACTCCAGCAAGGATTATGCAAGACAGATCAAGTGTTGAGAATAATGATACATATTACCTATCCTCTTTTAGGGCCGAAAACTAATAAACATTTTTCAGGATCTATGGTCTGGGAGGATCTATCTGATGTAAAACCACCATGGTAAATGTGCTGTTTGGTCAGAGAGATCTGACCTGTCTGTATGATGTGGTTGTTGTGTCACTGTTGTGTCCAGACGTGGGTAGAGAATAGATTTTGACACATGGCCCATACTTTGATTGCAGAGCTGCGAGTTTCTGTCGTCAACAAAGCAGGGTCTATTCAGTTGGTGACTTTACTCGAGTGTATCTGTGCAGTATTTGTGACAGAGACCACCATTATTGCCCGCCAGCACGGAGAGGTGGGACCACCTGATTTCAGCACCAGAGCGACAACTACCAGATGAGTGAGCCTCTGGTCTGCTGGACTTTCACCAACGCCCTTTAGTTACTAAGAACCCCATAAAGATTCCCACCATTTTCTGGACACTGTGTAGTCAATATAGACAGGTGTGATGAGGCCACCCCAACAGCACAAACAGTACTATCCTCCCAAGTAGATGAATACTAGAACATTTTAATAAAACTAACTAGTATAGTACATATATATGTACACTATTGCATTTATGATATAATATTCTATGCATTTCTTTTCATAATCTCTAAATCCTTTTAAGTTCTGGTCAACCTAAAAAATTGACACAGAACAAAATAAATGTAATATACTTATATCAAAAAATTTTACACACGTGAGTTAGTTCAGTGTATTTTAACATTTATTAATATTATTAGTCTTGTTAATATCTGTGGGTATATTTATAATCCATTACACCACACTACATATCATAACCCTAGACACTTTACGTAGCCACATTCATTAAAAAAAATTAAGTGTGAGGTCGTAGTGGTAGCAAGAAAGGCCTTCTGACAATTCACCACTACATTTTATCTCAGGAGCCTTCACAGCTGGCCTCATACAATTTACATTTAGTAATAACACCATCATACAATACCATCAAACACCACTACAATATTGGGGTCTTGTCCAGGGATAATTAGCCCAACAGTAATATTAGGATCTCCTGGTGGGAGAAATAATAGTAGGGAAATAAATTGTAAAATTTCCCTTAAAATTAAAAGTGTCCCTGTAGATAAAAGTTGGTGAATCTTCACAGCCAGTAATAATTAATTAGTTAACTGGTTAGTTAGAATTAGTTAGACTATAGTCATAAGAAGTACTTAGTGTATTTACTGGTTAGAGATTTAGCTTGTATATTATTATATTGTCTAAAAAGTATGGCGGAGCTGGCAAAATTTAGATCAGCTGCTGTGCTCACCGCGAAGGAGATGGGAATGGATGGTCAAATTTTAATTCAATACGTAACGACTGAATGTGATAAATATATTGAAAGGGAAGATAGAAAGGTAGCTGAAGAGAAGAGGTTACAAATTGAGGCTGATAGAGAAATTAAGAGGCTGCAGATTGAGGCAGAAGAAAAAAGGTTGACTGCCGAAAGGGAGGCAGAAGAAAAACGACAGCAAAGGGAGGCAGAAGAAAAACGACAGCAAAGGGAGGCAGAAGATAGAAGGTTGCAGAGGGAGCACGAATTACGACTAAGGGAGCTGGAATTACAAGGCCCGGCTCCTGAAAATGGTGCCAGCCCTTTTGCCTCAGATGCTACGCCTAGTCTGGGAGCCTCAAACTCAGCTATGGGGTTTCATTTAGACCATTTTGTTGAGAAAGACGATGACATAGAGGGGTACCTAGGACGTTTTGAGTTATTAGCTACTACATATGGGTTAGAGAGAGAGAGGTGGAGTTTAAAGCTATCACAGGGATTGAGGGGTACTTCTTATGAAGTATTTGCTAAAATGAACAGGGAAGACCAAGACAATTATGACATGTTAAAGCAGGCTTTGTTATTAAGGTACGAGAAGAATGGTGAATTTTATCGTAAGAAATTTAGAAATGCCAAACTGTTGTCTGGGGAGACATACCACCAATTCTCTGCTAGACTAGAAACCTATTTGGAGAAATGGACGGCTCTGGGGAAGACCCAAGATCTTAAAGAAATGATCATGATTGAGCAATTGAGAGAGTCCATGGCTCCAGACATGAGAAAATTTCTCATGGAACAAGGTGCAGAGAAGTTGGGGGAAATTTTAAATGTTGCTGAGAGGTATCAGGCAGCTCAGGCAGAGGTAAGTGGTGCTAAGAAGAAGCACATAGACAATTTTAAAGCTCCACAGCAATTTAATAAATTTGATAATAGAGAGCAGGGAAATAAAGGTAGGACAAACTTTGAGCGGCCAAGAAATGACTATCGCGACAGAAACTCACAGTTCAATGACCAAAAGTTCAATGAAAGAAAACCGTTGAACCAAGGAAAAAGATGGTGTAAATGGTGCAAGAAGGATAACCATAACACCGAATTTTGTAGAAGGAAACCTTCAAACATTGCTGCAATGAAGTCGGGGACGCAAAGATTAAAGGTTAATCCTAAGGGACAACAGGAACCTTATCACCCCCCAGTTTGTGAGGATGTTATTTGTAATGGGGTCACCATAAGGTGCCTTTATGATACAGGTTTGGATTATGATTCAGTTGTGAAGTCTAGCCTAGTGGACCCAAGTCAGTATACCACAGAAACAGTGGAAATACAAGGGGCGACTAAGGACATACCACTCATGACACTTCCCATCGCAAGGATAACGGTGAAAACTCGCTATGTGGAAGGAGAAATCAGAGCAGCAGTGATAGATGAACCAATCTACCCTCTGATATTGGGGTGTAGATACGTCTTCTTGGGGAATCCCGAGAAACCTGTGATCATGGCGACAGTGCAGACCAGGTCACAGAAGAAGGAGGAAGAAGGTGAACCTATAAATGCTCATCCAGAGGAGATGAGGAAGGCGCAGGCTGAGGATAGGACACTCAAGCCCTGTTTTAAAAAATTGCCCAAATGCCACACACCTCCGAGCAAGGGGGAATATTTCATGAAGAACAAACTATTATACAGGAAGACAGGAACTAGATCCACTGGTCACGGACAGTTAGTTCTTCCCAAGATATATAGGGCAAACTTAATAAGGAGCTTACATGTTGGAACAGATGGTGACCATGAGAAAGTCGGTACCATCTGCCAAAAGATTGCTCGAAGATACTATTGGCCCGACGTAACTGTCGATGTTGAAAACTTTGTAGAAGCATGTGGCGTATTTCATGAGGGAACACCCACAAAGGGAAAATATGTGCAGGACCTAGAAACGCCACGGGGCAACTTTAGGCCTGAAAGGAAAACTAATTATACTCGGGTAGACAAAGTGGAATGGGAGCCCCCTTTTCACACCCAGTCTTCACTTGAATGGATTAACATGGCCACTATGCGAAGAGTACAAAGAAGAAATTTTACCCAGGATAAGATGACAATCCCTCGGTCAGACTTATATAAACTGGAAGAACAGACAAGAGAGCGAAGATCTCTCAGAAACAATCTTAAGTGGGGAGACAAAACCCAGAGAAAAATTGGTAGTGGTCGATTTGTGAGTGATGATTCTAGGAAGAAAAGTCCTCATTATAAAGCTTCTAAGGGACGGGACCAGACGGGTTCCAGGAAAATACGTATGATAAATTAAAGATCCAGATGTAACTTTATTAAGGACCTGGACAGATGAGAAGGCGGAAGAGACTGTTACCTCATCGTATCAATATGTGAACGAACTGACCACTCGTTTGAAAGCTGGATGGAAACTGGCAAATGATAATTTGAAACAAGCCAGGAAGAAACATGCAGCATATTTTAATAGGAAGGCAAAGGACAGGGAACTGGCAGTCGGAGAGAAGGTGCTGCTTCTACTACCCGGAAGCCAGAATAAATTACAAATTGGTTGGCAAGGTCCATATACGGTTCTAGAGAAGGTGTCTAGAACAAACTATAAAATTGACAAAAAGGGGAAGGAAAAAGTTTATCATGTAAACCTGTTAAAGAAGTATCTGGACAGACCACTCCAGGAAAGCACCCCTTTATTGACCTTGGCTATTGCAACCCAGATGCAAAAGGAACCACTCACCTCACATGAATACCCATTACATCCTTGTGAAACAGCAGCACAGGTAAAAGTCAGTAAGCACCTGACTAAAAACCAGAGGGAGAGAGTTCAACAAGTTCTGGAGGAACATACAGATGTATTAACAGATAAACCAGGCCATACAAATTTGCTACAGTATGACATGAAACTGGTAGACTCAAACCCAATCTGTATGAGAGCCTATTCTATTCCGTTCGCGAAGGAGAAGGCATTGAAGGAAGAAATAGAGTATTTGTTGAAGGAGGGGATTATTTCGCACAGTGAATCATCTTTTAGTTCTAGTGTCGTTTTGTTGAGAAAACCGTCTGGGGAACACAGACTGTGCATAGATTACAGGAAACTGAATGCTGTCACAGAAAGACAAGTGGATCCATTACCAGACACAAAACAGTTATTTGCCAGACTGAACAAGGCAAAATACTTTTCAAAGGTGGATCTTAGTAAAGGCTATTACCAGATCCCAGTGAAGCCTGAAGTGAGACCTTATTTGGCTTTTAGCACTTCGGATGGACATTATGAATTCAATATGCTACCATTCGGACTGAAAAATGCTCCGAGTGTGTTTTCAAGGATGATGCGAAAATTGTTGGATCCCCTGAATAACCCATGTATCACAAATTTCATGGATGATATTCTCGTCGCCACCGAGACATTTGAAGAACACATTGAAGCTCTGGAGATGTTGTTTGATAGACTTCGGGAGGCAAACTTAACTGCTAGGCCAACAAAATGTTGTATTGGATGCAAAGAGTTGGAATTCTTGGGACACACGGTATATCAGGGTAATATGACCCCTGATCCTAAGAATTTGGAAAAACTGCAGAGAGCACCTAGGCCGCAAACAAAAAAGGACGTGCGATCATTCGTGTCGTTATGCGGATTTTATCAGAAATACATCAAAAATTTTAACGCTATTTGTGCTCCTCTGACTGATCTGACTCGCAAGGGACTTCCAGATAAAATTATTTGGACTGCACAATGTGAACTAGCATTTCAAGAGTTAAAGGAAAAACTCACTAGCAAGCCTATTCTCAAACTGCCTGATTTGACACAGGACTTTGTCTTAAGAACCGATGCAAGTAATGTAGGACTCGGAGGGGCTTTGTTGCAAAGATCATCTTCACCTGATGGGGAACTTAAACCAGTCGCTTATGCAAGCCGCAAATTGAATAAGGCGGAACAAGGATACTCCACAAGCGAAAAGGAATGTTTAGCATTAATCTGGGCAATAAAGAAGTTTCAAATCTATCTGTATGGTAGGACATTTGTGGTGGAGACGGACCATCAGCCTCTCGTGTTCTTGTCTCAGGCTAAGCATGAAAACGCAAGATTGCTGAGGTGGTCTTTATTGCTTCAACCTTATCAGTTTAGTATCCAATATATCCCAGGCAAATTGAATGTCGGTGCAGATTTCCTCAGTCGGCACCCCTGTGATCAAAATTAGAGTAGTGGCAGACGTGAGGAGTAATTTTACCTATGTGTATCGCTGGTTTTGGAACTTGCCATAGGCATGTTTTCAAGTGGGGAGATGTGTAGTGAAATTGACAGAGATACAACGGTAAAATCCCTCCAAAGATAACATCTAAGGATAAAAACATAATGCGTAGGCTGCTGATGTACATGATCGCCTAGACCGCGGGTCATCATCCTCCATAATAATTGACTTGCTAGACAGGAGGGGAACGGCGGATCAAAAAAGAAAAAAAAAAATATGACTGGAAAGGCTAAGGAGACGCAATTGGGGGGGAAACGGAGAAAAGTCACGTTCCCAAGTTGACATAAAAAGTAAGCAACTCGACAGAAGGGACCTTAGATATAATACGCCACAGTCATTTATTGGACGCTTTTGCGATACCAAGCTTTTGATTTGAATGGAGCGGTAAAACGCAGATGTTAGGAATATTACAAAAATTAAAAAGTAATTTTTTCTTAATATTAATGTTAGGAATATAAAAATTAGCTGGCCGGATGGCCTATTCTGAGCAGTGAACTAAGATGGTCTTAATTTTACAAACGGATAGATAATATTGAAGATAATGACAAAAGACAGTGTAGTTCACATCATCGACAGACTGTGTTGAATAAAAAAGTGTCGCAATTTGCACACAAAAACACGACCTTGGACGCAGGTGTTCAAATTTACTTAGTATGGAGGAGAGGGTTTTTGAGCGGTAGCTGTGTCTAAATATAACTTTTAACGACAAAATTTTGGAGGGGAGAGAAAGGTTGGTTCAAAAATCAAGCACATTTTTTTTAGAAACACAAGTAGAGACGGACAGACTAACAGATAAACATCCATACTTGACTGAAGCATGACTGAAATGACTTTATGGTAGGAAATTTGAAATTTAAAATAAACCGAGGCAGTGATTGGCCACAGACAATCATATCATTAGCGCTCAGACGCGAAAGTGGGGCCATTCTTCAATAGTTGTTCAGTGATAGACACAGATTTTAAAGTGTGGTGATTCCATATGAAAGCAAGTGAAATAAATTTAGGGACGCCATACTATAGCCAGCAGCTCAGCTGAGTTTTGCTAGCAATTCTGTGTTATTTATTCATAATCTGGTAAGATTGAAATTATTTCCTTATATATTTTGAATATTGTTTCATGTTTGAGTGATTTGATACTGCCATATCGAAATCTAGCCTTACAAACAAGTAGGGATTTGCTCTAGACCCCCCGCCCTAGTCAGGGTCTAGGGACCAACAATGTACATAAACTCCAGCAAGGATTATGCAAGACAGATCAAGTGTTGAGAATAATGATACATATTACCTATCCTCTTTTAGGGCCGAAAACTAATAAACATTTTTCAGGATCTATGGTCTGGGAGGATCTATCTGATGTAAAACCACCATGGTAAATGTGCTGTTTGGTCAGAGAGATCTGACCTGTCTGTATGATGTGGTTGTTGTGTCACTGTTGTGTCCAGACGTGGGTAGAGAATAGATTTTGACACATGGCCCATACTTTGATTGCAGAGCTGCGAGTTTCTGTCGTCAACAAAGCAGGGTCTATTCAGTTGGTGACTTTACTCGAGTGTATCTGTGCAGTATTTGTGACAGAGACCACCATTATTGCCCGCCAGCACGGAGAGGTGGGACCACCTGATTTCAGCACCAGAGCGACAACTACCAGATGAGTGAGCCTCTGGTCTGCTGGATTTTCACCAACGCCCTTTAGTTACTAAGAACCCCATAAAGATTCCCACCATTTTCTGGACACTGTGTAGTCAATATAGACAGGTGTGATGAGGCCACCCCAACAGCACAAACAGTACTATCCTCCCAAATAGATGAATACTAGAACATTTTAATAAAACTAACTAGTATAGTACATATATATGTACACTATTGCATTTATGATATAATATTCTATGCATTTCTTTTCATAATCTCTAAATCCTTTTAAGTTCTGGTCAACCTAAAAAATTGACACAGAACAAAATAAATGTAATATACTTATATCAAAAAATTTTACACACGTGAGTTAGTTCAGTGTATTTTAACATTTATTAATATTATTAGTCTTGTTAATATCTGTGGGTATATTTATAATCCATTACACCACACTACATATCATAACCCTAGACACTTTACGTAGCCACATTCATTAAAAAAAATTAAGTGTGAGGTCGTAGTGGTAGCAAGAAAGGCCTTCTGACAATTCACCACTACATTTTATCTCAGGAGCCTTCACAGCTGGCCTCATACAATTTACATTTAGTAATAACACCATCATACAATACCATCAAACACCACTACAGGAAGTATGAGAGAATGCATCCAGCTTATATACAACTAGCGGCAACAGGAACAATTAGCATTCATACCCTTTGACATTTGTTGAGGGATACTGAGCACCTATGGGTTTCCCGGAGTACAGTGACATTGATTCTAATCAACAATTCTTTCCATCAGCTGTGTCATTTACTTTATTCATCACCTTTCAGCTCCCTGCAGATCACAGGCATTCAGTCGGATCTTTCCTCGCCTCCACTACGTAAGAGTCCTGTTCTTCCCCACTCGATGCCCTTCCTGTACTTCTGATATCCATTTCCTGTTCTCTTCCCCATGTGTTTTTCAGTTTTTATCTTTCTATTAAAGCCTGAAAGTGGTTTACTGCTGGAGTTAACATGGTATATTTTACTAATAATATGCTCATAACATAAAATCATCACTGCATTTTTGTTTGTTTGTTATAATTTCTTCACAGGTTCAGCAGGAGAAATGGCAGAGGTCTTTGATAATCCTTATACCTATGCGATTGGGAGGAGAAGTGACAAATGAGATTTACATTCCATGTGTCCAGAACCTCTTGTCCCATACCAGCTGCATGGGCATCATTGGAGGCAGACCAAAACATTCCTTGTACTTCCTTGGCTGGCAAGGTGAGCTGTCAGACTTCATAGAACATTCTGTGTTGTACTTCTTTGGATGTTAAGATGTAGTAGTGAACACCTCTGGATTTGTTTTTTTTTAAGTTGGCGTGATCTTTCAGGCCCCATGTAGCTCCTGGGGGTCTCTGAAGAGACAAAGAAAGAATAGGACTACTGTACCTTTGGGCATGCTGTACACAGTTGTTGTTCATGGGGCTGGCAACCTGATCATCTAAAACAAATTGCCATAGAAACCACTGCTGCATGAGTACGTGGATTTTGGGGGAGGGAGGGGGTGGCTGCAGTGGTGGCTCCATGCTGTGTAGAGAGCGCAAAGGAAAATCATGATGATGGATTAGTAAGTGCCTTAAATTTAAGAATAATTATCAACTTAATGTTGATACCAGTCTTCCTTCTTCTTCTTCTTCTTCCATCCTTAGCCATCGACCGTCAAAGCAGACAATGGCCAATCACGCCTGGTGGCGTCTTAAGGGCAACAACAAATTGATTTTATTTGCCGTTGTTTCCCATCACGCCTAGTGGCGTTGTTGGACTGTTGGAGTCCCGTTTGTTGTTGTTTGAAAGTGTGAAAATGGGTTTGTTGAATCTGTCTACTTGACATAACGCGAATGGATAATTTCTGAACAAAAGTAGTAAAAAGTCAACTTGAACTTCCAAGCATGGGCATATCAATTAATGCCAAGAAGGTGTATAGTTCATTCAATTTATTTGACATCATACGGTTGACTAGACGAACATTCAATGTTGACGACGAATGGTTGACGTTCACTGGACAGCACACAACGTAAGTTTTCATATTTTAAATTACAGTTAATTCGTTCCTTAAGATAACCTCTTAGGTAACGTCAGACTAGTTATACAGTGTTCATAACATGGCATCCAATTAAACAAATGAGGCAGTTATATAAGATATGTCAATCTTCCACTGTCCTATGACCTTGGCAATGACGGAGAACCTTGTCAGGTCTTTTATATCATATAATGTTCCGATACTACGTATCTCCTTTTAGTACTGGCCTCTTATTTTCAATCAATGAAGAATAACAATACAGTAGAACTCCATTTATCCGAACCCCATGGGACCGAGCATCGTTCGGATAATCAAATGTTCGGATAATTGGATTACATAATGTATCGAGTACATGTACACATATTTCTAAAAATAATTAACCATCACAAGGAAAATACACTATAAAACATATTTACTTGTACTGTAATAATAATACCCACACTGTATTAGATCACTGTATCACCAAAATCTTTTATTACACTGCAGTGCATGTACTACTTGTATTAATTATTTTTGTTAAGAAAGAGAAATGTTTTCAAAATAACATTACAAACGATTCAAAACCAGGCGCAACTTACGTATACATGTACTTGCACAGATGTAGCCCACTATTTAAAATAATGAGGAATCCTCTTTTGCACCAAACTGGATAGTCTCCTTTTGGCTGCTAAGTCCCGCATTCTCTTCAACAGCAGAAGCTGTGTAGGACAGCTGTCATCTTCTTGCTCGTACCAAGCCATCGCTGTTTCTAGTGCTATAAAGGCCTCTTCAGGACTTGGTCGACGTTTTGGTTTTTCTTCATAATCTACAAGTACATCGTGTACTTCTGAGGAGTCTTCATCATCGGTCACTACATGTATTTGGTTTTCTTCTTGCACAAAAGACAAAATTTCTTCGTCATTCAAAAACTGAAAACCAGAATCATTATCATCTTCTAGCCACATGTGTGCATCATCTTTGTCACAGTCTGAAAATCCGGGCATTGCTTGAAACAGTTCCACAACTTCATTTATACAATCATCATTTGTGTCCACTGCAGTAGTTTCATTTCCTCCTTTTTTCCCAAGCAATCTACTCCAAGCCTTGTTGAGATTATCTTGTGACAGTGTGGTCCAAGCATCAGCTAACATATAGCAGCAGTCTTTGAGATTAAGCTTTTTGGAAAACGCCACCACACTTTCTTCATCTTCAGCCAACAATAAACGACGCAGGACTTCCTTCTTGTACATCTTTTTAAGCTTTGCTATAACACCCTGATCCATTGGTTGAATCAGTGCTGTTACATTGGGAGGCAGAAAAATTACTTTAAAATTTGCATCAACTGCATTCAATGTATCCGTCTCTGGATGAGATGGTGCATTGTCCAGTAGAAGAATTACTTTTCCCGTTTTCTTTTCTTGTTCTCTCAACCTCTTCACATTTGGGATGAACTGATTTGTATACCAATCAAGAAATATTTCACTATTCATCCAAGCACTCTTCTGTGCTTTGTAACACAATGGGAGACATGTCACATTCTTTAAACAACGTGGTTTTTTTGGCTTTGCCGATCATTAGCACCGGTAAACAATGACTTCCACTGGCATTCGCGGCTACCAAAATTGTTACTCTCTCTTTGCACTTTTTAAACCCAGGGGCAGCTGCTTCGCGCTGAGATGCAAGTGATTTTTGAGGCAATGATTTCCAGTATAAGCCAGTCTCATCGGCATTATACACATCATCGAGTGAATAACCTTCTTCTTCCAAAAAAGCCAAGAAAGTTTCTTTAAAATTTTTAGCGGCAGTTGCATCGCTAGATAAAGATTCCCCTTAATTCTCCAATTCTCGTATGCCATGACGAGATTTAAAGTTTCTTAACCATCCCTGGCTAGCCTTAAAGTCAGGAGGACCGTCAAGTTGATTGTTGAACTGAAGTGCCTTTTCACACAACAGAGAACCAGAGATAGGTTCCCCTTTGCTTCTTCTTTGCACAAACCATATATACAAAGCCTCTTCCAAGTTCACATCTTTCGCATTTCTCATGGTTTTACGTTTCTTCGACCCATTTTCACTATCAAATTTCGATGCAAAACTCATAATTTTATCCTTGTTACTTTTGATGTCAGAGACGGTAGCTTTCCCAACATTGAAAATCCTCGCAAGTGAAGACACAGTTTCACCTTGTCCTAGTCTCTTGATAATTTCTGTTTTCGTTTCAATTGACAAAACATTGCGGTTCCTTTTATATGCTTTAGGCCTACTGGAAGGTGCCATATCGCACAAAGAAATACTTGTACACCAAAATTATTCTGCTGTAGTAGCAGACACAATTATTTTAAGTTGAACTGTCTGTTTAGCCAGTGTTCTACCTAGAACGCACACGTACTTTGGATTGGTAAACCAGATATTAACTGACTTTATGATCTAACTGACTTCCTGTACGTAAGCGACCGACCATTAGCCATCCCATTCTCTACAAATTGTTCGCACACATTTGAAGTTTGCCGCATCAAAAGATTCAGAATTTTAGTCTAACGTGACTGTGGCATCTGATTTTTTTTTTTTTTCTGGAAAAAGTGTTCGGATAATTGGATGTTCGGATAATTGGGGTTCGGATAAATGGAGTTCTACTGTAATATACTTTTCTGCCCACGACCTTCGTGGCATCATAGCTTAGATATAGCAAATACTTGAGTCACCTCTGCTTTGCAGGGTTCGTATTCGTAACGGCCGAATACTGATTTATATCATAAACATATATATCAAGCCAATCCTGGATGATCCTAACGTCGGAATCCGTCGGCTTTACAATTCATATAATAAGTTTCAAGTAAGACTCCATTTTTGCACCAATACGTCATTGGTACAACTAGACGTCTACATGAGAACGAAATACATAGTTATCTAAAATCATACTTGCTTCTTTTTCCCAAGAAATATCACTAGAATGCTGTTGACCCGAGTCCTCATCTTGCTAACAGACGGACGGTCATACACAATAAAAATATACCCGCAACACGGGTTCGAACGCCAAGAATCAATGGACTGATCCTTGGGCACTACACTTCTCAACCCCAGCTATGACGTAGACTGACTGACTAGATACACGTGCGGTCTGCATAACCCCCTATACGCCTTAGTGCACTACCGTGCGCTAATGAAATCAAACTCACCAATAAGACTTACTCTCATGTGAGTCGGTGCGCAAAGTTTCTTACAGAGGTAGGCCAACATATTTAATAATATGATACTACCTTCATCTGTAGAGGTCTACGAAAAGGGCTCTACAGGCGTCTTTAGGGAAACCACAAATTAATCTTTATTTGTTGTTGTTTCCGTAATCAAAGTGACTGGCAAACAGCCCATTGTGCAGTCTTCCTTCTGTGAGGAACATTTACCAGTATTTTAATTCATCCACTTGTATTTCATATTACCAACTTTGATACTACCCTCTCGTGACAGTTTACTAATTACTAATAAGCTTTTCTGTGGATTTATCTTTATTTTATATGGTACTTTCATAGTTGATTAACTTTTCTCTAAACTTGCTCTTTGGAATAGCAAGTTTTGAGAAAAGTTAACAATGAGTGGTAGTTTCTTAGTTAACTAGAGGACTAACAAAATGAACAATCTATATGGCACTTTCATAGATGTTTAAAAAAGGAAAAAAAAAAGGATTAACAAGTTTGTGAGAAATCTTAACAATCTGTGTGGTACTTTCTTAGTTGAGAAGATTGATTAGCAAGCATCTTAAGCCTTTGTTAACTGCCTTGGTTCCTGGTGGAGCATAGGCTTCAGCAACGTTCTTCCAGCATATTTATGATTTTTTCACATTGTACCAGTATGTTTACTCTTGTATCGCCACTTCTCTTGATTTTTATCCATATATGTCTTTTTTTTCTTTTCTCCACCTTTCTAATTTCTCCTTCTGTTTTCCTTTTTTGAGGTCAGTTGGAATACTTTTATCAGTCTTCCAGAGTTCCTGCTACTTTTGGCCATTTACACTTTCATTGGTAGTTGGTTCATTCTCATCCACAGTAAAGGTAAAGATAGCCTCATATCAGATACTGCATAGGGGAGTGAAGTGTTAGAGACTTTCTACATTAGGTTTCATCTTTATGAGGTGGAGTTACAGGTCCCATCTTCTCTGCCTTTGCCTTCCCTAACTCAAGAACAGAGTCAGGTATCCATTTACAAGGGGATTGACATAAGTCTTGGGCCTGACAATGAAGGAGTCACAGGAGGAAGATGAAACTTGGCACATTTAAAGTTCATCATATTTGCGCTGAATGTGTGAAGTACGCGTTTGTTTCTTCAATGGGTTTTCCCGCTACGGTGCACAGCGCAATATACCCTATTGACCGGATCTGCTGCTCCAAAGATTTGACAAAACAATGGAAAAGAAGGAGGCCAGAGCTGTGATAAAATTTCTGATGTTTCAGGGAAAAACACCTACAGAAATACACAGGGAGATGGAACCAGTGTTTCGTGATTCTTGTCCTTCATATACTTCGGTAAAAAACTGGTGTCAACAGTTTAAGTGCGGCCGCTCAAATGTTGCTGATCTGCCAAGATCTGGTAGACCAGCCTCACAGTGCAACGATGAAAATGCAACAAGAGTGAAGAAAATCATTGACCAGGATCGAAAAATGACAATTGTGGAGATAGCTAGTAGAGTAAAACTAAATGAAAGAATAGTTTATAGAATTTTACACAACAGACTGAACATGAGAAACGTGTGTGCACGCTGGGTTCCGCGACTGTTGATGCATGAACAGAAGCAAACGAGGGTAAATTGCTGTCAACAGTTGCTCAAAAAGTGTCAGTCAAAAATTTTTTTGGAGATCATGGTGACAGTAAATGAGACTTGGGTACACCATTATGACCCCAAATCCAAAATTGCCAGCATGCAATGGAAAACCCCGGGCTCCCCAACACCTGTCAAGCCGAGAGCGCATAAATCTGCAGGAAAAGTGATGCTGACTGTTTTTTGGAATGGCAAAGGTGTCCTTTTGAAAGATTATCTGCCTCGTGGCAACACAGTTAATGGACAGTACTATGCAGATCTTCTCACCAAACTAAGAAAGGTTGTGACCAGGAAACGAGGGATAACGCGCACTCAAAATCTTCCTTTGCTTCAAGACAACGCGCCCTCTCACAAAGCACGGCTTGTGCAGCTAGCAGCCAACGATTTGAATATTGAAATTCTTCCACACCCACCATATTCTCCAGATTTGGCTCCATCAGACTTTTTTCTATTCCCAAATCTTAAAAACAGCTAAAAGGAAATCATTTTGACTGCGATGAAGAGGTTATACTGGCATGTGATGACTGGTTTAGTTTGAAAAATAGGGTGTTCTACTCCCAAGGTCTTTTCAAGGTCAAGCAGAGATGGCAGAAGTGTGTCAATTCAGACGGTAGCTATATTGAAAAGGAATAAACACTATACAAAATTTCAGCTCTCTGTGACATGTCCTTCATGGTCAGGCCCAAGACTTATGTCAATCCCCTTGTACAACTGGATAGACCGGAACATGAGGCTACCAGGTTTTTAACTGGTTAATTGTGCTGCCAGAGGCAAAAGCTGTAACCACTTTGCTAGTTGGACACTCTGATTTATAATATCCAGCATTGTACATTGAAATGATTAAAATTTAGATTTATCTTGCCTGACTGGGTGGATCTTCTTCAGTACTAAACAGTCAGTCATGTACTTTGTAGGTTTAACCATCTACATTGAAAGCTTTGAAATGCTAATGAAATGGACTTTCATATTTATTTTTGTGTAAAATTTGAAGAGACATCAATATTTTTAATGATGCACATTATGCATTTGTAGCACTATCATTTTTTTAAATCCACTTGTGCCATTTTACAGATAGAAAGTTGATATACTTAGATCCACATCTGTGCCGAGAAGCTGTTGATACAACTGTCTCAGATTTCAGAATAGAGGTATGAGACAAAACAAGTTTTAGTTAAGTGTTAGCTTGTGACAGAAGAGATAGAAAAATACATTGAATAAGCATACCATGGGATTTTGTTCATAACCCTCCACTCCCAAAGGAGCATAGGCCTTCAACAAACACATGCCAAGTCCTCCTGTCACGTGCCATCATCTCAAGTTCTTTCCACGTTCTCCTCATCATTTTCACCTCTGTTTCCAGCTCTCTTCTCCATGTGCTTCTTGGTCTACCTCTGCCTGTCTTGCCCTGGGGGTGTGGGATTTTGTTGCGCTAAGATTAAGTTTAGCACCTGCCTTACAGTCAGACTGTGGGGGAAGAACATCATCATCAAGTGCTATTCCAGTTGGCATTGGAGGTTACTATTCTTCAATCCCTACAATGTCTGATATCTTTATTTTGATGTGAAACCCCCCCCCCCCCCCCCCAGTACCTATTCAGTAAGTTATCAAGGCATTTCACTGGATCTTCCATTCCTTTTCTTCTGTTTTCCATTGTTACCATCATTATCCTCAACAACATCACCTATTTCACTCCTTATATCTGGTATCAACATTGTGTTGACAATTATTCTTAAAGACACTTACATGAAGTCACGTCTGCAGATGGCCCCATTTTGAGGAAGCCCACAGTAAAGCACAAACTCCTGCAGCAGTGGTTTCTGTAGTAATTGTACTAGGTTGCTAGCCTCATGCGCAACTTCTTGTTAAACATCTCTTATGACATGCCAGAGGGAGCTGTAATTCTGTTCTTTCATCATCTCCTCAACTCCAGGTGCTACAGGGGACCATGTTACCATACTTGTTATTTTTGGCCCTCCTTAATGAAGTGTTCGAAGCATGTTGATTGGTAGTAACTGGCTTTCTTCTCTGTGCCTGAGGATTTACTCATATGAGTTTCCAGCTGACTAAAGTATTGAGTTGCATTCTTTTTTTCATAGCCGCACATCTAATATGTAATTTCTTTTCTGGAAGAAAACATTTTCTTTAGTGACAGAGATTTCAATGTATTTTGCATGAAAATACTATTGTCAGTGGAGAAATTCTCCCCACCATTTTATGTGATTGTCATACCCTGTGGGTAATGGAGTTTGTTTCTATGTTTCTGTACAAGATATATTGACCCTGCAAATGCAAATAATCTCTCAGGCACGTCGTATGGGGCGACTAATATGAGGTTGTGCATAGGGCAGACAACTTCATCATGTCAAACAAATTGCCACAGAAACCACTGCTACAAGAGCATGTGAATGTTTGGTGTATGCTTCCTGTAGAGGGAGCCAGCTGTAGTGGTGGCTCCATGCTCTGTATGGTGAGCGAAGGAAAATAAGAAACAAAATGAACAGAAAGAAAACTAAAAATTAAAAAGCATTCCCAATGCTGAGACAAAACAGCTGTGAAAACTTTCCAGAGAAAAAGAAAACAAAACAAAAAGTTTCATCATACTGTGGGATACTTGGAATATTACAGAAACAAAATTAAACAAACATTCCTTTAACATGTGTTTTTCCAGTAAATTAAAAACAAAAATCTACCAACGGGGACTTTGAGTTAATATTTCAAAACGTTTTTCTTCAATCTCAAAAACTATTCATTGCTCAGGTATCTTCAGTTCTTAATATTTGACTTAATGTATGAATCTTTCTGATGTGTCTGTATGGGTTTTGTTATTAAAACATGCCTGGGTCATTTTTTTCCTCCCCAGACCTTTCACTGTATGACACCAAGAAAGCTTGCTATCAGTAAAATGGACCCAAGCTGCTCTGTGGGATTCTACATTCAAGATGCAGCTGAGTTCAGAAAGTTTGTGCAAGAAGTTAAAGAGGTAGGTTTTTATGTTTGGTGATGGAAAAGTCACAGTGCACATATCAATACTAAATCAAATGTATGTGCTTATTGATCCAAAAGTTATTTTGCACCTGCTATTATTATTAAGAGCCTTCTATGCCCCACCACTTCGCTAAATCACCCCCTAATTTCTTGTCCTCATAGATTTTCTAAGGTGATACCAGCAAGACATCATTAGCCTTGGCAGGGAGTGTAGAACTTGGTGCAATGGGAAAGCGGAACAGGAAATTAATCAACTGATACATGATCATGCTGAGGATAATAATGCCATTGTGTATACTGATGGGTCTGTGATCCGTGGTGAGAAATCAGGTTTGGGCTTCTCTGCAGAGTAAATGGCAGAATCATCATTGAACATAGCGGGGCTTACAAGAGAACAACTTCCAGCAGGAGAATGGAGGTAGAGGCAGCTACTGCAGCTTTAAGGTAGCTAACTGAAACTTCATTAACAAAGGCAGTCATTGTGTCAAACTCTCAGTCCATGCTTCAAAAGGTTCAGAATGGTTGGCTAAGGCATGAATGGAAAACATTCATAGAAGCTTTGAATCTGCAGGAACTGGTGTGGATCTACTGTCATGGTAATGCATGGGTATGTGGTAATGAGCAAGCTGACAGACTAGCATCAAGAGCACCCATAGTGGGGATTGGATATGGATAAGGGAGAGATACTGAGAACAATTAATGATCACCTGTTAGAAAATGACACTGCAATAGTTGAGTCATCAAGGTTAAGACTGTTAGAATTTGGCATCAAACATCAGGCTAGCAGAGATGGACGTATGAGAGGATGCATCCTTCGTATATACAACCAGCGAGCTACAGGAACAGTTAGCATTCACACTCTTCAACATATACCGAGGGAGACTGAGCACCTATGGGTTTGCCTAAATGCAATGACGTTGATTCTGTTCAACAATAACAACAAGGTGATACCACCGCGTCATTGAATGTACTTAATTAGTTCAGATAGGTGCCAGGTGGCTTTTCGATCACCCTGTACTTCTTCTCCTGGTGTTAATCAGTTTATCAAACTGAAATGTTTTTATAGTTGTTAGCTTCATTGTTTACAGTCGCTGGAAATATCAAGATTTATTCCCTGTTGGTGTGCAATAAAAAAAAAATTGAAGAGATTTATGAGTTATATCACTTCTGTCACTTGCCTGAGATGTTCTTCTTCTTCTTCCTCGTTCGTCCTGAAAAGGACGTTGGTTGCGTTGTGTCCATTTACAGCAAAGCTGTGATATTTGTGCCTTTTGGCCGACACATCCGACATCAGCACGGCATTTTTTGTTACCGGGTTTGCCTTCCCACTAGAGATGGCTACTGTGTGTGTGCTTCATTTCGCTGTTCCGTGCCTGCTCCCTTATCAGAAAAAAATCCATCACATAAACGATGCATTGTTGTGTCCACGCATATGACACACAATATCATTGAGTCCTACTCGCACCGTTCATGGTTTTTACGTTACCGGGTTTGCCTTCCCACTAGAGATGGCTACTGTGTGTGTGTGTCGAAACAGCGCTGAGTCCGAAAGATCCGAAACACAGACTGCTTCTTGTTTCGAAACAGTTTCAGTTCCTGTCTGCCTCGCTGTTTTGCAAAGAGGCACACTGTCTCACCTTCTGTGGGCCTTTCTAAAATTTGAGTCAAGCGTCCGGGACATTAGTCGTTCATAGATAGTATGGAAGATCAAACATGTCATATTTTTCAGGGATGTGTTATGATGACTTGATTTTACAAGTGATATTATATTTGCTGAGAAGTTATAGACACTGGAAATTGTGTCAGTGCTGCAGTTGTCAATGTTTTAGGCACTATGTTAAAGTTGAAAGTGTCCGTGTGTTCGTATAAATGTAATGGACACTTTATTAGCTCTGCTGATATCTGTGTACTCGGTGTGGATTTGAATCATTGTCTACCAAAACTAGCTTACTCTAGTTTGATATCATGTGTTATTGTTACTGTTATTATTATTGTTGTTTTTTATTATTTTCACATATACTGCAGCCTATCATCATATCTCCGTTTTATTTCATCATAATGAAGACGTGTAAAAATATTGAATTGTGGTCACACGAAACGCCATAGATTTCATGTACACTGTCTATTGCTAGAGACTTGTCCCGACACGGGCAAAAGTGCCGTTGTGTCGAAACAGTGTGTCGATACAGTTTAAATCACTGTGCCGAATGTCTCGAAACAGCAGAGTGTGTCGATTTGCCCATCTCTACTTCCCACTTCGATCCCTACCAGCCAGACTGCAGTGGTGCAGCCTGTTTCCAGGACCACCACTTGGAGGTAAAGTAGGGTCTTGGTCAGCTCTGGTTCACTGACCCTGACGCAAGCAGTCAAGCTATGAGTCACCGACTGGATCCATCTCTCTAGCTGCGTCTTCGGTCCCGCCTGAGATGTAAGACATCATAGAGCTGACTCAGCAACTTACAGAGTGACACCTCTGCTCTATATAAATATCCATAGTAACATTTACAAAAAAAAGCTGAAAAATAATATATTTATACTAGTTCCTCCTTTCAGTGTCCAGCGGTATCACAAAATGTGCAATGACGTGCATAAAACAAGTTGCTAACATCAACATAAGAAAGTCAGAAAGGAAGACAAAGGAAGTCTGTTGGAAAAACATGATACATTAGCTACATATAAAGACAGTTAATAGAATGGTTTGACCACATCTTTGAGTTAGGCACATGCAGCTTTCCCTCCCACTTTCCCACCCCCCAAACACACACACACGGAGGAGACAAAGAAAGAATCGTCTAACTACTGCCTCAGGCATGTTGTAAGAGGTCACTAAATATGAGGTTGTACATGAGGCTGGCAACTTCATCCTGTGAAACAAATTGCTACAGAAACCAGTGCTACAAGAGCACAGAGACTTTGATGCAGGCTTCCTGCGGGGAGGGGGGGCAGGTGTGATGAAGGCTGCATTGCATGCTCTATGCGGAGCAAATGGAAAAGAAAAGGAAAATGAATGCAGGATGCCATGTTATTGCTGTTTAGCTAGGGCTACTGGGTGTGTTGCTCTTCTGTGGTGTCTTTGACATGCAAGTAGCACATAATAGACAGTTTCCTATAGATAGGTACAGCTGTGACAATTAGACTGATGTGAGGGGTTTAATGTGCTAATTGAGTCTGATGTCTTTTGTTCTTTATAGGAAGATTGTACTCTGCTCAGCGTGTTATAACTTGTTGATCAGTTTCTTTTTACGCAGCATGTCCAGTAGACTGTTTTGTCTCCTCAGGTTATCCAATCCTCTTTGAAGTTGTTTATTTAAATATTTTGACAGACAAGCCTGTTTTATTTGTTTCTTTATTTGCAGTTCATTGCTCCTGAGCAGAAGGGCACGTATCCCTTGTTCACATTCTCCGATGGCCGTCAGTGTGACTCAATTGCAAGCCACAACCACACTGCTGCTGACAGGCGGGTCAGAGTGACACACTATCGTGTAGACCAGCATGGACAAAAAACATTTTCAGGGGAATCAGAGGAATTTGTGGTGTTGTAACTGAGCAAGGGGACCAGCTACAGTGGGTGGCTCCATGCTCCGTATGCAACGCTAAGGAAAATGAATATAATGAATGATGCCTGTTGACAATGCTTGTGGTAATCGCATTCTTATATTATAAAGCATAAGTGGTAGCCCCATAGCAACTACTGTTTTGTTGGAGTGCAGTGTTAGAGACTCCACTTATACTAGGTCTCAGCTTTTGTGAGGTGGAGTGACCAGTTCCCTTCCCTAACTCGGAGCAGACTCAGGTACCCATTTTTGCAGCTGGGTGGAGCATGAAGCGACATGGTTTCAAACCTGATCCCTTTGCCTCAAGAAGTAAGTGCTTTAACCACTCCACCGCAGAAGCAATCACAAAACCTACTGGACTTAAATGGCTAGGACATGTTGAACAAATAGCAAAGCTAATAAAGTCAAATAAACTACCCTAAAACACCTGGAAAAGTCAACTGAGGACTGAAATGAAAAGTAAAAAAAAAAAAAAGGCATGTATAGATTTAGAGCACAGTGCCTAGAACAGGAGGATACCTTTTTGAGATGATCTGCTTGAAGGCACATATTCCACAGGGAGCTATAAGACAAGAGTACGTAATTCTGCACAAGTATAAAATTAATTTGGATTCCAGCATTGGAACTGTCATATTAAAAAGAAAGTATGTCAAATGGTTTCATTAATGTTGATAGATCTTCGGACTTATAACATCACATGGAAGTTTGTGAAAATGCATTAGAAGAGTAAAAAAACGTGGCAAATTTTATGCTATTACCAGTATATTGTTAATTTACAATCTTTCAATTTTACACCAGTGTAACATTAATTGAGATGTCCGCAGTGTTAATGTCATATGGGCCCCATATGGTTCCTGGGGGGGGGGGGTCTCTGATAAGACAGAGAAAGAATTAGACTACTACTCCCCCATTCATGTCATACAAGGTGACTCATATAAGGTTATGCATGGTGCTGTCTACTGGCTGCGTGGAGAGGGGGACCATGCTGCATGGGCAACAGCTTGATCTCCATATAACTGGGCCCAAGCTCACGAACTGGCAGATGGCAAAAGAACAGTTGGGCGACCACAGCTGAGGTTCCAAGATGTGTGCAAGAGAGACATGAGGGTACTGGACATAAATCCAGCAACCTGGGAGGATGAAGCTGTCGATCGCACCAAGTGACGATGCTGTCTACTGCACCACCTCAGATTGGGTGAAAAGAAACAATGAGAGGAGAGAACTGTGGCGTAGCGTAGGAAGGATAAGAACTTATAGTAGTAGAAATAATAGAAATAAATTAAGTGAAGTTTTGCATGGATCACCCAGGGGAAGATTTGGCTCAAGAAGTCCTGTTGGGGTCCTCCACCGGCTAAAGGGAGACAAAGAGGGTAAATTCTCCTAACTAGACACGGTCTGGAAAAGTTTGTAAGGAGATATTTGGTCTCTCGCTACCGTAGTCCCCTTCTCGGTTATCTATTATTATTATCCTTAATTATTACTGGGATTATATGTTATATTTTACGAGCCCCCCTCCCTTATAAAGGAAAATAAACATCAGACAATATGTAACATCTGATAAAATGAACAAGGCATGGGGTACATTATATACACCCAATTGGTTTATTAAAACTAAAGTGAATGATGGTATTGTCGATGGAAATTGTGTGTATGCTGTATGTGATATATGTCTCACAATTCAAGTATTTTCCTCATATACTGGCTCGGGCTAAGACATTGATAGGATGAGTTCCCTTTTTCATAGGAACTTAGCTTTTCAGCCCCTGGCTGATAGTGAAGCGTGGTTGGTTGTCCTGTCTCCTTACGACGTTGCACCGGGTAGGTCTCGAATGGTTCGGATCTGCCTTCACTGTGCTCGACTCCGTATTCTTCTCTGAGATTGGACTGTCGTGCAAGGCTCCCCCATAGACTGAAGACAAATACGGCTTCATTAATTTCCTAGCTTGAGGAAGCTGTCTTTCCCTAAGCCGTCCGTCTGCCAGTCATATCAGATTTTAGTCTCCAACATCATATGTCTAGAGCCTAATCTTGAAATCAAGTTTCCCCCCTTTCTGCCTTTTTATTATTATATTCCCTGCCCAAGTGGCAGTACTATAATTCTTTACCCATTTAACGTCATGTTAAACCCCTGAATTATCATGGAACTGTCAGTTAAGCACACTGAATTATCATAGAAATGTCGGGCGACAGTATTCTAGTTCTGTGCCTCTAGCCTAATCGTCATGTCAATTATGATGAATTAACATATAATTGTCGGACACCAGTATTATAGAATTGTCACAACACTTCTCTGGTCGAATTGTCATGTAAATTATAATGAATATATGTCACGATCTGTCAACATTATTGTTAATATTTATTTCCTCTAGTCTAAGCGTCGGGTCGAATACAATGAAATAATATGGAAATTTATATATATATATATATATATATATATATATATATATATATATATATATATATATATATATATATATCTATATTCCAGTTAAAGTTAATAGGAACACTTTGTACAATCTCATCCCGTGGGATCATAAAATACACCCAATCATGTGGCTAGATGCGATCGTAAAGCAAAATGAATAAAGCAAACCAATTCGTACCAATCACTGCGTCGATTTTGCAAGGTACTACACATTTCACCACTACTCTTTTCTACCGAGATTTCACTTACCTACTCAGAGATTGGACTCTAATCAGCAATTTTGACACGTGGCTTCACAGTGCTTTAACGCGTGAATTCGCAATGGTCTTAGATTAGGTCTGGCCTTCTCGCCTTCCTGGATGCAAGTGAAAGTTGCCATGTTTGGCGCAACTTTTAGCGTGTGATTTCCGCTTGGGCACGTGACCCGAAGCGTGCCTCATGTGACTTTGGCATCCGATAGACGCTCCAATCAATAACGTTAAAAGTCACGTGGGGGTTTCGTAAAGTGGGTTAAACTGGTTCTTACAAAGTCTCAGTAGTCTGCCATAAATTAAAACCAGTTACAGGCCACTGAGGTTAGGTCTAGAATGACGTCGTTAATCTAAAAATAGTACTAGACGCTAGAGTTGTTATCAACGAGCGAAATTTGCCGCATATTTTTACCGGCTTTCCGATCATGCATTGAAGATGAATAAAAAAAATGGTGTCTCGTAAATTAAATGCAGAGAAGATTGGGCCAGTCGTCACAAGAACGTCGAAAGGAACACCAGGAAAATAAGCAGCTGGGGGGCTATCGCCTTAGGGGCGCATTTCCATAGTCAGTTATAACTGAAGGGCTATTGTTATTATTACGAGGGACGGTCAAAAAGTAATGCCTCATAATTTTTAATTTCATTCAATAGGCAAGAAAACATAAAATTCACATTGAAATGTAGCCCCAAGTCTGAACTTCAAAAATTTATTTCTCAACGTAGTCTCCGTTATTTGTTACAGTTTTTAGTCCATCTTCTCACAAGGGCATGTATCCCCGCAAGGTAAAAATTTGTGTCCTTTTTCCTAAACCACTGGCGTACGGCGCGTTTAAGGGTCTCGGTGTCCTCAAAGTGATGTCCGCGAAGATCTTCTTTCAGTGGTCCAAACAGATGGAAGTCAGAAGGTGCAAGATCGGGACTGTAAGGGGGATGTGGTAATAATGTCCAGCCAAATTCTGCAATCGCATCAATGGTGCGTTTAGCGGTGTGTGGCGTGGCATTATCGTGCAACAGTAGTGCAGTTCTCTGATCTTTTAATGGGTAAAGTTGCCAAAGACGACCTCTAAGCTTCTTCAAAGTTTCAATGTAACCGTCTGCATTCACCGTGTTTCCCTGTTCCAAGAAGTCGAGAAAAATCACACCCTTCTCATCCCAAAACACGGAGGCCATAACTTTCCCTACAGATGGTGAACTTTTGAACTTCTTTCTTGTCGGTGATGTTGTGTGATGCCATTCCATTGACTGCCTCTTGGATTCTGGTTCAAAAAAATGAATCCAAGTCTCATCACCTGTCACAATATTCGATAAAAACTCTTCTCCTTCAGTTTCGTAACGGTGCAGGAGGTTGATGGCTATGGTTTTCCTTGTTTCTTTATGTCTGTCTGTCAACATTATGGGTACCCACCGTGCACAAACTTTTGAATAACCCAGGTCTTTAATGATGTTCTGGACACTGCCTTTACTAATGGACAACATGGAAGAAAGTTCATCCTGTGTTACCCGACGGTCACCATGAATGATGCCATCAACTCGATGAATGTTGTGTGGAGTCACTGCGGTAGACGGACGGCCAGTCCGCTTTGCGTCAGCCATTGAGGATTGACCTATATCAGCTTCGTCACAATGATGTACCCAACGTCGGACAGTGCTAACATCCACAGTTGAATCTCCATAAACATTCTTCAAACGTTCGTGGATGCGAATTGGGGTCTCGCCTTCAGCATTGAGGAATTCTATGACATAACGTTGTTTTAACCGAACGTCTTTGGCAGCCATTTTTAAACTGTTACAGTGGTGCCACCTGTTACTGAAACAGGTTGGTAATGCTATACAGTGCAGAAGAGTGTTTGAGGAATCCTGCTAAATTTACAAATTGCACACCGATGCAGTATTTACATACATAAAAAAATAGGAGGCATCACTTTTTGACCTTCCCTCGTATTATGGTGCTGTCAACCTCATCATGTAAACAGCTACAGAAACCACTGCTACAAGAACTTGTGAATGCTTAATGCAGGCTTCCTGCAAGGGACCAGCTGTAGCGGTGGATCTGTGCTCCATAAGGAGCTATGAGGATGATGAATTTGATTGTCAAATTATAAACAAAGTGTGTCAAGTGGTTTCATTCATGTTGATGGACCTCCTGACTTAAACACCACATCTGTGCTCACATGCATAACAAGAGTATGCAAATACTTGGCATATTTTATGTTATTACCAGTATATTGTTAAGTGCCTACATTGGCATACAATGTTTCCCACTTCACAGGTTATAATTTCAAAGCTCTTCCCACCTAAGAAATTATCTTAAGAATTATCAACTGACAAAGCTGTGTTTTAGTTAATGCAATGTTGACATGAGTATTTATTTTTTAATGTGATAGCTTCAAATTTGATTTTAATTATTTCATTGTTTATCTTTCCCGTCTATGTGTATGTGTGCATGTGTATACTATTTATTGTTGTAGTTAAAAATATTGTAAACTTGAAAACGCTTTCAAAATTGTATTATTGCGGGGCAGAAATTGTGAAAAGGCAATAATACTTATTTACTTACCCTGATGAAATAAAGATCTCATTTGTTCTTTAAGTTTCAGATGTTGGCTGGTAAGATTATTGTATTTCTTAGAAGGATGTTTGGATCAGTTAAAGTGAATGTCAATAAATGGAGAATGTGAACAAATAAGGAAATGCAGAATATGCATTTCACCTCCCCCATAGTCAGCTTTCATGAGAATAAACAGTGAAATGGGGAGGAAATGTTGGTTGAATGGAGGCAACACAGAGGAGAAAATCCTTTTGCTGAGCAGATTCAGTGTATAAGATCAGGGCAGCATACAAGTGGACCTTCAAGAACTAGGAATTCTAAACTGGATGGGCAGCATACAGATGGACCTTCAAGAACTAGGAATTCTAAACTAGATGGGCAGCATACAAATGGACCTTCAAGAACTAGGAATTCTAAACTGGAAAGAAACTGTCAAGAGTAGACAAGAACTGAAGTAAATTGTGTTTGCAGCAAAGAGCCTCAACTTGTTTTGTTTTTGGAATTATTCACTTTGTACTGGAATTATTATTTTTGGAAGAATTTGTAACAGCGAGTTGTACCATCTTTTAGTCTAAATTTTACATAAATCATTTCAGTAACCATGCAGTTAGTACCTCTCAGATTGAAGGAAAGTGGTTAAGGAATCCTAATTTGTTTTTGTTAGTATTAAGACATATGCCCTCTACACCTCACAGTAGAAGGGGAACGACTAAGTATTAAGACATATGCAGTTAGTATACATAAAAATGTACTGCACACCGTTTAAAAGACACACACACAAAATAATAGTAGAATATGAACTTACCAAGGGTCAATTAATGTTGCTGTCATTAAAACTAGCTTTTTAGCCATGGAACATCAAGGTTGTCCATATATGAAAAATATATAGCCACTGGATATTGCCACCTAGTTTTGTTTTACAGATTTAATTAAATACATATTTATTCATAAAGGAGTCTTCTAGTTGTGAATACATTGCTATGTCAGAGTCATTCCATTTTATTTGTTGTGAGGTATTACTGTAATGGTTCCTATATATCTAAAATGAGCCAATACTCAAAAATTCCAGAATATTGTTTCATGATGATCAATGAATGTCCTGTTATTTCCTATATATCTAAAATGAGCCAATACTCTCTATAGAATATTGTTTCATGATGACCAATCAGTACCTCATTGTTTCCCATATATCTAAAATGTGCCATACTCTATATCAGAATATTGTTTCTTGATGACCAGTCAGTGCCATCTTGTTTCCCATATATCTAAAATGTGCCATACTCTATATCAGAATATTGTTTCTTGATGACCAATCAGTGCCTTGTTGTTTCCCTTATATCTAAAATGTTCCATACTCTGTATTAGTGTATTATTTCATATGACCAATCAATACCTCATTTCCCATATATCTAAAATGATCCATACTCTGCACCAGTAAATTGTTTCATAATGATTAATCAATGCCCTGTTTTTTCTTATATATTTAGAATGAGCCATACGCTGGATCAATAAATAATTCAAGATGACCAATCAATAAATGCCCTGTTCTTTCCTGTATATCTAAAATATGCAGTACCTCTGTATATAACTTATTTTTTCATGTTGATAAATCGTTCAGTTAGAGCCTTGTTGTTTCCAAATATTTAAAAGTATATAATTGTGCAATGCCCTGTATTTTTGTTTAATTACATGCAATCATTCATTCAGTGCCTTTAGACTATTTTTTATATCTTTACATAAATACGCCAGAAATTCCCAGCATGTATTTCCTCCTTCTCCTGCGCTCCTCCATGAGAGTCCTACTTTTTTTGTTTACAAATCGTTCTTAGTCTCTTTAGCTCATTATATTTCAGTGTAGTTCCTTGTAATGTACTTAACTTTTTACAGACATGAGATTATGTGCCTTTTTCTGATGTTCTTACATACGTGATTTGCAATGTGATCTTTACTTTGAAGCCTGAATGAAGTCTATCCTAGTCGAATGGCTGAGTGGACACTCGTTACTAATGATCATTTCATAAGACTGAAACTTATGTTGAGTCAGCAGTCCACATCTGATCTTGCTGTCTGTTTGAGTCCATATTTGATATATATTTGCTCTTTACCCCCCCAGAAAACTCAAAATGACCATCACCTGGTAAATTACCCCTAGTTGCCAACAGTGCAGTAGGGTTTTCGTGTTCATGCTAATATGCATGTAAGGTTGTACATTTTCACAAATAGCTGACAAGATTAGAATAAAAATGCTGTTTGATCAATTCTTTGCATCCTCTTCAGTCCTGGCTCCTGACATATACAGACCTGACATCTACTCACATTAAAAAAGGGGTGGAGACATAGTGGTTGGGTCATGTCAATATCATCATAACTAAAGCACTTGCAGATTTATCAAACATTTTAAAAAGTTATTGCAGATCTGTAAACAAATTCACAGCCATAATTATTGCATGAAAGGATATATTCAGCCATACTGTTAACACATTAACTACCGCGAGCTGGTGGGACCGGCTTTTGAAATCCTATCATTTGGACCGTGAGCCGCTCAGAGTGTCGATCTAATTTTAGTAATAAAACGAATGAAAAATGTACTGAAACACTTTCTGATCTGGTTCGAGATTTTAAGTTGCCACCGGAAAACAAATTCCCAAAGCATGATTGTTGTAGAACACTGGAAAATTGATATTATGTTCATATTTTTCAGCATTTTGGGTTAGTTACCAAATCGTGTAAAACTGTTTACCGTGGCAACTAGTGATAGGACCACAAAAAATGCTTGTACATCTCGTCTAACGGCTGAATAGGCTAGAAACTTGTTTCAACAATTTTCAACAATTGACTGATAGATCTAGCGGCGAGGACAAGAGTGAAAATGGTGTGCACATTGATTGAAATAGTGATTTTTATAGAGATGGGGCGCAAGCAGTTATAATTGTGAAAATATTGCAAATCCTGGACCATCGGAGGACCGTTAAATAGCAACAACCTTTATTAGAGTTACAAAGGGTGCTTATTGTAATAGTACATTCATTTATCTTTAAAAGGACGTGTGCAAACACCTACAGGATGAAAATGGGGAAAAAAATTTAATTCAGCCACAGTGTGTTTTTCAATTCGGTAGTTAATGTGTTAAGTTGTACTACTACTAAATAAATTCAAAGTGTCATTGCAGTCACTGAAGTGTAAAATGGTGTCACAAAATTCATCTTACTCACAGGTTGTACACAACTCATTTTATGTTGATTTCCTGACACCATGCTTCAAATACATCTTGCCTGAATAGTAAAGTATGTTTCTTTGTCTATGAACATAAATAAACTGCAGCAGTGCTGTTAGCAAGTAGCCACAATTGTCCTTTGACAAGAACTTCTCATCAGCTGTTTTTTTCACTACCAGGAAGTATCATTTCCTTTGCATATTAAGACTTGTTGTGTGAGCTGTCTTGCGTGATGTGTTCATTTTCTGACTCACTTTACATTTCCTGATCCCTGAATACTCGTAATTACTTTAAGTCACTAGATGCACTGAAACTTTGTTCCAAAATATATCGACTCGCCTTGGTTACTAAACATAAAAAATAATGCCTTAACCTTACCCCAAACCTATTTCGAGCTTTGTCAAACAGTTAGCCTTAATCTAACATGAACCTTGTTTCAATCTTTGTCAAAATTAGACAAAAACTGCAGCCATTTTAAAAATAAAAACAAAATAAAAATTTCAACTTGCACTGGAACACCATGTTTTTGGCCAGCATGGCGGCAGTGAGGGAGCCGCGGTAGCATAGTGGTTAGTGCACTGGCTTCCTAACGCAGTGGTCTATGGTTCGATCCTCAGATGAGGCGGGAATTTTTTAGGCCACAAACGGCTCCTGGGTTGACCCAGCCCCAAATGGGTACCAGAGCAACTTCTGGGAAGGTTAAGGCGGCCGGCGTGATGCCGACCACATCACCCCTCGTGTGCCGACGGTCAAGATAATATGGGCCTAACACCATATTCCCAATATGCCTCAATGGGCGTGTAACGGGTTCCTTTACCTTTTTTTTTATGGCGGCAGTGAATCTACTGTCCCCTACAATGGCCACTTTTATCCTACAATTGATAATACTCGAGCAACCTCCATGCTTTGTTTTGTTTTAGTAAGTTTTTAAGAATTCTACATTTATTGGAAAGAAAAGAAAATTAAACAGAAACATTCCAAATAAATGTTATAGAGACTTCAGATGTCATCTATATTCTAATGTCATCTATATTCTAATGTTTCAATAAACAATTATTCTCATTATATTGAGTTTGTACGGTGTTTCTGTTCTTAAATATTTTTGAAAGTATCATCCTCAGCTGCAGAATGTAGATCCTGATGTTTATATTTTCTATATGGATAATGAAAACTTATAATGTTACAGACTGGTAATACTATTTATATTTACTCTTGTTATGATATTTACTGTGTTTATCAGTACAAATGTAAACATTGTGTGTGGGCAGTTTGACATTTGTGATTAAACCTATTCATGATGATTGCTAAATTGTTTTGCAATTTCATATATCTCTTTATTACCTAAATTAATAAAGTTCCAAAGGTTGTTATTGCCGGGAGTTGTAGTGAGGATAAGCTCTCACTGCAGATAAAATACTTCTATGGCACGCGCCTCAAACAGCCTCTGACAACCAAGTCCAGCTCCCGACCTTCACGTGTGGCTCAATTTGAGCCCGGCGGAACTGTTTCCACTGACGGGAGAAGGGGCAAAGGCGAGCGACTGGCGCCTTAAAACCAGCAGCTTCGGGCAGATAGGGCTCGTGATCCTTGGTTGGTAGCTTATCTAAGAGAAGGAACTCTGAATTCAAACCACCGCTGCCTTGCGGGAATATCCATTTATGGAATTGGCTTCGGGAGTAAACCCTGAGGATAAATCCGGAGTCGGAGTCCTTAAGGCAGTCTAATGTCGATTCGACATTATTCTGGCAACTCCTGCGACATGGCTGGTACCAAACTGTATCGGCTACTGCCGTTCCTTTGGATCTACCGGCTGTGTGGAGAGGGGGAACATGCTGCATGGGCAACAGCTTGATCTCCATATAACTGTGCCCAAGCTCACGCCCTGGAGAGGACACTCCAGCTTCACCCTATAGGTGTCTGCAAAACACGGGAAGTAGCAGTTACCGGTTATAAGCTTTTTGCCCAATTGGCGTAGGGCATGGCGCCAGGGGCTACTTCCGACAGTGGGAGAGGTTCTAGGATCTCACTGGACAGCTACCGCCCGCTTCAAGCTGGGCAGCCCCCCAGTCAATAAGGTGTTGTCCCGCCACTGTCTGCTTTCCCCATTGGGTGCATGGGGATTAGGGTCAAACCCGAACTGTGGACAGAAAATTTTGCACCAAGCAATTATCGAAAAAATAGAAATAAGCAAACTCTCAGATTGGGATGCTGGAACGTCCGGACTATGTTGACTGGACTATCCGAAAACCTACAGGATGTAAACGATGTAAGGAAGACAGCCATAATTAATGATGAGCTTAAACGACTTCAGGTGGATATAGCTGCACTTCAGGAAACGTGCCTGGCGGGCTCTGGAACGGTGAGCGAGAAGGACTACACATTTTATTGGCAAGGGAAAGATCTTAATAAAGCTAGAGAACACGGAGTAGGTTTTGCGGTCAAAAAATCGCTAACTAAAATGGTTGAACCAGGCGAATGGATCAGAACGCCTGTTAACGCTCCGCCTGCAAACTAGCACAGGTCCCATCACCCTTGTCAGTGTGTATGCTCCTACTCTGTACTCTGCCTCAGAAGCTAAAGATGAGTTCTACGAGAATCTAACAGCAATTATCAAAAGCATACCTAGGCAAGAACAGCTTGTTCTCCTTGGTGACTTTAACGCTAGAGTGGGTGCCGATAATGTTTCATGGCCTTCATGTCTGGGCAGGTTTGGTATTGGCAAGATGAATTTTTTTTTTTTTTTTTTTTTTTTTTTTTTTTTTCGTACGCCCGCTAATACTCGAGGCGAAATCTCAGGTTATTATTTATGTCTAACCTGACATTGATTTTACGTGAGTATCCCTTTATTTCTTGTACAGAGACAGGTGTCCCTCGCCATTCAGGCAAATACTCGCCGATTTCGGAGGTACCCATTGCAGCTGGGTCGGCTCAGGAGCCGCCAGTCCCTGGTCGACGACACTCCTTCAAATGTCCTCGCCAGGTCTCGAGCTAATCCAGTCCAAATCCCGGTCGACGAAAAATCCTCAAATGCCGTCGCCCGGGTTTGATCCTGTATCACCCGGTCGCCAGAGCGGTGTTGTAACCACTACGCTAGCGCGGCTCCCGCAAGATGAATGAAAATGGACAACGACTCTTAGAGTTGTGCGTCCACCATGACCTCTGCGTGACCAACACCTACTTTCAGACAAAACCTCAGCATAAGGTGTCATGGAGACACCCACGAGCCAAGCACTGGCACCAACTTGACCTGATTCTCGTCAGAAGGCCACTCCTCAGGTCTGTGCTCTCCACGCGCTCGTACCATAGTGCAGACTGTGATACAGATCACTCCTTGGTTTGCTGCAAAATCAGAGCACAACCAAGAAAACTCTATCGTGTCAGACATGAAGGGAAACCACACATTGATACCAGCAAGATGTCAGACCCTTTCATGATCGCTCAATTCACTGCGACCTTCGAGAAAGTGCTCAGTAGCCCTCAGCATGGTGATACTATTACAGAGAACTGGGAGCATCTACGGAACACCATTCAAAGTACTGCACTTGCCACCTTTGGTAAGAAAACAGCCAAGTCAAATGACTGGTTTGATGCTTCATCAGATGTGATGGCACCTGTCATTGAAGCTAAGCGCAGTGCTATGAATGAATACAAACGTTCACCGAGTGCCAGAAGCCTACAGATCCTGAGGGCAACGAGAAGCAAAGTTCAACAAACTGCTCGACGCTGTGCAAATGACTACTGGCTCCAGCTCAGTGAGAGCATCCAGATCGCAGCGCAAACAGGCAACATTAGACAAATGTATGACGGTATAAAGAAAGCACTTGGCCCCCATAAAAGTAAGACGGCACCGCTAAAAACCATCAGCGGAGAGAAGCTAACCGATAAGGGTAAGCAGATGGAGAGGTGGGTCGAGCACTACTCTGAGCTTTACGCTAGAGACAATACCGTTACGCCTGCAGCCCTTGATGGTGTCAACAGTCTGCCAACTATGGAGGAGCTGGATGCCGAACCAACATTAGAGGAACTCAGCAAGGCCATTGATAGCTTGGCCTCTGGCAAAGCACCAGGCAGTGATGGGATTCCTCCTGATTTAATCAAATGCTGTAAGAGCATGCTATTACATCCCCTGCATAGGATGCTGTGCCAGTGCTGGGAAGAGACAACTATTCCTTAAGACATGCGAGATGCCAAGATTGTAACACTGTATAAAAATAAAGGAGACAGAAGTGATTGCAATAACTACAGAGGCATCTCTCTTCTTAGTATTGTTGGTAAGGTTTTTGCCAAAGTCATCTTAATGCGACTACACAAGTTAGCTGAGCGCATATATCCAGAGTCACAGTGTGGATTCCGAGCTGGCAGATCAACAACAGACATGATCTTCTCTCTCCGCCAGCTTCAGGAAAAATCAAGAGAGCAGAAAAGACCATTATATATCGCCTTTATAGACCTCACAAAAGCATTCGACCTGGTTAGTAGGGATGGACTCTTTAAAATCTTCCTGAAAATAGGCTGCCCTTCTAAAATGCTGGAAATGATAAAGTCATTCCATGACGGCATGAAGGGAACAGTCCAGTATGCTGGAAGCACGTCACAGCCCTTTGATATACGAAGTGGCGTTAAACAAGGCTGTGTTCTGGCTCCGACCCTCTTCGGAATCTTCTTTGCCTTACTCTTGAAACATGCATTCAGAGATGCAACTGAAGGAATATGCCTTCACACTAGGTCAGATGGCCGTCTGTTTAATCTTTCAAGGCTGAAGGCAAAAACAAAAATCAGAAGGGTCACTATAAGAGACTTGTTGTTCGCTGATGATGCTGCAGTCGTCACTCAAAGCCAACAGGAGCTTCAGAGCTTGATGAATCGCTTCACTAAAGCATGCAAGGACTTTGGCCTCACAATAAGTCTAAAGAAAACGAATGTGCTGAGTCAGGATGTGGGTGCTGCACCAGTTATCACTATTGATAACTATGAATTGGCAGTGGTGCACCACTTCACATACCTAGGGTCTACCATCAATGACAAACTCTCACTGGATACAGAAATCGACAGCCGCATTGGCAAAGCTGCAGCTACCCTTGCCCGCCTCACATCGCGTGTTTGGGGAAACTCTAAACTCACAATGAAGACCAAAGCTGCGGTATATAATGCCTGCGTCACCAGCACACTCCTATATGGCAGCGAGACCTGGACGACCTATGCTAAGCAAGAAAGAAGGCTCAATACCTTCCATTTGCGGTGTCTACGCCGCATCCTCGGCATCTCATGGAAAGATAAAGTGACAAATGTCGAGGTGTTGTCACGTGCTGGCCTTCAAAGTATGTATATGCTTCTTAGACAACGCAGACTTCGCTGGCTTGGCCATGTTCGCCGCATGGAAGATGGTCGCATCCCAAAAGATATCTTCTACGGACAATTAGCAGATGGCAAGAGAACAGTTGGGCGACCACAGCTGAGGTTCAAAGATGTGTGCAAGAGAGATATGAGGGCACTGGACATGGATCCAGCAACATGGGAGGATGAAGCTGCCGATCGCACTAAGTGGCGATGCTATTTACGGCGCCACCTCAGATTGGGCGAAGAGAGGCTCACACAAGAAGCAGAGGTGAGGAGAAAACGTCGAAAGGAGCACCAGGAAAATAAGCAGCTGAGGGCTGTCACCTCAGGGGCGCATTCCCATAGTCAGTTATGACTGAAGGGGCTATTATTATTATTATAATAAAGGGGCTGCAGTAAAACTGATAAGGAAATAAATATATATATATATTAACAAATAAAACAATATTGAATCAGTTTTACAAATTACCTGTGGACCGTTTTATTTGTTAATATATATGTTTGACTCTTTATTACCTGTTTTTGTTTTTTCTGTAGTCAAACTACTGTGGATTACTTTTATTTTCTTTTTGACCCTGGTTCATAGCTTTATCATGCCATTTATTTCATGTGTTACAAATAAGGGAGGGAAACCTGAGGCCTGTAAACAGTAAATTAATATGAAATTAATATGAAACAAATATAAAGGTATGTTATCAGGCACTCGCAGGATTGGTGTAGTCACAATGTGAATATATATATAACTATATCACCTGCACAATTCCCTTAGACGCTTATTAATATAATAATTAGCGTTTATGATCCTGCTTCTTGTTATCGACAAGAATCGCAGGATATATCACCAACAACATTATAGTATTATAGTTAATGATGACCTGGAAACCTGCAGTTTCCAGTAGCGCGCAGGGGGGGTAATATGTGGTGTCTGCCCATGCACACCACATGTTAGATTTATTGAGTTTGAGTTAGTGCTGATAAATGCGGCACTATTTGGGATATTTATTGAAAATGAGGCGCACCGGAAAATGAGGTCAGAGTTTGTGTTGATATGTGTATGGCCAAGGTGAAGTAAAACCTTGCGTTTTGTGACAGCTGTGGTTTTTGGCTGTGTTTTCTTTTTAAGTTCCAGTATGGACCTACTATGAAGTGTGTACCTCCTGACAGGAGAGGGTTTGTACAAGAGCATGAATACTCTTGAATTAAAAGTAATATGTACGGAGAAAATTAATAAATAAGGATTAATCATGAATAACGAGTATGCATGCTACAAAGAATTTCAGTTATTAAAAGATGTCGAATTCGTTTTAAAAAGAAGACTGTTTTAGTTCCTCATTGGTCAGGTAGAGAACCTGTATGCGTGTTGTGATAGAGGGAACAAAACTATGAAAAGTGAGAGATTTTACCCGGGATGTAACGGGATAACGAGCAGTACTATGAGCGACCGCTGGAGCAATCAAATATATATTAACTGTGGACAGGGGTAGCAATTTACCTATAATAATAATAAACGAACACAAAATATATTCGAACGGCGCCCCACCACAAACATGTTTACAGTATAACAGGAATAGAAGGAAATAATTGAGTCATCACCCTTCAACTCCCTAAGAAGCATAGGACTTCAACAAACTTTTACCAATTCTTCTTGTCTTGTGCCATCAGCTCCAGGTCTTTACATGTCTTCTTCATACTCTTCATGTCTATCTCCAGTTCTCTTCTCTATGTGTTCCTTGGTCTCCCTCTACCTCTCTTCAAGACAAAATGAAAATGCTCATTGAGAAATCACAGCAAGAGGATCTGATAAGACACAGGGAAAAGACAAAGATAATGAGTTAAATGAGAATAAATGCATGAAATGATAACTAGGTCAAACTTGTTTCCTCTACACCACTACAAGATGTAGAATTTTATACATATCTTGGCAGCAATATAGGCAAAGTTGGAGGGACAGACAATGATATCAAAATAAGAATACAAAAAGTAAGAGGATCTATCATTGCATTGGGAAACATGGAGATCATGAGATATCAAGTCCAGCATAAAAGTAAGAATCTTCAACTCAAATGTCAAGTTAGTCATATTGTATAGCTATGAAACACGGAGAACTAACAATTTTACTGACATTGATAAATTGGTGCTTGCGTAGGATAGAAATGGTGTGACAGTCACAAATGTGGAATTGATGACAAGAACCAGACAAGTGACAGTGAAACAAGAAATGAGAAGAAGACGTGAGCGAAGGGTAGGACACACATTGAGGGAACCTGTTGATAGCATTATAAGGCAGTCCTTATTCTGGAATCCCCAGGGAAAGAGAGGCAGAGGTAGACCAAAAAACACACGGAGAAGAGAACTGGAGACAGAAGTGAAAATAATGAGGATGACGTGAAAGAACTTGAGCTGATGGCACATGACAGGAGGACTTATGAAGGCATGTGTTTGTTGAAGGCCTATGCTCCTTGGGGAGCTAAAAAGTATTGATTGTTATACTGTATCCAGGGGCATACTTAAAGTATTTGGCACCCAGGGTGAATCCTTCCGTTGGTATTCCATCTCCATAAAACACAAAGAAAAATATATTGTGCATCCAAGTATATTTTTAAAGCTTACTTTAAAAATAGGGTCAGATGGCACCCCCCCTTTTCTGTCACTCGGGGCGGACCGCACCCCCATCCTTAGTACGCCACTGTATGTATCATCTATTATAAATTATAATAGTTTCAGACATCTGTTTTTGTTTTAAGTAAATTAATAGTTTAAACATTGCTTCAGTAATGTAGTTAGCCATTTCCAGAAATAACAGTACACACAGCTAAGGCTGAAAGAGTTGTTTTTTTTTTTTTTTTTTGCTTCTCAGGAAGTGAGTGTTTTTTTAACACGTGATCTTGTAAAACGAGAAGCAAAGGCCCCCATTGATAAGACAACAAGCAAGTAAATCTGTCAAAATTTATAACGGGGCAAGGAATGAAGCCAAGGTCTTAACCTTTCAGCATCTACAGCACATTTAGATCTTGTTTGGAATCCCTTTGTCAATTCTGAACAGTTACTTTAAATACGTGTAAAGTTGTGAAAAAAAATTTTTTAATGGTAACTATTTGTTTTCACTATATCATTGTTTTTTAATTTAAAATGTTTGCCTCCAATTTCTATAGTGATGTACAGTAATTGTTTTCTAAGAAGTTTCTTATTACTGGGAGTTTTCAAAAGGCTATTTCAGAATAGAAGAACCTTACTGTACATGATGTCTTCAAGACAATAATATTAAACATTTCTTGTTAAAACTAAGAGGTATGAACAAATGAGAATCCCATTATTAGATTATTTGCAGGCATCAAATTTACCTATAAATATAGAAGAGGTGTTAAGAATAGACAGACCTAGGAAACTGCATGATATAGTCAAGCAATATTTCACAAGAACAAAAGATAATATATAGTACTTGGAAAGGTGAAAGTCTGATCTTTTCTTCTTTGATCCTTAGCCGCCGACCGTCAAAGCAGTCAGTGGCCATCACGCCTGGTGGCGTCTTGTAGGGCAACAACAAATTGATTCCACTTTGCTCGGTCGATGGCCATCCTTCGTACAGTGCCCCAACTCTGGTTCATACTTTGCATCTCAGCCTCCACAGTCCTCCGCCAAGTTGTTTTTGGTCGGCCTCTCTTTCGTTTTCCTTCAGGAGTCCATAGCATAGCTGTTCTTGTGATGGCATTGGGGTCTCTTCTGAGGACATGGCCAACCCAGCTCCAGCGTCTGCCAGCTATGATGGTGTGCATGTCCTCTTGCTTGCTCAGAGTAAGCAGATCTTGGTTGGTGATGGTATTCGGCCAAACGATTCGGAGAATTTTTCTTAGGCATGTTGTGTGAAAAGAGGACAATTTCGACATTTCCTTCTCTGTAACTCTCCAGCATTCCGCACCATAGAGAAGCACAGAAAGCACACAGCTCTGATATAATCTTAATTTTGTGCTTGTGCTGTACTGAGAGGACTTCCAGATGTTGTTTAGACTAAAAAAGGCTGTTCTTGCTTTGTTTATTCTGTTGTTGATGTCTTTGCTTGCTCCGCCGTCTGGTGTTACTATGCATCCTAGGTATGTGAAGGTGTCTGTCTGTTCCAGTTGCTGATTCCTTACTGATATGGGTTCAGGGTTGCTCACATTGAGCGTCATGACCTCTGTCTTCTTTAGCTTGATATCCAGGCCCACCTGCTGGCTATACTTATTAAGTCTATCCGTTTTTTCCTGGATGTGTTGATGTGAATGTGCTAGTAGTGCAATGTCATCTGCATATTCCAGATCTTCCAATGTAGAAAATGTAGTCCATCTTATTCCTTTTGGACTGCTCTCTGTTGTCTGGCGCATCATCCAGTCTATGACTGTTAAACAAAGAGTGGTTGATAAGGGGCATCCCTGTCGTACTCCTGTCTTCACCTCAAAGGTTAGGTTGCTCTGCCCAACGCTGCACATAAAGTTGGCATAGAGGCTTTTTATGATTGACACTATGCAGCTTGGAATTCCATAAGCCCTCAGTATTTTCCATAAACTGTCCCTATGTAACTGTCAAAAGCCTTTTCAAAATCAACGAAATTAATGTACAGCTGTCTTTGCCATTCTGAGCACTGCTCTATAATGTTCCTGAGGGTAAATATATGATCTACACATCTTCTGTTCTTTCTAAATCCTGCTTGTTTTTTCCTCAGTTTGTGGTCTATTGCTTTTGAAATTCTCTGTATAATTAGCCTGCCTAGTATTTTGCTGGGAACTGAGAGAAGAGTTATTCCTCTCCAATTATTGCAGTCTGCAAGATCTCCCTTCTTGGACAATTTGACAATTATTCCTTTGTTCCACTACGTTGGTGTTGTCCCTACTTTCCATACTTGTGCAAATAATAATAATAGTTCTGCTGCTAGCTCAGGGTCTGTCTTAAATAGCTCTGCATTTAAGTTATCATGGCCAAGAGCGTTTCCATTCTTTAACTCTTTGATTGCTGTGATGATTTCTTCTTTTCGTGGAGTGTCTGTATTAACATCTAGATCGTTTTCAGCCTTAGGAACATTCAACTGTGTCTCTGGTGGTTCCTTGTTCAGAGTTTCTCTGAAATGCTCTGCCCATCTTGTTTCCTGTCCCTTTGCTGTTGTGATGAGATTTCCTTGCTTATCTCTTACTAATGTAATATTGTTTGCACCTCGTTTTCCACTGATAATTTTAGTTATTTTGTATACTGTGCTTTGTTCATTTCTCAGTGCTGCCTCTTCTGCCTGTCTTGCAAGATCGTATAGGAAATGCCTTTTGTTGGCTCGGGTTTGGCGTTTAACTTCCTTGTCCAGCTGACTGTACTGTTCGCTATATAGTTGCTTTAACCTGGGGGACTTCGCTTCTGTTTTCTTTCTTTTCATTTCCTTTCTCATTGTTATGGTGTTTAATGTTTCTGGTGTTATCCAGTCTTGCTTCTTCCTTTCCTGGAATCCCAAGCATGATTTGCTGCTTTCCTTATATATTGTTGAAATGGTGTTGAATTTCTGGTCTATATCATCAGTCAATGTCTTTTCCTGACTTTTGGCAAATTGATATCGCTTCTTTATATCAGCCACAAAAGCTTTTCTGGTAAGGGGGTCCTTCAATTTGCTGATGTCAAACCTTTTCTGTGTAGTTACAGTTGGTCCAGCCGTTCTTAGTTTCACTTTCAATTTTGCTACTACTAAATGGTGATCACTTCCCACATCTGCACCTCTTCTTACCTTCACATCTTGTAATGCATGTCTCCATCTACCGTTAATCATAATGTGGTCTATCTGGTTTCTGTCCCGACCATTTGGTGATTCCCATGTTAATTTGTGAATTTCTTTGTGTGAGAAAAGTGTTCGTCCAATGACCAGGTTGTTAATGCTACAGAAACTTATTAATTTATCTCCATTTTCGTTTGCTGTTCCGCTGCCGCATTTCCCCATTACTCTTTCATTATATGTATTGTGTGTTCCAACTTTCGCATTGAGGTCTCCCATTACTACGATAAGATCATATCTAGGTGTGTCTTCCATTTCTTTCTGCAGTTGTTGATAGAATTCATGCTTGACCTCATCATCGCTGTCATTCATTGGTGCGTAGCATTGTATTATTGTAGTGTTGGTGAATCTCCCTCTCATTCTTATTAGTCTGTTGTTGATGGGTTTCCATTCCAGTAATGTCCTTTCTATTCCTTTCTGTAGAATAATGGCCACACCTTCATTGTGCTGTCCATTCTCTCTTCCAAAGTAAAATACTGTTTCTCCTGTTGCTGTTTTAACTTTTCCTGCCCCTGTCCATCTGCTCTCGATTATTATCCCTAGAATGTGTAATCTATAGTTTCTCATTTCTGCTGTGACCTGTTTTAGTTTACCCGTCTCGTTCATTGTCCTGACATTCCAAAATCCTATTCTTGTTTCATGTTTTGCGGTCAGGATGTCCGTTTTCATGTCAGTGGCTTCCTTTCGGCTTTCACCACTGACAGTCATACGATTACGAGCCTCAGACTCCGGATGTCTGTCCCGCAGAAAAGTTTGTTCATTTGTTTGTCGTTTCCGTAACTTCATTTCTTTTTACATAGACAGGGGTGTCAGCCATATGCTAAAATCCCCAACCTGGAGGACCAGAGTGTCTGCTTTAGTCTGACCCCTGCCCACGCAAACCTGTCCAGCTTGGTAGAACCTTCCAGGAGTAAAACTCCAGCTGGCATAGCTCTGGGGGTAATCAGGGTACGCAAGCTGCCATACCTCGACAAGGTATTGACACCGGTGATGGCAGGAAAGTCTGATGTTCTTAAAATACATATGACAAGTGAAAGTCAATTAAATATGTAATTGGAAACACCAGGCCTTTATACCCCTCCCCTTGAATATTTTATTTCTTTTGTTTGGTGTTTCTGTTTGGTTTTATCTCGTATTTGTTTTATGTCAAATGTTTTGTTTTGTCAAATGCCTTAATCTAGTCTGTAAAACACAAGTATAGATCTAACTTTCTGACTTTACTTTTATAACTCTTTCACTAAATATTCGTATTGTATAAATTGCCTTGTTTGCGCATAAATTCTTCAAATTCACACTGTTCATCACAAATTTCTGGTTTTATTCAACTTCTCATGATACTACTTAACAATATTTTCATCAGACTTCCACATTAATGACTCTAATTAAGGCAGTAGGCAGCTTAAGGTCCCTGACATCTCCAAACAGTTTTCCATGGAGAGAAGTAGACTGTTGCCATATGCTACTCCGTTCACTGCTGTAAATTGGGCAGGACTGCAACAGATGTTCGACTGCGATAAGGCTGATGCCTCAGGAGCAGAGATCTGCTGTGTACTAATCCTGTACCTGTGGTGTAGATAGTACCTCAGTCTGTTATGTCCAGTACGTAGTGGGAAAATGATGACCTGATCTCGCCTAGATAGCTAATGATAGGCATCATTTTTAAATGGCCTGGGTGTTCTCTTTCCCATTTGGACTTGAATGTGGCTTTTATAGTTGCCATTTCATAAGTTGTTCCTATATTATTTTGTTGTAGCACTCCTCCTTCCTTGGCAAGTTTGTCTGACACATGACCTATGAGACTGATGGTGCAGTGTTTTCATATTCAATGGCTCCAGGAGTCTTCGGTAAAACTATAAATACTGTTTTTATTAGATCATTAGGTTATTAGCAGGCATCAAATTTACCTTGAAATATAGAATTGGTGTTAAGAATAGGCAGACCTAGGGAACTGCATAATTTAGTCAAATAGTATTTAACAAGAACAAAAGTTAATGTATAGTAAATGGGAAGGTGAAGGTCTGATGATGTTCTTACAATACATATGACAAGTGAAGGTCAATTAAATATCTAACTGGAAACAACAGGCCTTTATACCCCTCCCCCGGAGTATTATTTTTGGTGTTTTTGTTTGGTTTTGTATTGTTTCATCTCATGTTTGTCTGTTAGGTTTTTTTTTTTTTTAACATACAAACAAAATTAGTAATTTTGATTTGCCATATTTACAATGATTTGGCAGATGTGATGCCACTTTCCTGTATTAGCAGTTATTCATCTTTTTTGGAATTGAAAATACTATATACCCTAATTATAACCCATCAGAGGTTGAACGGGATATTTTTCATCATTAAAATAAAAATAAAGAGTATGTGACCAATTGTATATACATCATTCAACAGTTTTGGCATCACACCGGCTCCAAGTTCTCGCACAGTCTGTATTTCCTCTACTGATCTGGTCCAGGAGCTTTGCGTTTTCTCATGTGGCATCTGGCGTCATCAACTTCTGCCACAAGTATTGGTGGTCCTTCAGTTTTCTTGGATGTTTAATTCTGATCTATCATCATCATAGATCCCCTTTATGTATTATGTGCACCTTACTATTATTTTCTCTTCATCTATTGATAATGTTCACTCTAATTTCAAGCATACCGTAGCTGTTTTTAAAAATTAAGATTATATCAGAGCTGTGTGCTTTCTGTGCTTTTCTATGGTGTGGAATGCTGGAGAGTTACAGAGAAGGAAATGTCGAAATTGTCCTCTTTTCACACAACATGCCTAAGAAAAATTCTCCGAATCTTTTGGCCGAATATCATCACCAACCAAGATCTGCTTACTTGGAGCAAGCAAGAGGACATGCACACCATCATAGCTGGCAGACGCTGGAGCTGGGTTGGCCATGTCCTCAGAAGAGACCCTGATTCTATCACAAGAACAGCTATGCTATGGACCCCTGAAGGAAAACAAAAGAGAGGCCGACCAAAAACAACTTGGCGGAGGACTGTAGAGGTTGAGATACAAAGAATGAACCAGAGTTGGGGCACTGTACAAAGGATGGCCACCGACCGAGCAAAGTGGAATCAATTTGTTGTTGCCCTACAAGACGCCACCAGGCGTAATGGCCACTGACTGCTTTGACAGTCAGCGGCTAAGGATCAAAGAAGAAGAAGTAGCTGTTTTAATTCTTCTGCCAGTTAACTGGGTGTACATAGATTTTGTGTCGTTTCTATGATTAAAGTTCACAAGAGAGGCAGAGATAGCTGCAGCCACAAGAAATACGAGAGACATATATAACAGCACATGGAAGCTACCAGGGAGTTACAAACAAGCGAATGACCTCATCAAAGACAAGAATGGAAAATGGCTTAGCAACAAACTATAGTAAATGAAGACGTGGACTGGGCATTTTGAGGAACTTCTAAGTAGACCAGGTTCGCAAAAGCCCCAGGCATTCTTGATACAGGTTTTTTTGTTTTTGCAGTAGTATATTATCTTCATATTTCTTTATTTAATCTTTCACGTTCTTCTTTGTCCTGCTCTTCTTTCTTCTTGCGTCAATCAGTTGTAAACTTTCATTTGTCATCCAATTCTTCTTTGCAGTTCTCTTTATTACGGGTACGATTTCTTTTGATGTATTGACACTTTTTTAAATAAAGTATACCGTTCAACCCTTGATGGGTTATAATTAATTAAAGATTTAATAACAGATGAATGGAAAGCAGAGTGGGATAAAAATCTGAAAGGAAGACATGCATATAAGTTGTTCAAGGCTCCAACAAGAAAATGTCAGATATCTAGGGAATTGAAAATTCCCAGTAATAAGAAACTTCTCAGACTACAGCTGGGAAAAGGCTATTTCAGAATAGAAGAACCTTATTGTGCAGTATGTCTTCAAGACAATAATATAGAACATTTCTTGTTAAAATGTAAGAGGTATGAACAAATGAGAATACCAATATTAGATTATTTGCAAGCATCCAATTTACCTATAAATATAGAAGAGGTGTTAAGAGTAGACAGACATAGGGAAATGCATAATATAGTCAAACAATATTTAACACGAACAAATGTTAATATATAGTGGCTGGGAAGGTGAAGGTCTGATGCTGTTATTACAATGCTTATGACTTTTAACAGATGAAAGTCAATTAATAATTATCTGTTAAAGTCAGTTATATAACTGGAACCACCAGGCCTTTACACCCCTTCACTTTAATATTATTCTTGTTCAGAGTTTCTTCTTGATTTTGTTTGGTTGGTTGTTTTTTTTTTTATTTAATGTATAACCACAATTGTGATTGTCCCTATTTACAATGATTTGACAAGTGTGATGCCACTTTCTCATATCGGCAGTTTTTCATATTATTTGGAATTGAAAACAATATATCCTAATTATAACCCATCAGAGGTTGAACGGGATATTTTTCTTCATTAATATAAAAAAAAAGGTTATAATTAGGACGTAGTGTGTACTATTTCAAGAAAACAAAGTCAGATTTCCAATATGTATAAATATAGTACCCTCTTCCCCTCTCCACTCAGTCCAATAGAGTAAATCAAAACTAAATGTGTGTGAATGTTTTTGTGTGTGACCTACCCTTTCCAAGAAACAAACAAACAATGAAAATAAAAAACAAATGAATTTAAAAAAACAAACAAACAAACAAATAAAATGAAGTCTCTCATAACTGCCCTGTGAAAAAGGGGTGAAAAGGGGTGAGAAAGCCTGAGATTACACCAAATCCACCAATTATCTGTAATCAGCCATACAAGCACCCCATCAGACTACCCCTTTTCCTCACACCATCATTGATCCTTATATATTAATTTTAGTTCTTGTTATATACTGTTTACACCCGTGTGTTACCGGGGCCCGAAAGGGGAGCAAAGAATAGTAACTCTGTTCCCTGCCAAGCATGTCGTAGAAAGCGGCTAAGGAGGGTTGGGCATGAGGCCGGTTACCCCATCCTGTAAAAAATTTAAACCAAAAACAACTTCAACAAACATGGACAAGTCAATTAAAGAAAATAAAACACAGCCATCCAAGACAGGGGAAGGTCCTCTCGCAGGGAGGCGTATGATGCAACACAGAGAAAGCCGAAAGGAGTCTGTGTTGCTGACTAACCTTCTTTCTTCTAGGAGAACTTCCAAATTTGGCACGTGGAATGTTCAGACATTAAACGAACAAGGGAAAGTGGCACAAGTAGCAGCAGAGATGAGGGAATATAAAATCGAGGTTCTGGGACTGTGTGAAACAAAGTGGAAGGGGGTAGACAGAAAGAAACTCATCACAGGTGAATTGGTGCTGTCTTCAGGACATGAAGACGAAAGTTCACACCACAGTGAAGGGGTAGCTCTTATGTTATCTAAAGAAGCACAGAAAGCACTCATTGAATGGAAAGCCGTTGGATCCAGAATAATAACAGCTTCTTTTAAAACAGATAAAAAGAAAATAAATGTAAATGTCATCAAATGTTATGCACCAACTAATGACAAAGAAGAGTCTGTGAAAGAAGCATTTTATACTAGACTACAGGAAATTATGGAAAAAGTAAAAAGAAGAGACATCACAATTTTGATGGGTGACATGAATGCAAAGATATGTACAGTCAACACCGGCTTTGGAGAAGTCATGGGAAAACGGGCTAAAAAGAATGAATGAAAATGGGGAACTATTCTCAAACTTCTGTGCTTCAAATCAACTGGCTACAGGAAGAAGCATGTTTCCACATAAGAGAATACACAAGGCAACATGGATATCACCAGACCATAGAACAGAAAATCACATTAATCATATATGCATAAACAAGAAGTTTAGATCATCATTGCAGGATGTAAAGGTATATAGAGGAGCAGATGTGGCATCAGACCACCACCTTCTGATAGCCAAAGTAAAAATGAAACTCAAGAGATATGCAGCAATGCAAAATTATAGACAACAATTTAATGTAGGACATCTAAGAAATCAAGAAACAAGAGACAAATTTGCAGTCACAATATCCAACAAATTCCAGGTGTTCCAACAGCTGCAAGATGCAGAGAATACAGAAGACTATTGGCAGCAAATCAAAACGGTATGGAATGAGACGTGAAGAAATACTGGGGAAAAGGGAACGACAACAAAAAGCATGGATAACAACAGAAACCATCAATAAGATAAAAGACAGGAAAAACAAGAAAGCAGATTTAAACACAAGCAAAACCAGAAGTTCCAAAGCCAAGGCTCAAGAAGTGTACACAGAAGCAAACAAAGAAGTAAATAGAAGTATCAAAAGAGACAGGAGGAAGTATATTGAGGAGTTGGCAAGTGAGGCAGAAGATGCTGCAGCAAAAGGGAATATGAGAGAACTGTATAACAGCACAAAGAAGCTAACGGGGAAATACAAGCAAACAAGTTGCTTCATTAAAGACAAGAATGGAAAACTGCTCAGCAATATACAAGAGCAAATGAAGAGGTGGACAGAATATTGTGAGGACCTTCTCAATAAACCAGCTCCACAAAACCCCTCGGATATCCAGCCAGCAGAAAAAGAGCTACAAATTAACGGTGAAAGACCAACGAAGGAAGAAATAAAGAAAGCCATAAAGCTTCTAAGAGATGGAAAAGCGTCTGGACCTGATGGCATTCCAGCATAGGCCATCAAAGCAGATATCGACACGGCTACAGAGATGTTATATAAATTACTTGGTAAAGTCTGGGAAAAGGAAGAGATACCAGCAGAATGGAAGGAAGGATATCTGGTTAAGTTGCCTAAGAAGGGAAATTTACCAGAGTGCACAAATTATAGACGAATAATGTTACTTTCAGTGCCAGGAAAAGTATTAAACAGGATTATCCTTGAAAGATTAAACGAGTCCATAGACAAGAAACTGAGAGATGAACAAGCAGGTTTTCGACAAAACAGATCCTGTACAGACCAGATAGCTACTTTGGGAATAATAATTGAACAAAGTCTGGAATGGAATTCACCACTATACATCGGATTTGTGGACTACGAAAAGGCATTTGACAGTGTAGACAGAGAATCACTTTGGAAATTGATGAGGCATTATGGAGTTCCCCTGAAGATCATTAATTTAATAAAGAAAACATATGAAGACATGACATGCAGAGTTCTTCATGAAGGACAGCTTACAGAACCGTTTGGGATAAGAACAGGAGTGCGACAGGGATGCCTCTTGTCTCCATTTCTTTTCTTACTAGCATTAGACTGGGTTACGAGAACATCGACAACACACAACAGAAATGGAATCCAGTGGACTCTGACTAAGCAGTTGGATGATCTGGATTTTGCTGATGACTTAGCTCTTCTGTCCCATAACCGTAATCAGATGCAGGACAAATTGAAAACACTCGATGAGAGGTCACAGCAATTGGTTCTGAAAATACACAGGGAAAAGACAAAGATAATGAGAATAAATGCAGGTAATGATAACAGGGTTGAACTTGAAGAAGCACCAATACAAGATGTAGAATCGTACACATATCTTGGCAGCAATATAGACAAAGTTGGAGGGACAGACAGTGATATCAAAATAAGAATACAAAAAGCAAGAGGAGCTTTCATTGCATTGGGAAATATATGGAGATCAAGAGAAATCGGATCCAACACGAAAATAAGAATCTTCAACTCAAATGTGAAGTCAGTCCTTTTGTATGGCTCTGAGACATGGAGAACAACAAAGAAAACTACCAAAAAGCTACAGACTTTCATAAGTGGGTGTTTGGGTAGAATAGAAGGATTAAAATGGTATGACCAGGTTACCAACGTGGAACTGATGACAAGAACTAGACAAGTGCCAGTGGAACAAGAGATGAGAAGAAGACGATGGCGATGGATAGGACACACACTGAGGAAACCTGTTGATTTGATAGCATTACAATGCAGTCCATATTCTGGAACCCCCAGGACAAGAGAAGCAGAGGTAGACCAAGAAGCACATGGAGAAGAGAGCTGGAAACAGAGGTGAAAATGATAAGGAGAATGTGGAAAGAACTTGAGATGATGGCACGTGACAGGAGGACTTGGGATGTGTTTGTTGAAGGCCTGTGCTCCTTTGGGAGTGGAGGGTTACTGTTTAACTATATTGTGCAGTTCTCTAGGTCTGTCTATTCTCAACACCTGTTCCACAGTTATAAATGAATTGCTTGCCTGTAAATAATCTAATATTGGTTTTCTCTGTTGTTTATACTTCCTACATTTTAATAGGAAATGCTCTATATTATTTTTTTTTTCTAGACACTCTGCACAGTAAGGTTCTTCTATTCTAAAATAGCTCATTTCTAGCTGCAGTCTAAGAAGTTTCTTCTTGCTAGGAATTTTTAGTTCTCTAGATACCTGCCACGTTCTTGTTGGAGCCTTGAACAATTTATATGCATGTCTGCCCTTCAGACTTCCATCCCATTCTACTGTCCATTCCGCGGTTATTACTCATTTAAGTAAGCTTTTGATCTGTTTTTACTCATCACCACATTTATTTGGTTTCTAATATTTCTATTTTCTTAGCTTCTTTATCCGCCTTTTCATTTCCTTCTATGCCAACATGTGATTAGAACAGAACATCCTCTGGAGTAATATCTCTCCTGCTTTATCAGGTCTACTGCATTCTCGATAAGTTTCTTATAGTTTGAAAATAGAAAGTGAGTCTGTTAATACTGTCAATTTATGAGGACTGCTAGAGAAAATTTCCAGAGCTTTCAGAATTGCAACCATCTCTGCCGTGAAAATAGATGTATTATCTGTTATACTGATGATTGTATTCCTATTGTATGGCTCGGAGACATGGAGAACAACAAAGACAACAACCAAAAAGCTACAGACTTTCATAAATGGGTGCTTGCGTAGAATAGAGGGATTAAAATGGTATGACAAGGTTACCAACGTGGAACTGATGACAAGAACTAGACAAGTGCCAGTGGAACAAGAGATGAGAAGAAGACGATGGCGATGGATAGGACACACACTGAGGAAACCTGTTGATAGCATTACAAGGCAGTCCTTGTTCTGGAACCCCCAGGGCAAGATAGGCAGAGGAAGACCAAGAAGTACATGGAGAAGAGAGTTGGAAACAGAGGTGAAAATGATGAGGAGAACATGGAAAGAACTTGAGATGATGGCACAGGACAGGAGGACTTGGCATGTGTTTGTTGAAGGCCTATGCTCCTTTGGGAGTGGAGGGTTATGAATGAATGAATGAATCTGTTATACTATATCCTTTCACCATTTACCACATGGGAACATAAATTCATATCCCCAATTTGTTATCATCTCCTTTAGATCCATCTGTGTACACTGTAATACTGTCCTTTGATATTTGTTGAATATATTTCCTGGCTTTGCTTTTTATATTAACCATATCAGTTGTTTTATTAATTATGCCTGCCAGGTGGTAGTCTGTATCTGGTTTCTTGAGTTCCCAGGATGGTACCACCTGTTGCAGTCCTCTTTATTACGGGTATAATTTCTTTTGATGCATTGACACATCTTGAACTTCTCACTGTTCGTCAATACTATGAACTTTTTCTGTCGCATTGTATGTTATTCTGTACTGTAATATCTTATTCACTTCCATATCTAACTTGATCGCAATGAAAAGCAAACCAGGAGAAGGAAAGACTGAGTTAACAACGATAACTGTTTTTGTATTCATTACTTCCCATGGTCATGTCTACGCGTCAGATCACATGATCATCGAAAACGGAAGACATTTTGAAGGCACCAGAGCCTGGCTGTTACTGGATTATGCACATTTATGATTTGTTCACTTTGAATTTTGTGATGCACCACCGATAGCAATACATTTAGTAATGGCACTGAAGAAAGTAAAAGGAACTCTAGAGCGAGTTCTGGATAAAAATTTGCAGGATCTCGTGAGAGGCATTCGGAATCATAAGGAAAATGAGGTTTCTGTTGTTGATGTTTACCTATTGTCGATAAGTGTAAATAGCGTTAACGCCCCCACCATTATATTTGGTCATATCACGTTATACCTTATTAATGTGGTCATGATTAAACTGTAAAGTGTTGAAAAAACAATAATGTATGCCAGCAGTCTGCTTTTAAGTCTCAAAGCCTCTACCGTAAGGTTTGCGGACGCCTTATCTACATCACTGATTTGAAATAATACTGTCGATTATCTTCCCTCCCTGTAGTCCTGTTTTTTTCTCATTAACCGTTCCTGTAATCGCGATATATTCCAACTTTCTTCCTCTCATGCCCAAAGAAAGTGGGTTACTTCCTTCTAATGTGAGTAACAAGCTTCCTTTGTTCACCTACTTCTTTTAGGACATCCTCATTACTCCTTTTTAACTGACCATAGTATTCTTCTGTAGAGCCACATCTCTATGGCCTCCAGTGCTTTTCCTGCTTGTTTGCTAATTATCTGTGACTCACTTCTATATGTTAGGATTTGCTCTGTCATCATCATCACCCTCAGCTCCCCAAGCAGTTTAGGATTTTTTAAAAATTTTAATGATGAAAAATATCCCAACCAAACTGATGGATTATAATTAAGATATATAGTGTTTTCAATTCCAAATAAGATGATAGCTGCTGATATTTCAACAGAGTTATCCCAAGTCTTCCTGTCCTATACTGTATATTACACTGAGTTTACTTAAATGACACTGAGTTTACTTCCATTGAAATACTAAAGTAACCAATTTTATATTTGGACATGCACCCCAATAGAACCAACCTATGTTGAATGGAATGCTCCTCGCCAAAACGAGGCAAATTTTTTTTTTTTTAAAACTTCCATTGTCTAATAGTTAGTGCATAAAATGTGTCTCATTTTATGGAATGTTACTATTACCAAGGCTATTATCTCTTCACCTCTGAGATGCAGCTCAACACAGTTGTTGAAATTACAGAATGCAGATCAATAATGCATGAATATATATATGCTTACCATATCACTGCTAGAGCTTAGGAGTTATGGCTGAAGTGACCAAGTTGAGATACAGTAATCAGTCTCAAGCTCTTTTAGTTTTAATAGGTTAATTACAAATAATAATACTCAGTAAGGATGTGTAGCATCACTACTTGCATTCATCTTCTTTAGGGAGAATGGTTGAAATGAAGAACAGTGAGCAGTGTTCTTCGATGCCATCCTAGTAAGTCACCAACTTTGTTAGAGTTAGGGTTAGGTTTAGCGGCACAAGAAACATCCAGCTAATTGCAAAATTTTTCTACGTTCGCAATACATTGAGTTTATCGTTGCATTGGTGAAAGAGCGGTGGCCTACAGGTAACCCACGGTGTAGTATATGGGGTGTCGGGTGTCGGCTAGCAGTGGCTTCATGTCTCATCGGCTTCTTGCAGGTGTATCAGTGTCAGTCCCTGGTCATGGTGTGCTGTGGAACGACTGCAATGGACGATGGAAATCGGGACAATAATTTGTGTTCCAACATAGAGGTTACTTTCACAATTGCCTCCGGCTGGCAGAAAAGTGTGGATTTTAAAGCTGCAAGGTGGAGTGGGTTCAATTTTCTACACAGACAACAGGAGGCTAACACTTGGGAGTCATGACCCAAGTGGGCCCGCCCTCAAAGAGTGTAAAGGTGATTAAGGGTCCGAAACACTTGATCGACAGGGGGACTACTTCTGATGATCAGATTGCCTCCTGTTGTATCGCTCTGTATAGAGTTTCCTATCATAGGATATCTAGATCTAACCCTTACCCCTTTTTACTGCGTCTCTGAATTCTTTTTAAGGCTGTATCAAACAGACAACCCACTGTTTTTCATTTCAACCGTGAGAACGCCGTGGTTGGAGAGCTTGAGCGCCTCAATGATCCCGGGAGCTATGCCGGCGGGAGTTTTACTCCTGGCAGGGTCACCCAAGCCGGACAGGTCCTGGGTGAGGGGCCAGACTAAATGGGCTGAGGAGTGGGTGGAACCCTATAGGTGTAGATGCAGAACCCACCGGCGAGTGGTACATGCTCTGGTCTGCACCAATCCACCCCCACTTCATGGGTTAAATGCTTTCTTGCCTCATTCTTCACTGTTTGTCGTCTATCACGCCCATGGCGACCGTTGCCTCAATTGGCTGTGTGTGGTGTACCCGGAAACGGGGCCTCCCAGTACTGAGGCAAAGTTAAGTCCCCGATGTCACTTATCGGTGCAGAATTGAGAGAGATGGCTGAGCATCACAATCCCTCCTGTGTTGCAGCATGATGAGAACCCAGCATTGCACACTGAGCTTGGGGGATCACTTGGGCACCAGACTTAATACTGGCTCTTGACTGGATGGCCGCATGCAGGAGATTTCTACAATGGAGGGTTGGCAGGTGGTGGGTATCGGGAAGTGGCTCTGTGCAGGACGTGAGGATTCCTTGGGAGAGCCCAGAACCAGAGCACAGCATTGTGCAAGCTCTGCATAGTTGGAGAGCCCCCTGGATGACGGGGAATGCACAGTGTGCTACCCCACCTATCCCCAACTGCTAACTTAGAACCAGAAGTGGGGTCCTCTGTATGCGTGCCAGGCCAGGATAAAATGCCTGGGAAAGAGACTGGAGCTCAGAACTCCCTAACTCAAAGTTGCAGGGTGGCAGAAAAGCCACGGGAAAGACAGGGCTATTTTGAAGATAACGCAACCATATTTTCACCATACGAGCTCGGACGCCGCCTCGGTAAACAAGGTCCGCGCAGAGCAGTGACACCCCCAGGCTGCTTGCGAATAGTCTACTACTGGGAACATAAACAGATTAGGGATGAGCCCACTCTCCCGTTGAACAGGTGCTAAAGTCGTAGATACTGGGCCAGAAGGCGCACCGGAAACCACAGTATCATGCAACTCGCTTTTTTTTTTTCTATGGAGAGTACACCGTCAAATAAATCTCGTTCTGGTGCTCGCCCTGTGGAGCTCCACCAGGCAGGTGCAGTGCCGGGCTCTGAGCCTCGACAGAGCCCACCCTCAGCTACTGGAGGACCCTCTAGACCGTCTTGTGGAGTCAACAGACGGCGGAGGAGAACTACTGACCAAAACAAAACAGAAAAAGAGAAACCCAGAGTGCCACTTGTCATGATGCACTGGAATGCAGAGGGAGTGAACAGCAAGCAGGCTGGATACAGCAAAAAGACAGAGCTGGAAAACATCTTGTATGAGAAGCAAGTCAGTGTTTGCTGTATCCAAGAGACTCACTTGAAAGCAGATCAAACCTTTAAAATAAGGGGATATCAATGCTTCAGATCCGACAGACAAGATAGACGAAAAGGAGGTACTTACTCTTGTAAGGAACAACATTCCTGCACACGAAAGGAAAACCTTCATGGATGGAGCAGAATATCAGCTGCTGCAGATAAAGGTAGACAAGATGGAAATAGAACTCCTGAACTATTACTGTCCGAACAACAAACCCCTGAGTCTCAGCTCTATACAGGTACCAGCCACCAACTTTATAGCAGTTGGAGACTTTAATAGCCACTCCCAGAGCTGGGGCTATAACCATCTGGATCACAGAGGTGAAGAGGTTGAAACTTGGCAAGATGATCACTCCCTAATCCTAGTCAATAATGCCACAGATACTCCTACCTTCTACTCCAGAGGATGGCACACAACAACCTCAACACCAGATCTTGCCTTCTCCACACCAGATATAGCTGGATCTATTAGTAGAGAAGTAGGAGACCAACTAGGGGGAAGCGACCATCGCCCAATCTTTCTTACTGTCCAGAGTGCAACTCTCAGTACAGGCCCAGCCATTACAAGATGGAACTACAAAAAAGCCAACTGGGGTTTATTCAGGCATCAGGTGAACACGCTGCTGTCTACCCTCAAGGTACAGAACAGAGACATTAATGAAGTGGTAAAAGACTTCAACAGATGCATACTACAAGCTGCAAAAGAAACCATTCCCAAAGGATGCCGGCGTAACTACATACCATACTGGTCCAGCACACTCCAAGAACGTCAGGAAGCTATGGACAAGGCTAGAAAGGACGCAGAGTCTCAGCCTTCACTTGAAACTCACAACAAATGGAAAAAGGCTGTAGCAGAGTTTCAGAGAACAAAGCTAGAAGAAAAGCGGAAAAGCTGGAGAACTAAAACGGCATCGCTGAACCTTGAGAAAGACGGCAGGAAACTTTGGAGATTAGTCAAGTCTCTAAATGAAGAGCATTCCTCACCAAGGCAGACTATCACATTGGATGAAGGTGGCAAACTTTTCAGAGGAAAACAAGCTGCAGACTTGTTTGCTAGAAGATACAGTTCAGAAAGCAACTTACCCATTAACATAGACCATCAGAGAGAGATAAGAAAAGAAATACTGGCAACCATGGGACAGACAGATACTCCTGCCCCAATGAGGGAACCCATCACACTAGGAGAACTACAGAAGGCTATTTCCAAGCTTAAGTTTCAAAAGTCACCCGGCCCAGACAAAATCAGCAACGAAATGCTAGTAAATCTGAGCTCAGCAGCAAAGACAAAACTGCTTGAGATATTCAACCACAGCTGGTTGAAAGGAACGGTACCCCAAGTATGGAGAGAAGCCATCACAATACCCATACTAAAGAAAGGGAAATGTAAGACCGAGGCTGCAAGTTACCGGCCAATCAGTCTCACAAGCTGTGTTGGGAAGACTATGGAGCGAATAGTCAACCACAGATTGAAATGGTATTTAGAGTCTGAGCAGATCCTGGTGCCGGAACAAGCTGGATTTAGAGAATGCTACAGTATAGAAGACCAAGTTACTTACTTGTCTCAAGCAATAGAAGATGCCTTCCAGGAGAAGAAAAAGGTCCTAACGATCTGGGTCGACTTCAAGCAGGCCTTTGACAAGGTGTGGAAAGATGGCCTCATTGCAAAACTTAGGAGAAGTGGAATCCAAGGCAACATGATGAAATGGATCCAGTCATACTTGCATAACAGGAGAACTAGAGTCACTCTTGACGGTCTGCAGAGCAGAAAAGTGTTGCTCCATCAGGGGGTACCTCAAGGAGGAGTAATTTCCCCAACACTCTTCCTTGTTTACATCAATGACCTGGTGAAAGATCTCCCTGCAGGAGTTAAAGCTGCCTTATATGCAGATGACCTAGTACTCTGGTGCGCTGATGAAAATGTCACCACAGCAAATTATAGAATGCAGCAGGGCAGCAGCAACATGCTAGTGTCATGGGCAGAGAAATGGCTTATCACAATAAACACAGACAAAACCTCCACAACACTGTTCTCCCTCGCCCCCAAGGACAAATCAGCTAACATACACCTAGGGACAACCGTGATCAAGGAAGAAAGCTACCCCACCTATCTTGGGGTGACATTTGACCAAAGGCTTACATGGAATAAGCATATTGAAAATGCAGAAGGAAAGGCCCGAAGACGACTAGGCATACTCAGAAAATTAGCAGGTACCAACTGGGGAGCAAATGAACGAAATCTAAAGAAGATTTATAATGGAGTAATAAGACCACACTTAGAGTTTAGCTCAGCAGCATGGTCATCAGCTGCTAACTCACATCTGCAGTCTTTGGACAAGGTGCAAAATCAAGCTCTCAGGCTCATTACAGGAGCCATGAAAACTACACCAATAACAGAGATGCAGAAGGTTGCTGGATTACAGACATTGTCCCATAGAAGAGACACAAAAACCATGATCCAGATGGAAAAGTACAACAGTATGCCAATGCACCCAATGAAGGCAAGACTAGATGATCTGGCATTGGGACGTCTAAAGCGTAGCAGCTTTGTGCATCGGGGGAAAAGACTTATAAGACAGCATCAAGAAGACCTATCCATGAAGACAACACCACTGAAGCCCACCCTATACCCTGTACCATGGGAGCAGGCCAGCAGTGCCCTCCAAATTAATACAACAGTCAGTGGTCTCACAAGTGGATGTGAGTATAATGATCTGCAAAAACGAACTGCTACATTGAGTATGATCCAAGAAAGCTATCCCGATCAATCATGGATACATGCCTATACAGATGGATCAGCAACTAATGCTGTTAGGAATGGAGGTGCCGGTATCTTTATCTCATATCCTGACAACCACTATGAGACTAGGCACATTCCCACTGGTAAATTCTGTTCCAACTATACAGCTGAGGTTCAAGCTCTAGAGCAAGCTGCAAATATGATTTATAACACCAACTCTGACTGCCACCAGGTAGTCATCCTCACAGATGCACTGTCTGTCCTGCAAGCTCTCAAGGGTGGTAAACTCCCGCATCTGAGAAATGAACTAAACAAGGTAGCTGCCAAAAAGAGAACCATACTTCAGTGGGTACCATCTCATTGTGGTGTACCCGGAAATGAAAAGGCAGATAAACTTGCAAAAAAGGGAGGAGAATGTGAACAAGAAGATAATGAAGTCACATACTTTGAGAAAAAGAGAGCTATCCAGACTATCAGAAGAGAACAGAACCAACCCAAAGACGACTATCACACTCTCGACCGGCAGGGACAGACAACTATTTTTCGACTCAGGACAAGGAACTTCAAACAACAGTCGAATTCATCATGAGAACTCGTCTGACGGTGTAATCATCAAAGATGCGATCGCAAGAAGAAGAAGAAGAAGAATTCTCCATGTGTTTTTCGATCTTCATTTATCTTTCTTACCCTAAGGATTCCAGAACAAGGACTGCCTTGTAATGCTATTAACAAATTTACTCAGTGTATGTGCTGTCTAAGGTCAGTGTCTTCTTCTCAGCATTTAGGTCACCCATCAGAATTGTAATGACTTTTCTTCTCTTTATATCTGGGTTACAAATATTTTATAATTTGGTGTACAATTCTTTCACGAATTATTTGTCATTAGTTGGTGCATAAACATTGAGTGATGTTTGTCTTTATTTTTCTTTGGCAGTTTTGAATGGTGCCGATATTAGCCGGGGGTCCTATTGCTTCCCATTCGCCAAGTGCTTTTGATGCTTCCTTTAACGGCATTAGAGCCACACCTAGGACATCACCATTTCTCCTGCGTTCAGTCTGTTCCTGTTTGTCCCCTTCTACCGTGTTTCCCAGTATGTCAATTTCAAATTTTTAAATTTCTGCTGCCACCTAAGAAGTTTTCCATGTTTGTGAACTGTTTGATCACTCCATGTGCCAGATCTGGAACTTCTCCTAAAAGATTAAAGTTGAGTCAGCAGCCCTCTAGGCATCCTCATAAACCTCATTAACAGATTACCTTCTTTCATCTTGGATGGCTGAATTGATTTGTCAGAGTTACTTGCTTTGGACAACTTGTTCACATTTGCTGAGGTATTGGCTTAAAGTTTTTACATGCTCCAACTATCCTAAGTTAACTTCTGTAACATGCCTGGTTGGCTAAATTGTTACTATTCTTTGCTCCCCTTTCTGGCACTGGTAAAACGCAGGCAACTACAGAAACATTAATCTTCTTAATACTAGCAGTCTGGAGCATTATATGAAAACAATGACAGAAATTTAAAAAAAAAAAGAAGAAATATTAGCAATATATACAGTGCTAAGAGAACTGGTAAAACTATACACTAAAAAATTGGATGCTTAAATTGCTGATGAACATTGATTGCCACTAATTTCTGTGAACGAAGTTTATGTGCGTGACTTTTACACTGTGCACATATTCTCATTCCTTCTCTTGTTTTCTTGTAGTAGAAGTAGCAGAATTTAACTTGGCCGTATCATGAGGTAATTTTGTGTAAGAAACATGTTAAAAAAAGCTCATTACTGTGTTATCATTATTTTCCTTTTCACTCCCTATAAGGTGTATGGAGCCACCTCTGCAGTGGTTTCTGTAGCAATTTACTTACTTACTTAGTCGTTCCCCTTCTACCGTGAGGTGTAGAGGTTTGGAAGAGAGAGCGCCAAACTATCCTATCGGCTGTCTTCCTCCTGGCCTGGTTCCATTCTAGTCCTCAGTCCTTCACAAATTGTCTATTGCTGTCCTCCCAGAGGACTCTGGGTCGTCCTCGGGGTCTGGATCCTTGGCTCTTTGTTTCCCATGCTTGTCGTGGTATCCGATCTTCTCCCATTCTGCAGACATGGCCAAACCATCTTAATTGGGACTGTTCTACTTGGGTCTGCAGGGGGTAGGATTTAAGGCCTTGACATATCGTCTGGTTGCGTACCATGTCTCTTCTTGTTACTTCAACCACCTGCCTCAGATACCTCATTTCTGAGGTTTGGATCTGGCTTTTATGGGTTGTAGTCATTGCCCATGACTCGCATCCATATGTCAAGACTGGGACATAGGTGGAGCGGTATACAGCCATCTTCGTTTTCTTACCAACCTCTCTCTTGCTGAGGAATTCTTGATTTATGGCCTGAAAAAGTCTCCCAGCTGCTGCTTTTCGAGTGGCCAACTCTTCTTTGATGCCTCCCTTTCGGTCTATAATAGCTCCGAGGTATTTAAAGTGGTCGACCTGCTCCAGGACCTGTTCTCCCAGCTTAATCTGATGTCTTCTTTCTTCTCGTGATATCACCATGGATTTTGTTTTAGAGGAACTTATGACCATCCCTCTCTTCTCCAGCTCTTCCTTCCAGACTTGCAGGTTGGATTGGAAATGTGCCTCTGATTTAGCAATCAGGGCAACATCATCAGCAAATGCCAGCTCCGAAATATAGACCTGTCTCATCTTCCAGTACCCCACTGAATACTTTCTTGTTCTCTCCTTACATGCCTTGATGACATCATCCATAAGGAGTATGAAGAGGTAAGGTGATAGGATATCACCTTGTCTTACACCAGTGGTGGTCCTGAACTCTTCTGACTTATGGTTTGCTGTCCTCACATAATTTCTGCAAGACTTGTAGAAGCTCTGTATAGCATGAATCAGAGGTGCTGGAATATTCTTCCTTGCCAAACAGTCCCAAAGTTTGCTCCAGGGGACCCTGTCAAACGCCTTTTCCAGATATATGAAACAAAGATGCATCTCACTCTTATACTCAAGGGCCTTTTCACTCAGCTGTCTGAGTGTGAAGATTAGGTCTTGAGTACTTCGGTTTGCTCGGAATCCGCACTGGACCTCATCCAATTGTGGCTCAGCTAGGCGTCGGAGTCTCTGCTCTAAATTCTAGAGTAGATTTTACCAGGGACACTGAGAAGGGATATGCCTCTATGGTTTCCACATTGTCGATTGTCACCCTTTTTGAAAATTGGTGTTATGATGGCAATCTCCCAATCCTTTGGTATGGTCTTGTTGTACCACTTCTTCTTCTTCTTCTTTGATCCTTAGCCGCCGACCGTCAAAGCAGTCAGTGGCCATCACACCTAGTGGCGTCTTGTAGGGCAACAACAAATTGATTCCACCCCGCTCGGCTGGTGGCCATCCCCCGCAGTGCCCCAACTCCGGTTCACTCCCCGCATCCCAGCCTCCACAGCCCCCCGCCAGGCTGCCTCCGGTCGGCCTCTCTTTCGCCTCCCCTCAGGGGTCCAAAGCACAGCTGTTCCCGTGATGGCACCGGGGTCTCTTCTGAGGACATGACCAACTCAGCTCCAGCGTCTGCCAGCTATGATGGTGTGCATGTCCTCTTGCTTGCTACGAGCAAGCAGATCCTGGTTAGCGATGGCACTCGGCCAAAAGATTCGGTGAATTTCTCCCAGGCATGCTGTGCGAAAGGAGGACAATTTCGACACCTCCCTCTCTGCAACTCTCCAGCACCCCGCACCACAGAGAAGCACAGAAAGCACACAGCTCTGATACAATCCCAATTTTGTGCCCGCGCTGCACCGGGAGAACCTCCAGACGCCGCCTAGGCCAAAGAAGGCCGCTCTTGCCCCACCCACTCCGACGCCGATGTCCCCGCCCGCCCCGCCGTCTGGTGTCACCACGCCTCCCAGGCATGTGAAGGCATCCGTCTGCACCAATCGCTGACTCCCCACCGACATGGGCCCAGGGTTGCCCACACCGAGCGCCATGACCCCAGACCTCTTTAAATTTATGTTCAAGCCCACCTGCTGGCTAAACTTGCCAAGTCCATCCGCCTCCTCCTGGATACGCCGATGTGAATGCGCCAGTAGTGCAATGTCATCCGCACACCCCAGATCCTCCAGTGTAGAAAACGTTGTCCATCCCATTCCTCCCGTACCGCCCTCCGCCGTCCAGCGCACCACCCAGTCTACGACTGCCAAAAACAGAGTGGCCGACAAGGGGCATCCCTGCCGCACCCCTGCCCCCACCTCAAAGGCCAGGTTGCCCCGTCCAACACTACACGTAAAGCTGGCACAGAGGCTTTTTATGATTGACACCATGCCGCCCGGAACTCCACAAGCCCCCAGTACTTTCCATAAACTGTCCCTACGCATGCTGTCAAAAGCCCCCTCAAAATCAACGAAATTAATGTAAAGCTGTCTTTGCCACCCTGAGCACTGCCCTATAATGTTCCCGAGAGTGAATATATGATCTACACATCTTCTATTCTTTCCAAATCCTGCCCGCTCCTTCCTCAGTTTGTGATCTACTGCCCTTGAAATTCTCTGTATAACTATCCTGCCCAGCATTCTGCTGGGAACCGAGAGAAGAGCGACCCCTCCCTAACTATTGCAGTCCGCAAGATCTCCCCTCTTGGGCAACCCGACAATTATTCCTCCGTTCCACTCCGATGGCGCCGTCCCCGCTTTCCAGACCCGTGCAAACAGTGGTTCCAATAGCTCCGCCGCCAGCTCAGGGTCTGTCCCAAATAGCCCTGCATTTAAGCCATCATGGCCCGGAGCCTTGCCGTTCTTTAACCCTTTGATTGCTGTGACGACCTCTTCCCTTCGTGGAATGTCTGTATTCACATCTAGATCATTTTCAGCCCCAGGAACATTCAATTGTGTCCCTGGTGGTTCCCTGTTCAGAATCTCTCCGAAGCGCTCTGCCCATCCCATTTCCCGTCCCTCCGCTGCCGTGATGAGACCACCTTGCCCATCTCTTACTAATGTAATATTGTTTGCACCTCGTCTTCCGCCGATGAATTTAGTTATTTTGTACACTGTGCTCCGTTCATCTCCCAGCGCTGCCCCCTCCGCCTGTCCCGCAAGATCGCCCAGGAAATTCCCCCCGTTGGCTCGGGTTTGGCGTTCAACTTCCTTGTCCAGCTGACTGTACTGTTCGCCACACAGTTGCCCCAACCTGGGGGAACTTCGCTTCTGTTTTCTTTCTTTTCATTTCCTTTCTCATCGTTATGGTGTTTAACGTTTCTGGTGTTATCCAGTCTTGCTTCTTCCTTTCCTGGAATCCCAAGCATGATTTGCTGCTTTCTTTGTATATTGTTGAAATGGTGTTGAAATTCTGGTCTATATCATCAGTCAATGTCTTTTCCTGACTTTTGGCAAATTGATATCGTTTCTTTATGTCGGCCGCAAAAGCTTTTCTGGTAAGGGAGTCCTTCAATTTGCTGATGTCAAACCTTTTCTGTGTAGTTACAGTTGGTGCAGCCCTTCCTTTCTTAGTTTCACTTTCAGTTTTGCTACTACTAAATGGTGATCACTTCCCACATCTGCACCTCTTCTTACCTTCACATCTTGTAATGCATGTCTCCATCTACCGTTAACCATGATGTGGTCTATCTGGTTTCTGTCCCGACCATTTGGTGATTCCCATGTTAATTTGTGAATTTCTTTATGTGGGAAAAGTGTTCCTCCAATGACCAGGTTGTTAATGCTACAGAAACTTATTAGTTTATCCCCATTTTCATTTGCTGTTCCGCTGCCGCATTTCCCCATTGTTCTTTCATTATATGTATTGTGTGTACCAACTTTCGCATTGAGGTCTCCCATTACTATAACAAGATCATATGTAGGTGTGTCTTCCATTTCTTTCTGCAGTTGTTGATAGAATTCATCCTTGACCTCCTCATCGCTATCATTCGTTGGTGCGTAGCATTGTATTATTGTAGTGTTGGTGAATCTCCCTCTCAATCTTAATCTTATCAGTCTGTTGTTGATGGGTTTCCATTCCAGTAATGTCCTTTCTATTCCTTTCTGTAGAATAATGGCTACGCCTTCATTGTGCTGTCCATCCTCTCTTCCAGAGTAAAGTACTGTTTCTCCTGTTGCTGTTTTAACTTTTCCTGCCCCTGTCCATCTGCTCTCGCTTATCCCTAGAATGTGTAACCTATAGTTTCTCATTTCTGCCATGACCTGTCTTAGTTTACCTGTCTCGTACATTGTCCTGACATTCCAAAAACCTATTCTTGTATCCTGTTTTGCGGTCAGGACATCCATTTTCATGTCAGTGGCTTCCTTTCGGCTTTCACCACTGACAGTCATACGAGCCACCGCTGCTTGTAAAACCCTTAAGAGTAATAGGTCGCCTGATGCTCCCATGAACTTAACCATTTCTGGTGTTATACCATTATGCCCTGCTGCTTTGCCCATCTTGATTTTCTCCAGTGCTGCCTTCAGTTCTTCCATCTTTATGTCATCTTCACCATCATTGGTTTTCTCTTCTGTGCTACTGTTTATCATTTCTGATGCTTCACCATGCTCACCATTCAGGAGTTCTGAGAAATATTCTTTCCATCTTTCCATTACTTCCTTCGGGGCAGTAAGCAAATTGCCTTGCTTGTCCTTTATAAATTTGAGTGGGCATTGTTTTTCCTTCCTCATGTTCTTTAGGGTCTTATAGAACAATTTCTGGTTTTCTTGCGCATCTTTTTCTAGCTTTTCTCCAAATTCTTCCCAGGACTTCTGTTTTGCTGCTAGCACCTGTAGCAATTTGTTTGACATAATGAGGTTGACAGCCCCATGCACCACCTCATATTAGTCACCTTATACGACATGACTGAGAGAGCAACATTCGTATTCTTTCTTTATCTCATAAGAGAAGTACACAGGCCTTATTTAAGTAGGATCCCATTACACGCCCATTGAGGCATATTGGGAATATGGTGTTAGGCCCATATTTTCTTGACCATCGGCACACTAGGGGTGATGTAGTCAGCATCACGCTGGAGGTTTTAAGTAGGTTCAGCATTAAATATTCATCTCTGTATGTTTTGTACATTTCGTTTTTTTGTTCTTCAAAAATTTCTTCTTTTTACACATTGAATTTAAAACATTACAAGTTTGAGAGACTGTACGTTTTGCAAATATACAATTTTCGTTAATTCTGCCTTGACTTCTGTAGTATTTTAAATTTTTTTCAAATTATTTGTTTTTCACCAGAGCAAGTATATAGCAGAATGTATTGATGAAATAAAGCAAGAACTGAAGCAAGAAAATCTTGCCATCAAAGCCAATGCAGTCAATAAGTTGACGTATGTAAGTACTTTTGTATTTTAATTCCTTTCAGTATACACATTTTAATTAAAAAACGAAATCTGTTATCTTTACTTTTAGTAAATATTTCAAACCAGATGTTTAAGTAAGATAGCACATAGCACACATGTGCAGACAAAAACAGTACTTTTTGAACTGATATTGAATTTGCAGTATATTTAATCAGTAGCTAAATTTCAACAGCTAAAAAACTACAGACTTTCATAAAATGATGCTTGCTTAGAATAGACTGATTGAAGTGGTACGACAAGATCACTAATGTGGAACTGATGACAAGAACAAGACAAGCGCCATTGGAACAAGTGATGAGAAGAAGACTCTGGAGCTGGATAGGACACACATTGAGATAACATGTGGAGAGCATTACCAGGCAGTCCTTGTTCTGGAATCCACGGGATAAGAGAATAGAGAAAGACCAAAGAACACATGGAGAAGTGAACCGAAGATAGATGTGAATGGGATAAAGAGGGGATGGAAAGACCTTGAGTCGATGGCATGTTACACGAAGACTTGGTGTCAGTTTGTTGAAGGCCTATGCTCCTTGGGGAGTTGAAAGGTGAAGAATGAATGAATAATGTCAACAGACCATAGTTTCTTGAAACATCAAGCTGGATTTACCAACCAGTCATGCTGCTTTCTGAGAACTGGGAAAAAATGTGTGTGTGTGTTTGGTTCAAAGGTTTAAAATGTACTGAATGAATACAAAAGTATGCTTGCATTGAAAATGCAAGAAATCACTTCTGTTGATCCTAGAGCCGGATTTTAAGTGAGCAAAGGCTGAGTCAGCTGCTTCTGACCTGGCATGTCATCACAGGTAGCTGCACAGGCATGTGCATGTTTAAGCAGTCTTATCGTGTAAAATAAATTGCTGCAGAAATTACTTCCTGCAAGAACACTTGAAGTGTTTTGATGTGGACTTCTTGCAAGGGGGCCAACTGCAGTGGTACCTCTGTATTAAGGGGAGGTTTAACCCCCAAAAATGAAGAATTTCATTGAAAATATCAAATTTTAGATACATATTGCACTGGAAAGTACATTCATTTGCCCACATTTCTGTATGTTTATTTTCACTAAAACCTTTGTGGATGATTTTATATAAATTTTTAAAGTATGTCAGGTAAGTGTATTTTTACCTAATTATATATGTAAAATATACAAATTGGTATATTTGTGATGCTATATTGCTTCTAATGCATGGATTTTAATTTTCGGTACCGTATTCATTTCCCTGACGCATACAGAATTCAAGTTTTTCAAACATAGTTTCATGTGTAAAAATAATATTGACTGGCTGATTTTTATTAACCATGGGGTCCTTTGATGGGTCATCGAAATAATAACGTGGCTGGAGGTATTCCAGTAGAGTGGTAGGGTACCTCCTTATACGCAAATAAAGCTGCAGTTAAGAACGAATCACAGGATTCTGGTTCCTCCTGTGCGAGCTTACGTAAAATTGTAAGTAGAGTCCCGTTATATCTTTCCACTTGTCCAATCGATCATGGATGATAGAATGTGCGGACGAGAATATTTTGAAAAATCCTAAAAACTTCCTCCATCAGTTTCCCTCTGAACTGTGAACCATTGTCAGTTAATATCTTATAAGGGTATCCTAATCTTGAATATATTGAGAGCAAAGCCTCTCCTACATGTACTGAGTCTGCTGAGGGTAGAGCAATCGCTTCCCCCCGCATAGTACATGTCTACCAGAGAAAGGATGTATTTTTTCGGAAACTGACGAAAAGCGCATACAGTCTGCTGAAATGAAGAATTAAATGAAAAGTAAGCTGCAAAGTATGACACAGAACATGGAATCAATAAAGGAAAATACCAGAGATGATTCCTACATAGCAGGGGGATACCGAGGTGAGTAATTTTGTGTAAAAGTGTAATTCTTCCCTTTTTTCTTAATTTTCTCAAAACCTCATTTTTCACACAAATGTGGGCACGTTGCCAATGATTTTTCAAAAACTATTAGTGATACAGCAGTAAATTTTGGGCCACATGCTGTACACTTAGTGCTCATTAAAATAAACTAAAATAAAGGATATATGTTAACAAACTACAAAACTGTTAAGAAATAGCTAAGATACCCCCCTTAAAAATTTCAACTATTTTTCGATTGGTATGTTAAAATCCAAAAAAACTCAGATATCAAACCAATCAAAATTATTTTAGTATACAATCATTATCACATATTAACAAATGAAAGAGCCAAATTTCATAACTCAAGTTGTACTCACATTTGAGATATCTTGGGCAACAAAATACCAAAAAAAAAGCTAAAATTTGCCTTTTTTCACTGTTTTTCCGCCATAGATTGCAAGTTTTTAGTATATACCTCAATGTGTTGTATTTTTTTCAGTCATTTTGCTTGTATAAATGACCAGATATAGATATTAACTTATAATTCTGTGTTTTTCATTTTGGGGGTTTAACCTCCCCTTAAGAAGCGAGAAAGCACAAAATGTTGGTGTATATGTTTTAAGTCTGATGTTCATCATTAATTTCTGCCGCTGGTGCATGCTGTGTTTCTGTGACATGCACTCTACACACATTGTCTTACTGCAGTTCACCTGTCTTTGCTGTTTTACTGCAGTTCACCTGTCTTTGCTATCTTACTGCAGTTCACCTGTACTTTGCTGACTTTATTTCCCTTCTCTTCCCTTTTTGTTCCTCATGGAGCACTGAACCATCGCTGTAGTTGATCCCCTTGCAAGAAGCCTGCATCAAGCATTCATGTACTAGCCTGCATCAAGGCATTCATGTACTAGCCTGCATCAAGGCATTCATATACTAGCCTGTGTCAAGGCATTCATGTACTAGCCTGCATCAAGGCATTCATGTACTAGCCTGCATCAAGGCATTCATGTACTAGCCTGCATCAAGGCATTCATGTACTAGCCTGCATCAAGGCATTCATGTACTAGCCTGCATCAAGGCATTCATGTAATAGCCTGCATCAAGGCATTCATGTACTAGCCTGCATCATGGCATTCATGTACTAGCCTGCATCAAGGCATTCATGTTCTAGCCTGCATCAAGGCATTCATGTACTAGCCTGCATCAAGGCATTCGTGTACTAGCCTGCATCAAGGCATTCGTGTACTAGCCTGCATCAAGGCATTCATGTACTAGCTTGCCTCAAGGCATTAATGTACTAGCCTGCCTCAAGGCATTCGTGTACTAGCCTGCATCAAGGCATTCATGTACTAGCATGCATCGATGGCATTCGTGTACTAGCCTGCATCAAGGCATTGGTGTACTAGCCTGCATCAAGGCATTCATGTACTAGCCTGCATCAAGGCATTCGTGTACTAGCCTGCATCAAGGCAATCATGTACTAGCCTGCATCAAGGCATTAATGTACTAGCCTGCATCAAGGCATTAATGTACTAGCCTGCATCAAGGCATTCATGTACTAGCCTGCATCAAGGCAATCGTGTACTAGCCTGCATCAAGGCATTTGTGTACTAGCCTGCATCAAGGCAATCATGTACTAGCCTGCATCAAGGCATTCGTGTACTAGCCTGCATCAAGGCATTCATGTACTGTTGTGGCAGTGGTTTCTGTAAGAATTTGTTTTATATTATTAGGTAGCAGTAGTTCTTTCTTTTTTTCCTCTATTGAGATTGAGGCCCCCCCACCCTCCCACTACATTGAACTGGCTTTTTTTGGGTACACTGAGAATACACTATGGCTTTTACATACTGATTTCCCTTGCTTAAGTTAAAAGAATAGAAAAGGCATACTTAAAAAGAGTGTGTTGCCACCAGTTGTTTAGCACTATTGAGGTTTTCGTACTAATTAGCCCTGTAACAAATTTCCTTTATTTTTTTAAAGTGAATGTTTTGAAAAAGTATTGGAAATTATTTTCCTATTTCAGGATAAATGTATCTGTTACTTAAGCTGATCAGAAACAGGCAGTTATGTGCTTTATTGTTAGGATTTCTTGTTGGTATAGAAAACAGCATCTACTTGATTAAAAAAATTCTGGATATAAAAAAAATTTTTTTTTTTTTTGGGAGCCAAGTGGGAAAATGGAGTTGCAGTTTAATTTAAAACACTAGAAGCAGGTCACAATGTGTCAGATGAGATGCTTAAGAAAAACTGCTAATGCTTATGTGGAAGACCGAGTGAGAAATAACGTATAGTTGCTGGTTATGAAATCACTATCAAATAAAATGGTTTGTTACATCTTTAAAAGCATCACAATTTTCCTTTGTGTTCCTTATGGAACATGGAGCTATCACTGTAGCTAGTCCTTTTGCAGGAAGCCTGCACCAAACATTCACCTTCTCTTGCAGCTAAGGTTTATGTGGTTGTTTGTTTTATATGATGAGGTATCCAGCCCCATTAATCAATACCCTTTAGCTCTCCAAGGAGCACAGGCCTTCAACAAACACATGCCAAGTCTTCCTGTCCTGTGCCATCTGCTCAAGTTCTTTCCATGTTTTCCTCATCATTTTCACCTCTGTATCCAGTTCTCTTCTCCGTGTGTTTTTTGGTCTACCTCTGCCTCTCTTTCCCTGTGGATTCCAGAACAAGGACTGCCTTGCCAGCCCCATGCACAGTTTCATATAAGTTGCTTTGTACGACATGCCTGACGGTGCTGTGGCCCTGTTCTTTCTCTTCAGAGGACCCCAGGAACTTATCAGGGCACATCATTAAAATGCATGCAGTCAGATCAGTTGCTGTCACAAGCTTTTGACAGCAGACTTGGCTTCATGGCAAGGGGGCTTTCATGTATGAGAAGTGTAGATGGTGTTCACAAAATGCTTTAGAAAAATAGAATAGCATGATGCTAACCAAAGCCACATTCCTTCATAACGAATTAAAAGTGCCTCTCCCCATGCTGCATATGGATGAAAAACTAAAGGCAACTATTTTATTGTTTTATTGCAGCTACAAATGTTGGGCTATGACATCAGCTGGGCAGCTTTTAACATCATAGAGGTTATGAGCTCAACCAAGTTTACATTTAAGGTATGTAATTTTTATATATTTTGTTTCATCTGACATTAGACTGAAGTTATGTATTCAAAAAATATTCTTACTGTGGACCCTCAATTAATGAGTAAAAAAGGTTCTTCAGAGTCACTCATTAATTGAGGTCTCATGAACTGAATCTGCTATTTCAATGTGATATTGGGTAATTGGTTCTAAATCACTGGGTTCCCTTTAAATTAATTAATTTTAATGCTTCTTTGAAGTTGAATCACCTTCTGTAATAATGTCAGTAATATCTGGTGTGCAACATGTAAAAGCCCTGAACCTCCTTCTTGGAAAGGAAGACCGAGGGTTATCATCCTTCTCACACAGCCTTTTAGAGAAGATGTTGTCAAGTGTTTCTTGTGTGATATTTCTCTTCACATTCATTAGCTGCTGCTTCTTTTTGAAGAAGAAGATCACTTTGTTCTTCTTAGCACACAAAATTGGGTCTGTTGTCCCCTTGATAAATGACATCTCTTAAGTCTGAAGTAGACATACAGTCATCACTCTCTCTTTATTCCTTACCACTGTCTGTTTCAGTCATCTCATCCAGGTGTTTCAGATCTTCGGGGTGGGTAGTTATTCAGCTGATGAGTGCACACAAAGCACTCATAAGGCTGTCATTAATAGAATTTGTGCTGGTTAATAGAACTGAAACTCCTTGCAGGAGGTAGCTTGTTTGCTGAAATCTCATTAACTGAACTGCTCGTTAATCGAGGGTCCACTGTATTTGTATGTCACAGCACAAGAGTATTTATTATTACTGAGTGTTGTAGGCTGAAAGCAGAGCCTGTTATGTCCTGCATGATGTTAGGACTTTGAAGAATATGCCACATGCAACAAAAGTTCTGTCGCTCTGTGTGTGTGCGTGAAGCAGCAAGTAAGTGAGCTGACAGGCAATGATTATATAATAACTAAGTGACCTCGAGCACAACAGCAATATTTTGAAACAGAATACTGTTGTGTCACATTTTTATGATAATATTATGCTATATGTGCTTGTGTAAGCCGAAAGAAAGGAATTTGTCACGGATTGCCCCCCCTTAACTCTGCAGTAGTGGTCCACCAGTGGCCAACACTCAAGAGTATCTAATATGAGTCTTCAAAGGTGTCTACCTTCCCACAAGATTACTCTTGGCAGAGTTGTAGATAGAAGGACAATGATGCTTCTATCTCAAGGGGGTCTTCACAAGATGTTTTCTGAAGTCAAGAACAATGCTGCATAGGGCAGAGCACTATTAATTTATATCTGATCCGTCACCTTTTGTGAAGAATTAAGCATTGATTTTAGCTCATTCAAGCCCCCAGCTGGTGTAATCCAGTGAAATTCTTTTATAAGTATTTGCTCTATAGATTTAAATATATGTGTATGTATTAAAGAGTCTTGCTCATACGTTTGCTTTCGTACCTATAATAACTGAATCAAATATGATTGTTTTGTTTTAAAATAACATGTAACAAATTTAATAATCAATTAGTTTTTAACAGGTTAAAATAACGATGGAATGATGGTGAATTTTAGATGTATATAAAAAGTGTCTTCACTGAGACAAGGGTTGAGGATTTATAAAAAAAATGTGTCCTTTTGCTGTTTCCTTTAATAAGAACTTAGCTGGTCTAAGTGATTCCTGCAGCTGTGGTTTCATCAATTCATTTGTGATGAGGGCACTTTTTCACACAACCCGACCAATGTAGGTGGTTAGTGTTGAATCCCTGCTTTTGACTCACACTAGTGGCGTATAAACTTTAGTCTTGCAGCTTCGTACCACAAACTTTAGACAAAATAAAAACAACAAATGCCTCTGCTAAGTACACTGGGTTGGAAGATTAACAGGCGCATTGTCTCGCTGTCCATCCACCAATGTTAGCCTCTCTGAATAATTAGACCTTTTGAGTATACACAGCATAACTCAGGGATTATGATTATAAATCACCGCTATTCTTCTGGGTATTCTAATGGGAAAATATGTGCTTGGACAGCGCAAGTACAATGATTTGTGCCTGAACTAAAATTATCAATTTACATATCTCACAAAATGATATGATACACTTGATGCACATGGGATGTAATCATCACTCATCACTGCTCCATTCAGAGTTTAGGTTAAATGCTTTGAATACTGGGTCTGGGGTTATTTTAGAATCCCTCTTATGACTTGATTCTGATTCCTTAAGTCTCCAGTCTTTGTATTTAAAAATGCGGGTTTACTTTTAAGTTTCAAAGTTGCCCTGTCACGAAATGGATTTAGGACTAGAGACTGTCTACATACAGTGACAAGACACTAGTGAGAAGAAAGACTGAAAAGATAGATTTAGAAGAGAATGATAGTGCAATGTGAACAGTTGACACTATTGGCTCCGAGGTTAAGAACCGAGGTTGATTCTTTCCTCGCCACTTCGGACGTCTTATGTGCTATAGTTGTCAACAACCTCTAGCTACCCTAAGGGGATAAGGTTATATCAAGCTTCACAAACACCAAGATACAGACAACATATAGCTACTGTACTTAAAGGAAATGACTGATGCCAGCTACAATTTATACAAGTTTATTATACACCTATAAACAAACTCATATACATGTCAAATACATAAAGTGCGAGGATGCACACCTGAAACAAAATCAAGCACAGTTAAAAATGCATCAACCCCAACCCTTCTCCCACAATTGCAACCTGTATGGAGAAAGAAGGTAAGGTTAACTGAAATGAACTACACTGCACTTGATGTCGCCTACACTCCAAACTAGCTGTTCTAAATTCTAACTCTAACTCTAAGTCCACTGATAGCTGGAACGACTACGAAGTGTCCACCCAATCTCTGCACAGACTTCGGTTCTACACAGCCTATCCCTGGAATCTCCTGAACACAACTAACTGCACCTCTAAACTTCAGCAGCTGTCCTCTGCTATGATCTTCAACAAAACTATGTCTTCTGCCTATCTGTGCTGACTTCAGTAGAGAGAATGTTTACCCTCTCTCTCTCCACTAACTCTGGAATTGATGACTAAGGTTTAACAGAACCCCACTGGATTCTGGACTGGAACTGTAGCTGGCTTCTCCTAACACCTCTGGGGTTACCTGCCCGATTACCTATGACTGGGCGATGGGGCTATCGGCTTTATTATGGCCGTGAAGAAGCGAACATAAAATTACACAATGCTGGCAGCATGCCAAATCTGCGTGTGTAGCAGAATGAGCGTCAGAGCTCAGGATTTATCCACAAAAATCCTATTCGCTGGAAAATGTCTTCCCCTGGCTGGGAAAACGTACTTTCTTCCTCTCCTTCCACCACTGGCAATTCATGCGCGACTTAGCTTGTCGGCGAATGCCACAACTTCGCCGTGGGAGAAATTTTTGTGGTATCAAAAATTCTGCTCTTCCCCACAAAAAACCGGTACCTGCTGTTCAGACGAAACAAAACAACAGCTAAACAAAACGTAATAAATCTATTTCTAATAACGCCACCTCCCTGACTCTTCAACACGTTATGCACCTCCATACAAAAAATCATGCCAACACCGTCCGCTCCTCTCCTGTTCCCTTCTCTACCTGAGCCTACAAAGTAAACATTGGCTAACCCAGATCGTTTGTTCTGCCTGACTAACTCCGAGCAACAACAATATTTTCACTGGCGCGGTCTGGGCAGTCGTACTGTGGCCTACTTCTTACGCTGACACTAATGCCGTAATGTTTAACACAAAGATACTCTTATCTCTAGGAATTCCTAAACTTCCCGTCAATAATGGTAATCACATTCAAAATGTAATACAAAATAATTCCCTTTAAAATTGCTTCTCCCATCTTCTGAATTCACAGAACACCAATGCACCATCAATAACATATTAGCTGCTAGCGTCTACATATTGCAAAGAAGTTATACATAACCCCTGTTATCAAATTGAAAACCCCCGTAGTTCAACCACGTGTTTACAATTTTATGACCATGTGCGTCTCTCCCCCTCGTCCCTCTGAACATCGTATCAATAAATATACCGTAACCCACGCGCCCACGTGCTTTACAAATTCCACCTCTTCTCCCCTCGTCCACCTATAGAAGTGTACTATAATATAAATAACTTGCAGCATTACATTCACAATAAAATCACAAATACACACGCTCCCGTCATTCTGTAAATTAATAAAATTCGCCGATGCGGGTTTCTCTACAGACCTGCTTTGCAATAATACAAGCACGCCCGCGGCAACTCAACTTTTAAACCATGCCGCTATTCCTTCAACAAGGAATTAAATGGACCTATAAAGTTTCTCAAGTCTATCACTAAGATCGTATTTGATGGCTCTGAAGTTACGAATTTAATTAAACTCAACTTCCCAAAGAAACTTAAATGATCGGCTAGGACTAGAAAAATTAAATAAAGTCCTCACGCAAAAATTCATGCTTACCAAATTTCGAATTTCCCCTGAAAGGCAAATCGACTATTTGCTTCTGGCACCCGGCTTTGGCAATTTACAGACGAAGAGAACGAAAATATGAAATGGTAGCCTATTTATTATCAAGACCCCCCATGCGCCGACTTCATGACGTCATATGCGCGGCGTGGTTCTAAAGCCAATGGGAGCTCTGCATTTCAACTGCAGTTAGCTCTCAGCCAATCTGGCGATGGCGACTTCCTCGCTGCGCGTCAG